>JAFBJZ010000664.1:0-175988 GCA_016785225.1 Psettodes erumei | reverse complement strand
ATATTACACCATGACATTTTTTGAGTTTTTACGACATACTATACTATGTCGTTTTTTTTCATTTTTTATGACATGCTACACAATGACCTTTTATTGTATTTTAAAGTTATATTATACTATTAAATGTTCATAAAACAGTATTCTTTGATGTTTTTTGACAGTTTTATGGCATATTACACCATGACATTTTTTTGAGTTTTTACGACATACTATACTATGTCGTTTTTTTCATTTTTTATGACATGCTACACAATGACCTTTTATTGTATTTTAAAGTTATATTATACTATTAAATGTTCATAAAACAGTATTCTTTGATGTTTTTTGACAGTTTTATGGCATATTACACCATGACATTTTTTTGAGTTTTTACGACATACTATACTATGTCGTTTTTTTTTTTTTTTATGACATGCTACACAATGACCTTTTATTGTATTTTAAAGTTATATTATACTATTAAATGTTCATAAAACAGTATTCTTTGATGTTTTTTGACAGTTTTATGGCATATTACACCATGACATTTTTTTGAGTTTTTACGACATACTATACTATGTCGTTTTTTTTCATTTTTTATGACATGCTATACAATGACCTTTTATTGCCTTTTTAAGCCATATTATACCATGAAGTGTTCAAACAGTATTCTTTGATGTTTTTTGACAGTTTTATGGCATATTACACCATGACAGTTTTTTGAATTTTTACAACATACAATACTACAGCATTTTTTTTCAAGTATTGGTTACATGCTGCGCGATAACCTTTTATTGCATTTTTAAGTCATTATAGACCATGAAGTGTTCACGAAAGAGTATTGTTGTTCTTCTATTATTGTTTTCTGATGTTTTTAAGTCATATAACATTTGTTTCAGTTTACAACATACTTAACTATGACCTTTCATTCTATTTTTAACACACTATACTTTTTTGATTCTCAAATTTTTATGACATGCTACACTATGACCTTTTATTTATGTACTTTATTTACTGTGTATATATTGTTAATAATTATTACTTACTCTCTGATGATTCTATTGTGTTATCACTTTGCTGCTGTATTGCTGGAAATTTCCCCACTGTGGGAGTAATAAAAGGTATATCTTATCTTATCTTATCTTTATTGTATTTTTAAGACATATTTTACTGTGTGTTTTTTAAACACCATTCTGTGATGATCTTTTTACACCATATTTCACTGACATTTCTCTGCATTTTTAAGACATATACTGTGATGTGTTTACGAAATGCCATTCTTTCATAATTTTTTATGTTTGTACAGCATATTACAAAGCATTTTCTCACATTTTTGCAACCTCCTGTAATAGGATGTGCATCACATTATTTAAGCTCAAGTCCTAACCTGTGATTGACGTTATTGTGTATCATTCTGTTATGGACAGTGATGTCACCTCCAGTATCTTATAGTTGGTAGACAACTTGTCATAATTCCTGTCCGTCCTTTTTATGTCGTCCTGGACAAATTTTATAAACTAATAAATGTAAATATAAATTAACTAGATACATTTACATCCTACAGTACTTTGTGTAAGCCAGTAACCTGAGTCAGATCAGTGCATCCCAACGAGTGAGATGTCAGCTTGTTAGACAGTGAGCCTCCTCTCTTTCCTTTCCACTCCAACAGAATAAGATGACTTATGCATTCCCCTCATCATTACACAGTCTCCAACCGCCTCCCTGCCTGTAGGTTTTCAGACCTTAATGGAGGCGATGTCCTGGAACTGTCAGTCAACCTTTAGAAAGCACAGTTCGCTTCAGCTACTGTCGTCTTCCTGCCTCTGACTTTCTTCGCTCTTCCCAAACCGGCTACATCTTGCTGCTCATCTCTGATACTTGCACAGTTCTGTGTTTGAGTGCCACACTGTGCCTGCAAGAAATCTTTCTCTGACTCCCTCTCACAACCCATTCTCAACTCGAAAGTTAACCCACAATAGGTTCACACAGGGAGCACAACTGCAATTCTGTTGGGTTTTTTTTCTTTCTCTCCGTATTTCTTCTCAACAGAAAAAACCCGACATGAAATCACACAAGCCCCATTTATATATGCCAATGTACTTTGATTGTTATGAAAGTTTAAAAGCTTCTTCCTCTTGGGATTGAAGCAGAAAGTGAGGTCTACAGTCTCCAGGGCCTCACAGCCTTGAACGGCGGTTTATATAACATCCAGTGGAGCTGAGGAGAGGAGCCTACGTGACTGTGGATCAGGAGCAGTCATCTGTGGATGATGCATTGTGCACAAAGCCAAAGACTTTTCGCCTGCTGGCTATGTTGCCTGCTTAGGATGTCTGACTTTAAAAGAACCAAATACGAAGCAAACCTCAGTTGCAGCACTGATGATGTGTCCGAGCGTGTTATAAAATGTACAGCATTTCCAACCCGAGCAGCTACAGCTCTGATCTTTGAGCTCCTTCACATCAGTTATAAGTGCCATTATTAATTAAAGTACCCCCTTAATATACAGTTTAACAGGCATTAAGGTTGTACAAATCATCTTACTCCACAGGGACAGTAACGCTTGGAATGGAGTTCAAACATTTGAGACTACTTCATTATCTTCCTTATCAGCTCATTGCAACTGTGTGAAATGTCTAAACACAAGAATCCATTTTTTATGACTGTACTGTTCCATTAAACAGAAATATTCCAGCTGCCTTGTTTATCACTTCAGACATATTTCCTCAAAATTCAGCCTGATATGATTGGGCATTGAGACATGAAATGATAAACCAATGTTTAGCTTTTAAATCAAAAGAGAAATTGTACCAGTATGACTCAATGAATCTGTGTCCAAAATGTACAAAATTTAAAACCAAATTTAAAATGTGGGCCATATCTCCCTACTGCCATTTTATTTATATTCAATTAAAATCAGCTATATACTGTATACTACTGGACTGTATTCAGTGTTCAAATATAATTTCGGTCTTCATCTCTTCTCTGTGATATAACTGGATTAAAAGAGTTTTCGCTCACCCGCACTCTGCTCATGGCCTCCTGTGCCTGCTGCATGCGGGCGCTCTTTGTGGGCGTCCTCTCTGACAGAAGGTGGGTGCAGCCCAGGTAGGTCGCTGCAAAGATGATGCCGTCGATCAGGTCCTCTGGGTCACAGGGTCCCAGGACTGCGTGAACCAAACGCACTCATTAGGCACAGGTAAAGACACATAAATATACATGCCCATCCTTCCACACAAATATGCTACAGATTAGAAAGTGAAGATATGGCAATTATCAGGCAGAATGACACCAAACATCTGTACATTTTTTAAAATATGCATGGCTGTGCTAGGAATGTCCATGACTAACCTTTTAACTGATAACAAGAATTTTGACCAGTTAATACTAAATCTAAATACTAAAAGTTGGTCCTGAGAACATAATCATGATTTTCATGTAAGAGTGCACTCACCATCCACAAATGTAGGAAAGGGGGGGAGAGATCGTCGAATCTGACAAGGCAAAGAAAAACCACATCAACATCCCTATATTTCTACTCACATACTCCAGGTCTCTCCTAACTCATTGAAATTCTGCGTGACTTTTACTGTCAGCAATTTGGCTGCTGGCAGATAACCACCTTGAAAAAGATGCCTGACTTTGCAGGATTTATCATCACACTTGAGTGTTATTTTTAGATACCACAGAGTTTTGGTTTTTTTTTTTAATTTGTATATAGATTTCAACAGGTTTCACAGGACTGAGGGTCAGAAAATTATATGTACTCAAGAACTATGCAGAATTAGCTAATAGTTGTTCCTATTTGCAATGCACTAATGAATGAACAGAAAGCTATCACTGGATTATGAAGAAAATTTGAAAATATGATGCATCACTAGCAAGTTGTGGAATAATACATTTTTCGAGACCTCTCACCTCCTGCACAGATGGTTGCTGTGGAGGTGACTGTGGCTGAACCTGTGGTCTCTGCTGTTGAGGCGGAAGCGACTGATTCTGTTGTTGATGCGGAATCTGTTGCTGGTGCTGACGCTGCTGATGCTGATTAGGCGGCATGTGCGCATGTGGCTGCGGCTGCGCGTACGTCTGCGGCGGCCTCGCAGCGTCCCTCTGCTGGGACTGGTGGCCTTGTTGGTGGTGGTGATGGCTGTGGTGGGGCTGCTGTTGGTGATAATGTTGGGGGTGAAGTGCTCTGGATGACTCGGGTCTCCGCGGACTGATCGGCTCTCGTACTGGAGCTGAGCTGTGGCAGGATGGAGACTCGGATACTGACTGAGGGGGGGAGTTAGGAGAAGACTGAAAGTTGGAAATAGAGAGAAAAGAGAAAAAAGGCATTTTTAAAAAGTCACTCCCATTAAACTGCAATGCAGCAACTCATGCTCACACCTTATTGCGGGTAGAGATGATTAAGGTTTTGGGCATCAGTCCAAGGAACACAAAATGCAATGAAAGGAAAGGATGTAAATCTTGTCGTAAAACTTCCTGGAAGCAGTGAAGTCACATTTAATTATTGCAACACTGCAGACCAAACTCCTTGGGCAAAGTCATTCAGCACAGCCAGGAAGGAAGCAGGTCAGCATTTTGGAAATAGAAATAGTACCAAAAATGTCAAGAAATAACTGCCGACAGTCTTTAAGCCAAGCTACGCTAAATGAGTCCTGACTCCAGTGCCATACTATGTTGAGCACATTTCACTCTTGGAAAAAAGTGAATAAGCATATTTCACAAAAATACTAAAACTACTGCTTTAATTCTTGCTACAGGCACTGTCTAACTCTAACAACAACAACAAGAACAACAGCGACAATTAGCAGAGCCACTGAAAAGTAAAAGATAATCATGACTCAGCTTTTTTGTTTGTTTGTTTTGAGCCTGGAATTCACTTATGTTGAATATTAAAGAAATGCGTGCAGAACACGATCAAAAACGTCTGGTAATTATCTATTAAATCGGGTTCAGGTGCTGAGTTCATTTCAAATTCCTTATTTAATCGCTCACTGAAGCAAGTGGCCAGTTTGGCCAGTTTATACATTGGTGATGACAGAGTTGTGAGTCATTTGGGAGTAGAATAAAAACAATAAAAACCCCAGAAGTAATAAGGACTAATAATAAGTAATGTCATACTAACAGGGCCAGCTGTAGTCTGCAGTGGGTATACATCCTCTGTGGGGCTGACATCCTGCCTCATCACCCATATCGGCTCCACGGGCTGGTCCGGGGTGTAAGGGGAGCGTACGGCCTTTGTCTTCACTTCCTCGATCGCCTCCCTGATGTCTTTAATCGCCAGGCTGATGGCGTCTCCTGAGCCCCTTGGACCTTCCTCCTCCAGGAGACCCGTCGCGTTCCGCTCCTCCTGGGCCTCTCCCGAGTTGCTATACCGAGACGAGGGGCTCTTGTCCTGGGTTTCTGCTCGTCTGGGTGCCTGCCTGTGACTTCTGGAAACGGGACTTTGATTGCCGCTGTCCCCCTCGCCGTCGGACTGCCCGTCATAGTGGTGCAGTCGGCAGCCCACGGAGCGGTCCAGAGGGGAGTGACGTGAACCGTGGTCTCTGACCTGCCTTGGTGCGTGACGGGAGCCCTTGGTGGGGGAGCTTGGAGACACTCTTTGTATGTTCTCCTCTCTATGGCCGGTAAAGGTGTCTTGGCGGGACTCCTGCTGGGCTTCCTGAGGATCAGTCCTCCAATTAGGTTGCCTGCAAGGTTCTCTGTGTAACTCAGGGTAGGAAGTTTTAAGGGGTTCCGGAAAAGAGTTGGGATGAGATTTTGGTTCTGAGTAGGGCTCATAGACAGGCTCCGGGTAAGACTTTTGGTGGGACTCTGTATAAAAGTCTGCATAGGTTTTTGGATACGATTCAGAGCAGGAAGTTGAGTGGGACAGTGAGCACGATTCTGAGCAATCCTCATCTTCATCTTCCGGCAGGTCATTTTCAGGTACAGGGCTCATACTAGCGTCCTCGCTGAAGTGGTCCAGCTGGGGAAAAGGTGGGACATCAGGGGACGAAGGAGGGGTGGGTGACTGGAGCGGTGGCGGGCTGTGGAGAGGTCCGTCCATACTGAGTGAAGCAGCACTCTCCGTGTCAGAGCAGAGATCCGTGATTTCGCTTCCCTGAGCAGCGTTGTCCTCCACTAGATCCTCCATCACTTCCTCTTGATCCTCTTCCACCCTCTCTGCACTCTCATCTGCACCATCATCGACTGTTTTGCGTGGCGTGCCGAAGCTGGAGGCACCTGTGGTTGAGCAGCAGTCTCCATCATCCTCAGCCCTGTTTTGTTCTTCAATCTTCTCCTTAACTTGCTCCGATTCCTCTTTAAACTCTGCTTTATGGTCCTGGAGGTCCACTTCAGCCTCATCTGGTGAAGCAAGCTGGGGGTGAGGGTGCACGTGATGGGTTGCAGGACCAGGTGAGAGGTGGGTGGGGGTGACGACAGCAGCCGGAGTACGGTGAGGAGATCCCCTCTCCTGGGACTCGTCTGTCGCAGGATCCTCTGAGCGTTGCTGCACCTGCACCTCAGCTGGACCTTCTCTCTCATCCACCACATGTGAAGAACCTTGCATCTCTCTGACTGGTTGCTTCTGTCTGTGACCTCGGAGCCTGGGATTCGGGTCACCATGACGACGGTAGCGGGCGACAGCAGGGCGGAGTTGCTGGACAGGATGAGGCTCCGTGTCTTGATTCTCCCCCCCGTCCGGCGTGGAGGAAGCCACCGCCGGGACCAGGCCAGGGCTTTGAGCCTGACTTTGGCCCTGCCCCGGTGGAGGGCGCCGGCGTTGCCGAGGGGGCCCACGACCTGCGGGTGGGTGATGGTGGTGGTGAGAAGGGTGATGATGGTGATGATGCTGATGATGTGGGGTTAGTTCCCCGTCCTGGTTGAGCATCTGACATGGCCTCCAGGACCGACGCACAGGAGGTTCCCCGTGTGTCGTCCCGTTGGGCTGCCTGCTCCTCGGTGGCGCCCTGTGCTCCTCGCCCGCTTCCCCCGTCGCCTCTCCCTGATACTTGTGGCTCATGGCTGGGGCGTGATCCGACTCTGATTTTCAGAACATGCTTCTCTTGTCTCCAAGGAAACCCCGCTCATAGCACAGCCTGTGGGAGACGGAGACAGAACATGAAGAGGAAAAACGAAATTACAGACATAATAGATTCAAAGAAAGATTAAATGTTAAATGCAACACAGAAGTGTTATTTGGACTGGATTTCAAACGTCAATACCTTTTGAAAGACACATTCAAATGTTCTCGTACAACTCAGTACGAGAAAGTGGCATCAAAAATTAGTGACAGTTTTTTTTCATGTCATTGACATTTCTCTGCAAGTTATTATTATGATTCATGATTTATCTGATGGTTATTTAATGGATTAAACATTTTGTCAACTTAAATGTTCTCTTTCGTATCATTGTACATTGATTCGCTTGGGACTGTTGACTGCACAAAACAAGCTTAAAGCTTAAAGCTTAGAGAAGTCACCTGGGGTCATCTTATAAAAAATAACCCTGAGGCCTCAGTATGATTCAAACAAAGAGTTTCTGAAACCCCCTTTCCAACTGTGGAATCAGCACAATTTGCGGAGGTGAGAATGTGGGCAGAGCTGGACTTCTCCTCAGGGTCACTTTATCTATTATTCACACAGCCACTTGCCATGTGTCCCCCTTTCGTACGACTGGCCGTATACACTTGGATAAAGGCTACAAAAGACAAGAATGGTCTCAGATAAGATCAGGGTGTTGGGATGCAGCCAGGAAGAGGCTGTGACGGCTGAGAGCGGCTTCAGCTCATTCTCTGAGAAGACTTCATTGTCTTAACCATCCATCTTAATGGAAGTGGCCCAATATTCTGTCATGTTAGGTTGAAGATGACTGTGGCTGAGTGTTCTCAGCTCAGTGTCTCATCAGGTTTTGGTTTCCCGCATTTTGAAGGTTTGCATACTAATTACCCCCTCCCCGCCAACATCTGCACGCAATGAGAGGAAATGTTACAGTCATGTGGAGGATCAAGCCGGGGGGGACTCCCTCTCTCTATACTGCTAATAGCGAAAGCCCAAAATCCCTGGGGATTCATCTGGGTGTGCACTGCACTTTAATCTGCACCACAGTCATCCATCCATCCATCATCAGCTGGCAGATGGCACAGGACGTGAGAGAAGAGGAGGAGGAAGAGGCAGGGCAGGACAAGGAGGTATCTCTCTGGTATCAGATGTGTTCTGACTGAGAGGAATGGATAGGGCAGCAACTTGAATAATAAATGCCCTCTGTGACTGAGAAGCCCAGTTTTGATATTAATTTACTATGACGAGGCTACCGGGGAATCCATATGCTACCTGCCATCACAGGCTTCAACGTGTCTGAGGCCTACAAGCAGAGAAAGGACACCAGGGCGTATTCCTGCTCAATATTTTAGGAATAAAGAAATTGATTCCAACAGTGTAGTCTGATTTAAAGAAGGAAAACGGCTCAAGGTTGTTCGGGAAGGTCCATATGAAAGCTTAAAAGCATTTCTCATTGTTGATACTCCATAGGTTGCACTGAAAGCAAGCAGCCAAAACTCCTTCCTGGAGCTCTACCAGCTCCTGAGGGAGGTATCTGGCTGTGCTGCTGAATTTTCCTCCATGTTCACCAGCTCATCATCTACCATTTGGTACTGAGCAGATAGCGCACAGTGGGTTTTGAACGCAGCTGCCTGCTGCGACCAAAAACGACGACACGAGAGAGAACCGGCACAGTTGTGGGTCTGACAGCTGAACAGCGAGCTGGAAATCTTTCTGGAGCGCTGCAGAGCTGAAAGAAGCTACAGATTCAGCTGAGTTCATCACTACAAGCAGCACTGTTTCACACTGCCATTTGATGCAAGGTTATTATAATGCAGATTATCCCCTTTAAACTAACCTGCAGATTTTTTTTCTTTTGGTGGGTAAATCTGTGAATACTAAGAAAAACAGAAAAATGACTTAACATGCTGTAAATACAGTATCCTTTTGAATTGTAATTCTCTTTTTACAACGATGTATCTGATCCGCTGCCTCAATGCGAGCGGGTGCGAGTGGCCCTTGATAAACTCTTAGACATTTGCTACATCTGATGTGTTCATGTGTCATTTTATGTGCACAGACAAATTCTCTACTTTAAAAATCGAATACGGTTGAGGGAGGAATGACGCAGAGGGCAAAGGTTGATTTTGATTCTGTAATCTGAGCACAAACCACAGCTGCCAGGGAGGAAAGTTTGGGCTCCAGCGGTGGCTTATTTCCCTCTCTGCCTGGAGTTTAGGCCTGGGTGGCAGCGGTTGAGTGACTTAGAAGAGGGAAGTCAGAAAGGAGGGGTCGTCCGGGTCACAGATGGCCCTGGCAGCATGGCGGTGGCTCGTACGAGGCCCGCAGAGCCGTGACCCGAGCGGTGCACTTCCATCTGTCAGGCTGCAGTGAAAGCTGCAGGGTGGAGGATTTACTAGCCCATTAACTCACTGATCCCATATTGACAACAACATACGTGCGCTAGACATTCTGATAAAAAGGACCTTCACTGATTACATCTACTTACTCGGTATTAACTCTCACCGCCACAGGCCTGTTGATGTACGATGACACCTTATTAAAATTAATTAACATGGTCCTGGACATGATTGTGAGATCTTAAGAGGAAAATTTCAGATGGTGATGCTTACACACTGATGTTCGTGCAGCGTTCAGGAAGAGGCGAGACTTAAGGTGCCGCTCAGTACACAGCTGGTATCAAACCTCAAATGACAGCGAGGTATTGCAATGACATTCAAGTGGTTAGAATTTTACCTAAGCCCAGACCCGACCACTGCAGCAACCTTCCAATGTCGTCCTTATCACTTTCCTAAATTCCAGACAAATGTTGACACAATTAGCTGATTGTCTGAATAATCCGTTTGTCCATCAGCAGGAAAAAAAGCAGCAGAAGCAAAGAAGAACACTGAAACCAAAACACGTCAGGTTTGCGATGGTTGGTAAAACACACACAATCTGAAGATGTCACCTTGAGCTCTGAGAAATTAAAACAGGCGCTTCTCGCTATTTTCTGACATTTCATGGACAAAGTAAAGCTCAAGAAAGTAAGCGGCTAATTAATCCATCATGAAACTAGAAAAAAATAATGACAATTAGCTTCGACTGTCCTCACCTTTGGGGGATTCTCCTCATCCATCTATTTTTGATTCGTGATTCATCTTCTCTCTCGCTCATATATACCTCCCACAATGACAGAAACACTCTCACAGCAAGCATACTGTCCATGATTGGATGCATCAATAGTGGTATTACTTACATACTGTTTACATGAAGCCTGCGCCATTGCTCCAGAGGGAGATTAATCCATGAACAAGTGCCAAACTGGCAAGTGCTTTTATTTTGAAGGCTGCTGCCTCTCAAATCCCCTCCCATGGCCTTAAACGATTCTATTTTATTAAAAGGGCAAAAGCCTTACTTTTGGGATTGGTGCTCATTGTCAGTTAGTGATCATTCTTGCGTCTGAAATCCGTTTAAAATTCATGGTCCAGTTCCTCAGCTATCATGGTGTAATTCTGGATGTGATGGCCGTGCTGTATTTCAGGGGAATTACGTGGTCTCTCACTGTATCCCGACGCCTAAAACGTTTGACATTTAATGTATTTGGTGTGGGGGGAGGAGGATAAATGTACGGTAAACTGTCAGCTGTCTACATGCTCCCATCTGTCCTTCCCGGCAGTCCAGATTAAATCCCCAAAAAGGTATCGAAAAACGACCTGAACACAGTCTCGTCCGGCCGTCCTGCCGGTACCGGCTGTCGGACGTGACATTCATTCATTTACCTGCATGTCAGCGGAGGAGAGGCCCAGGTCCGGCTGCCGCGGCGCACATCGCCTCCCCCGTTCTCGTGCCTGCTGGCTTAGCTCGACTCGCTTCGGCTCCGCTTGTCCTCTCCAGAGAACTTGCTCGGATTAAGGCGGAGAGCTCAGCCCCTCCTTCTGCACCGTGACATCAGAGCGGATTAGCGATGCACAAAGCGCCTTTACAAACGCTGCTATGCTGGGCGTTCAGAACGCGAACGGTTCCGCGGAGCCGCGAGCGGAGCCTCGTCCCACCTACTCCACCTGCGGAGAGCTGCCGCGGCTCTGCCCGCCCGCTGCAGCACACGCAGCCGTCATGTTCGCCGCTGTGCGCCGGTGGTGTCGCTGTTATCTCGCTGTTCAGCGTGCTCCTGGAGCAGTAAAACACCTGTGTGAGCGGGGCTGGGAGACAAAGTGGTACCTGACATGCCTTCGTTTAGTAAGATAAGACAGGACGATTACCTGTCGGTCGGCTAACATTTAACCCGGGTTAGCTCTGCTGACAGCCGGCTAACGTTTGGCTCTGACAAACTCCCTCACGTTCAACAAAAGTATTTTTCCCAACAACAAATTTAAAAGAAACTTAAAATAAACTAATTTTAAAAAATAAAAACTCTCCTGCCACCATTTTGTGACGACTTTCAACTTCCGCAGACTCTCCAGCTGAAACAGTAACTTCCACCCTGCAGCCTCGTTGCTAATTTAATTTGATTCCAATCCGGAACTGACGTATTCTTGTTCTTTCCCCATTAAGCGAGCAATAGCAATACAGTTGTTTTAAAAAAAAAAATATATATATATATATATATATATATAGAACACCGCCTCTTTTTATATTTTCTGTTTTATTTTAATCAATTTAGCCCTCTCTTACATTACTTTATTGTTCTCTTTTATATCTATTTTGTATCTGCTTATAGTGTTGGTCAGTCTTCAAGAGTTCAGTCTTAAATGTACAATAAAACTTGAGAAATCTTCATGATATTCATGTTTATGTTGTTTCATTATGTTTCAATAAAATAATATTTATCATGCAACAAATAACGACAAATAAGTGAGGCAGCTATGCTTTTTGATTTTGCATTGCTTTAATTGATTTATATAATCAATATATATTGGAAAAACTAATAGAGGTTGAATAAGATTTTCAAATTGTTGTAATGACAAAACTGATCTCTTTCTTGAATTACACTTGAATTGAACATTGTCAGAATTATTAGTCACAATTGAGAGGAGGCGCCTTGCTAGTTCTTGCCAGCTCATGGCACAATAATCTGGGCATGTTTTGGTGTCACTCAAGGGCCTGGTAGAGCAGATCAATAGGACGTTAGTACATTGTTGAGCTCCTGCAATGCATTCTCACCAAAGTCACATGTACCCTTTCTGCTGGAGCAGCCGTTACCGTGACAACAATATGCGATGGAGGATGGAGAATGGTGTGGAGTAACCATGGTTTCCGTTGTGTTATTGCCCTCTGTGGAGCCACACATCTTTTATCCCACACAAACAGCCTGCACACTTTGCTAAAGTACGGGCTGTGGATGTTTGGGTGAATGTGGAGGCGTGCATGACACATATCTGAGATGCGAAATATTAAGTGCAAAGTGCAGAAAAGTGCAGAGTGTATCTGAGGTAACATTTCACTCTGATGCTGGCATTAACTCATGTCACACAACCTATATTTCATGCTCTCAGTCCAGTGCTCTGCTGTTCTATTTCCAGAAAAGACATCAATAATTTGTGTCCCTCTCTCTCTGAATACATGGATGAAGGTATACTGTACATGTTCTCTCAGTAGCTGTATAGCATGCAGGGAGCACAGACTGAACCCATTACTGGAATTAATGTACATTAATGTTTAATCATTTCTTAACTCTTAACACACAGAAAACCAGTGACCTTGATTAAGTGCACAATGCAGGTTTACATGCCCAGTGCCTGTGTTTTCAGCTGGTCTGCAGGTGGTGCTCTGCAACAGGATAGGAAGGGACTGGTGGCAGGATGGTGTGAACACTTTATTGTCACCACATAGCCTTCATTTGTCTAAATAAGTTCTGCTATTTTTCAGGAAAGACCCTGTTCACATTCACACAGATGGAGGTTAAGGGTCTTACTCAAGGGCACTTCAGTGATGGTAATGAAAGAGGGGCTGCTCTTTCATTTCACTCATTCTGACTTCTTCTGCAGAAATCAAATTGGCAGCCTTCTGGCCACAATTCTTCACTTGTAACCTACAGGCCAAATGATTTTAAAGTTAGAATTTACATTCTTCTGTTAATGACATGCTGATCTTTAACAAATTATCTGTATGTACCCATGTTAAAGGGTAATGAGTTTTATTTTAATAATACCAGCAAGCTAATTATAACAATGAATTGTTTCCTGTTTTAATACAAACTAGCAAAAGATAATAAATGGTCCCTAAAGGATCATAATATACCTGAAACATTGTATGTAATTGACAAAATTATAACTAAGATTAAAATCATAACCAGCCCTGTATTAGTTTTTTAACAAAATAAATTGTAAGAGAGAACATGTAATGTGGATGGCTTTAACTCTGTCCTGCTTGTCTTGAGTGACAAAGAGTTGGTGATGAAAAGTCTGAAATAAATCCAATCTGGGAAAGTGGCATGAAATAAAAAACAGCTGGAATGACATAAGCAGAATGAAATAACATTGCATAATATTGAGTTTTACGAAGTTTATTTCACAATTTCATTGTTTTATTACAATGTTGATTGTTTTTATTCACATTATTATTTAGTTGATATTTTATTATTACATATTGAAGTAAATCATCATTATTATAACCTCTTAGCCATGCTCCCAACAGTCTGACTAAAAGCCCAGTATCACTTTTTTATTAGTATTTGGGTCAGTCATCCAAATACGAATGAAAATAATGAATTCAATTGTTTAAATGTCACTCTCACCACTTCAAAGAGAGTAGGGCCAGTGTTTGATGATTCAAATCAAGGTTAATTTTAAAATTTGTGAGTTTAATACAGAAAAAAAATGTTTAATAATAGCTGGTTCAGTTTTGGGGCTGATCCAGTGGTCTCAGTTTCATGTTCCCAGAGAAAGGGTGGAGAGCCAAAAGGGACGTAAGTTGCTGCACCCTGTGGCCAGCAAATCACATACTGAGGAGAATATGTCATAACTGTTATCATGCAAACCCAGTAAAACCTTTGCTTATTTATTAAAGTTTTGGGTTGTGGTCTACACAGATACTGGCAAGGAAATTAAACAGATAACTTGTGAGGACGGAAATTTAAACCAGTTGAAAACTGTCCAGGGCATAATCCCTCGATCACTGAGACGAATCTTCTCTCTATTCTCTGCTTTTGACCAAACAGTGTTGTATATATTTGCGCTTGAAAATAAAACATTTTCTCTTCTCTCACTGAGATCCTCATTGTTTGCTCAAGAAAAACACTGTCATGCCTTACGGACAAAATCAGGGGAGCATTCACCTCCCCATCTAAGTGTACAGAGTGTCCATAGTAAATCATCAGAATGTTGCATAACCAGGATAATAACCACATACAAGACAACTGCAGAAAGGGAGAGAAAGAGAAGGGCAGAGGAAGCCTGACAGATGGGTCACAAATGTTGAGGAGAGTGCTTCTTTGGAAAAAAAAAAGAAGAAACGTTAGAAAAAAGTCTAATCTCCCATGTCCAACATGGCACATTCTTTTCTTTGCTACCTGCCAATCCCTTATGTAATGTCACTCAAGTTAAGATGTCCACATTTCAGATTAAACTTTATTTTAATCATCAGTGTCATTAATCACTTTTCAAAAAGTCATATTTTCCTGCATCTGGAATGAACAGAGAGAGTGAACCAAATTTCAGTCACATTTCTTAAGTTTATAGTCTGCAGATTTTGCTTCTGTTGTGGCGGCTTTCGAATTCCCACGAGGCTAATTTGTGTTTAAATAAAACTTGTGGAAATTGTCTGAGAAAGCCGGCAGATGTTTGTTAGGTGCATAGAATTATATAATATTGATATTCAGAAAAACAAAATGTCCCCAAGCCACTGAACACTGAAGCGGTGATCTAGTATTTCCCAGTGTATTTATCTCTTATTTTTCTACTTGGCCCCTTGCATGTTACAGAATTGTGATAATGTATTAGACTTGGGCAGGGACTTGCCGAGGCCCTGCCCAAACAGGCTGCAGATGAAAAAGCGCCGATTGCAGTAGTAGAAGAAGAAGACAGATTGCAAAAAATGTTTTAACTCTCCACTGGTTTATAAAACGCAGTTTAGGTCATTTGTGTATTCAGGCCTCTCCTTAAACAGTGCAGCACTGTAATACTGCCTGCAGAGAGGTCTTGAGTCATGTTTTGTTCAGTTCTAACCAACAATATACAGTGTTTGGACAGATGATCATGCTGTTGTTTTTGTCACAAGGACACTTCCTGCACTGAACAAATATCACTCCTTATCTCTGCTCCTCCACTAGACTCTTCCTCTTTCTTCCTCTAGCCTCACTTTGTCCTCCCTCCTCACATCTCCCCTTCTTTCTCTCACCAACCATCCCTCCTCTCCTCCTTTCCCCCTCCCTCATGCCATCTCATCACGCACCTTCTTTTTCCTCCTTCTATCCCTCCCACACCTCTCGCTTTCCCCTCCTCCCTGCTTTGCTTTGTCCAGCCTCACACATCCCAGTGGAGAGTCTGCAGTGGGCTGCCAGTCTGTGAACTGGAGAGACACTCAGGCGACACACACCGGAGAACTTTTCAAAGAAAAAAAAACAACTTTTAGTTGCAACTTTGTGTATTCTTCGTGTGTTCTTCAGCTGTGGATGCAAGACCTGCTGCTGATTTTCTTATTTCCCTGCAGATTCGAGTTGCTTCCACAGAAAGTTGCAATGCTTTCATTCTACCTCTTGACTTTTGCTGGTGAGTACATTGTACTGAATTGTGCCAGTCCTGGTGCATGAGGGCATGTTTCTGTTATGCCAATTGCTGTGATTCATATTTGCCATTCCCTCTCTCTAATGAGTCTCCGCTCTTTTTCTGTCTGTCAAAGCCACCATCCAAGCCAAAAGCCAGCTGTTGCCGGGCTCCTGCAACTTTGACTCCAACACCTGCGAATACACATCAGATGCAGACTTTATGAGCTGGACCCTGCACAAAGATGGTACTGGCACTACACCTTCAGTCCTCTGTTTTTTATGTATTAGTTTTGGTTTAGGGATTTGTAATGAGTGTAGAATGGCTCTTTCAGTAGCAGCTGTGATGTCGCAGTTGTTTTGGTGTTCACTTTGGCCATATCACTGAAGCACACTAAAGCCCATCTGGTCTGCATTGATTTCAGCAAGCCAGTCTGAACATCTGGAGTCAGTGAAATAACACATTTAGGCATTCTCGCTAGGCTGGTACTGCAGCTGATGCAGATGAGTACTGTACACACCGTATTTAAGTCATGTCAGTCTATTTACTGTGTGTGAAGTGATGAAGGCCAGCAGATGACTGCAGATAAAATAATTTACACATGATTTAATTAATGTGATTTCCATGTTGTAAAAACAATGTAACTGTTGCTAACTGCTGTAACATTCTCCTTTGCTGTGCCTGTATTTAGATTTAACACACATGCAGTCTATTTGTGAAGAGCAAAAGTTCTTGCAGGGAATACTAAGAAGGGTCTGATTTCTGGCCTCTCGTTGCACCAACAGCAGGATCTTATTAATTCTGACAGGCAATGGAGCCTGTTTTAAGAAATTGGAGGTTAAGTTGCAAAAATACTCTACTAGGTCTTTAATCTTATTCATACAAAACCTATCCCTCAACTTAACCATCTTTCATCTAATGAATCAAATTTGAAGAGCCTCTTATACTACACTCAGTAAATAACACACCAGAATTGGGTCACGTACTGGTCTTATTCAGATGCCGATGCTGACCCAAAGCTGGCCTGGTTGCTGCATGCTGGACTTGTTTCTCACCATGAATTGACCCACGTCCACAGTTCCCAAATCTAAGCCAAATCAGGAACCAGTATACACACAGGAGCCAGAATACATTTGGTCCTCTACTGCCAGAACCTTTCCTAGTGCACTGAGCCAAGATAAACTTCCACATATCTGAACTATGATTATTTTTATCCTTGTAGCCAGTGAGAGTTAAATTTGTAGATGGAGTCAGGAAGCGATTGACCTATCTTAGCATAGGGAATGGAAGTGGGATAACACAGATAGATTGTTCCAACATCCAAAAAAATGTGTAAGAAGGTGTGATTGTCAGCTTTAAAGGTGGGAGCAGGTGTATTTTTTAGTTATGGACATAGCCAGGATAGCTGATTGTCCTTGCTCTCTGATAAAGGTAAATTATAGCCAGCTGCATAGTGCAGGCATGGATATACCTATAGATATATAGATATATAGACCTAACTGAAACTAACCAACTATATTCTTTATCAATTAATTTATTAATTAATGGCAGATATCAATCAGCAGTTTACAATGCCAATGATATACACAAACTGCTCTTTTTCTATGAGCAAGAATTATTTTTTAAAAATGCAATTAAATTAGCATCAATATCTAACAGAGAAAATTGTCAAGTAAGATATTTGAGCAGCTCGAACAAGCAAACTGCTGATATTTTTAATTTGGGATCAAAATTTTTTTTGATGAATGTAGATCACTCAGTTCATTGATTGACTGCTTTCGCACTGTTGAGAGGTATAATCAGAGCTTACTGGGAGATACCCTGCATAATGATTCTTATGCCTAACCATCTCCAGTCTCCACCTTTTTGGACTGGTGAGGCAGACATCATCCCAGCATGTCCCGTCCTGCTGCTCTAACTCCTGTAGCCAGACCCTGTTGGAAAAAACTTCTTATGAAGAGTCTCTTTTCTTTCCACTCTTCCTTGCTCATACTCGTCTGAAAATTCTCCACTCTTTCCTTTGGGATATGTCAACTACTTTCTCCTTTCCTGTTTCCATCCTTGTTGCTATTGCCACCGGCTTGTTAAAAAAGGTCAGGTTTGCTGTGTTAATGGTGTGCTCAGTTCTTTGCACATTCATTCTCCTCCACCAATCCCTCTTTCCCTTTCTACGCACAGCTGAAGCTCTAACAGAAATTAAGTCATGCAATAAGTATTTGTGTTTTATGTTCTTTTTTCTTGTCTTTATCCAAATATGGCATACACACAAATTAAATCAACATCAGTGTGAGTATGAGACAATTTTATGATCAAGCAAGATAAAATTTTAATTTCGTGAGTAAATTTGCAACCAGCTGCAGTTTAGTGTCAAAAAAGAAGAAAAAACTCATCTTGAACTGAATGAACTAAAGCTCTGGTGTGTGAGTCAGTGTGTTTGAATTCACATGTGTTTGTCAGGCTATAGGTGCCCTGGGGCAGGAGATCATCCCACAGGGACAAATAATAAATGACAGACCGGTGAGGAGACCTTGGAGTCCCCTGGAGCAAAAAAGAAGCCAGAGTTGTGTGTCAAAGATTTCACGTTATGCTGTGTCAGAGTGTTTTGAATTTAGACACACGGTACATCCGATGCAAAATGTGGAATCTGCGAATTTGTGAAAAAATGCGCATCTTGTTTCAGAAAATAGTTTCATAGAAACAAGATCCTGCCTTTAACCTGCTTCAACTCCCTCCTTTACTATATACTTTTTAAAAGTAATGAAAAAAAATTATTACAACATTGGATGCCAGTGAAAATGAATGGAAACCAATGGCCACCTGAAAGATTGAAAAAATGACATTCACTATACAAAATCCTTTGTACCAGTGGTTGTTTGTAGAAAATGGGATAAAACATGCACCAAATCTTAAAAATGTTGACAGTATTTTGTCCCTGTGGAAGAAATTGTCCCTTGGAGCATAGTATTTTTCTTCTTGAAAGTAACAATGTTCAAAATTTAAAAAAAAAAAATCCACATATCTTTTTTTCAGGCCAGTTTGTTGCAGTGGATATGGTTATGAACAATGACCAAGAAGGACAGCAGAAAGACATCACCGGGGTCCTGCTAAGCCCAGTTCTGGAGCAGGGTGATTGGAGCTGCCTGAGGCTCGTCTACCAGATCGTAGGGTCAGGAAGCCTGGAGGTACTGCAGCGCACAGAGGGAAAGTGCTTCGACAAGCCGCTGTGGAGCAGCCAGGCTCCCTCTGACAGCTGGGTCATCTCAAGCATGGATCTGCAGAACAATACCGAGCCTTACAGGGTAAAATACTTAATACTGTCTAATCTTTTTTTTTTTTTTAAAGAGACCAGCTTAAAATAAAAACAATTATCAAGTTTAAAGTCCCTTAAATGCTTCCTGAATGTTCTTTATGTTTATTCTCATTCCATAATGTGAATTTTTGATGAAACAAAAAGCATATTTTTCATGAAAAAGAAATACAAAAACGCAAAAGTTGTAAAAAATTCCTTAGAACTTCACTGATCTGACTGACTGTCTCTATATTACGAACCACTATGTCTTACTTTCTCGCAGACTGCTGTATCAGGGAAGACAGCTTCAAAGCAAACTGAAATTAGGCCATAACCAAGATAACTGTACTGTCCTCTGGTACCGGTGAACTTGGTAGTTTAGTATGGAGACACTTATGTATTTTTTTGGAGGATATATTCAAAGCTCACTTGTTGCCCTGACTTCCCAACCCTCTCTATTCAAAACAAACAGCAGAGGAGCAGAAGATAATTCCGTGCTGTTGATAAAAGGAAGACAGATATAGATTGATGTTACACATTCAAACCCAAGTTGAGGCCATGAAGCATGCAGAGAAACACACACATGCCTCAGATGACGAACATTATCTAAACACTGTGCGGGAGCGGTACAGCACGTTTACATTATATGCAAAGGCAGAGCCCGACTGTGGCAGGGTCGTGACCTGCAAGATGGTAAGCCAGGCCTGTGCTATGTCGGGGCCCCATGACACTTAAACATATTTCAGCCCAGATCTCAGAGAAAAAGTGAATCCTACATGTTGTGTGTTTAATTTCACACTGACTGCTAAAGGGCTTTTCAGCTTTTGTCACTAAGCAGCAACTAATGGCAGCTCTGTTTTTCAAATTTCAAATTAATGTTGCAGAATTGAGCATAATTATACTCATTACAGACATAGTCATTTTTTAGTTAAAACTGCTAATAAAACTGTAATATTTTTTTCCTTTGAAAGAATAGTTCAGGGATATTTGCATATACAAACTCCCAACACTACCATTTTAGCCGCTTTTAGCTTATTGTTTTGGTTCAGTCTAAGTGCTCTCATTAAGCCAGTCTTCTGACAATCCTACTAAATTTGACCCACCTAGCACAAAACAAAGATAATGACTAATGTTAGCTGCAGAAGTGGAGAATTTAATAGCTAAATAGCCAGATGTTTTTCCTCAGGAGACAATGGAGGCCGAAATAAAGCTACAAGGAAGTGAATGCATGTAGGTCAGTGTCTCCTTGATGGTAGGAAGAGACAGCTCAACTGTTTGCCAGCAAGAGCTTCATTGTTCAGCCCTTGTCCACATTTTAAACTCTCATAATAATGAAAACACTTATTCATCTAAATAAGAGCCAATTTAACCTGAGATCATGCATGCATCTCACGAACACACTCACATGTACAAGCCCTGACCTTGTATGATACCAAGTGTTTCCTCCCTGTCATCCTATGTGTTGTTTCTTCCCCTGTAAGTCATTATTCAGCAATGCTTCAGCTCACGGTACCTTTGAAAGTGAAGGTCTCTGTTTTTCATGCATGCACTCTCTCTGACCTTCCATATTTTAGCTCACTGCCTATGATGTCATTCGCGGGTCGCAGGGTGTTACTGAACATGCGTTGTTGATTAGGTTGTCATTGAAGGTAAACCTGGACCGAGCGCTGGGAGCAGCGTGGCCATTTTTGAGATCCACATCAGTCCCGGATACTGCCTGGGTCAGTGACTTCACACATGCATCACTCACACATTAAAACAAAATGTTAAAAAAAGGTTCCTTAAACTTATACAGAGACATGAATGAACATATTTGGTACATTATAAAGAAATCATGTGAGCCTGTTGCACCCATGGCCATGACAGCAGCTCTGTTGCTGATTTCTCATGTTCTCTGCCTGCAGAGTGTGATTTTGAGGAGTCTCATCTGTGTGGATACAGTAACCAGTGGAATGCCAACGTAAACTGGTTTGTTGGGGGTCATGGGGTCGAGCACATTGACAACAACAATAACCACACATCCAGCAACAAGACAGGTGAGCGAGATTTCCCTTATGTTCATACAAAGACATTTTTTAACCAGTGAATTGCAGCCCTGCAGGTTTTTGCTTTGGACAAAATTGGTCGGATGTAGCCCTGAGAGGCACCTTTGAAGTTTTAAAAAGACTCAGTTATTTACTAGTGTTTAGTAAACTGCAAATTTGATAAAGACTGTTTTCAGCAGCAGATTAATATCACTAGAAAATGGTTCAGAAGAATAAGATGTATATCAGGCTGCAGATAAACAGAAGAATGCTTCAAGCAGCATCCCTTTATGCGTTGGTTTGGTCTTTTTCAAGGGATTTGAAGAAATATACAATGTCATCTGCCTAATAATTTTAATTCTTGAGAATGGAAGATGAGACATTGTCCTACACCTGCTGGTGCCATCGATAGATGATGATGATGTGGGGAAAAAACACAGATGGAGGCAAATTAAACTCACTGTATAAAGGGTGCTGGGGTTGATAGGGTAAATATATTCCACAACCTGACTCGTACTTGAACTACCTCTCAGGTCACTTAATGTACGTGGACTCCACCTATGCCAAGACTTTCAAAGAAGTGGCCAAACTGGTTTCTCCTATGACGATGGTGCCGTTGTCCGGCTGCCTGAGTTTTCAATACCAGCGAAGCGAGGAGAGGGGGAACCTGTTCTCTGTTTTCACACGGGACCGTCTGGGCCAGTACCAGGAGCTGTGGAGGGCAGGTTCAGAAAACCAGAGTGATTGGAGCGAGACGCTTGGAGAGTGGATACCTGTGCAGGTGGACCTGAAGGCACCATACTCTGTACAGGTCAGTATGATCATGTTACACTTGATGAGCTTTATGTACAGACCAGAAGCGGTCCACAATCCACACAGAAAAGTTTGTTTTTGATCCCAACTCAAAAATTCACTTGGCTGCCAAATCTGTAATCTGTGAATTTTTCCCCTCCAAAATTGGTATCAGTCCCCTTGATCAGGCCTTATTAAAAGAGTGCCACCAACTACAGCTTTGAGTTATGACCTTCTGTCTGGGGTGTGCTAAGATGTTACATAGTCTGTCTGCCCTTTTAGGTGGTTTTCGAAGTGGCGTTTAACAGCCCAAGAGGTGGACGAGTTGCCCTCGATGACATTTCCTTGTCTCCAGAGTTTTGCAGCTCAGACACCGGTGAGCTGCTGCTACAGTCACTCACTGTTAATCCTTATAAAGATGATTATAATGTTGCTATCAGGGTGAACATCCTAAACCACCAAATCATCTACATTTGCAGCCTGAAGGAGATAAAGAAGGCAAAAATTCAGAAAGAGTGAGTAAAGAAGGAAAAAGAACATATGAAGATGAGAAGAGATTGACTGAGGGAAATAAAAGGAAAGGGATGAAGAGGTGAAATTAAAGAATGAAAGAAAGTAGGTTGGAAGGGAGTGAGTGAGGATGGAAATAAGGGAAGGGGAGAACAAAAAAACAATGAAATGAATGAATAGATACATTAATTAAGGGAAGAACAAAAGAATGAACAAGTAATATGTGAATAAATGAACCCAGAAAAGAAGGATGGAGAGTGTCAAGGGGTGAAGTCAAAATATACAAACAGGAAGGAAGGAAAAGATTTTTCAAGGACCAGAAGCTTAAAACTACAACTAGATCTTTGACAAATCAAATGTTTGTCCTGAAGATGGTAATATGGACATTGGGAGCGAGGAGGGCTATAGAGACACTTAGCTGTCAATCAAAGCACAATATAATATCCATGTCATTAAAAAGGAAACTCACTGCAGAGCCACAGAAGTGTTGATTCCATACATGTTGCTCCGCAGAGCCAACCTTGGACCCCTCCATTGCCAGCTGTGATTTTGAGTCAGGTTTCTGCCACTACACCCAGGACCAGGTGACAGGATCGTCATGGAGGAGAGTGTCTGTGAAACCCAACCTTTTTAGGAACGGAGACCACACCACAGGGGCAGGTGAGAATAAAATGAACTGATAATAAATAACACTATCGTGAGGTAAGAAGAGCAGTAGACCAAAGGCACATTCATCTATTGATTGACAGCTCTGAACTCCCATCCCTGACTTTGGCCTTCTATAAAATAAAAAGACAGATAGATAGCCAGTGATTATTCTATTTATAGTTAGATATAAACTTGCATTAAGCAGCTTTAATGAACGTTTTTGATATATAGGGGTTGGGCCATCTATTTCTATCAAGAATTCATAGAGACTAAAAACACAATAGAATACTGAATAGAATCAGGTGGACACAAAACCAGCTCCTATGTCTTGATAATGTTTTTGATACTGCTGGGTTGTTAAAAAGACATTTCTTGCTAATGTGAGCCTAAACATCTTTGAAAGATAGTGATACGTCTTGTTTTGAGTTGTGCCTGCCCCCTTGTGGTCAATAAAACCGATGCAGGTAGATTTAAAAAGCATTGTAACCATTAGATGTAAGGGTCGTTCAACACAGAATTTGGAGCTTAAAAACATTTAAATACTGGTGAACAGTGACATTAAGTGAATTACCAGGTGTGAGTGGTGATGGAAATAAAGGCTGTCTTCTGTTCTGCTTCCAGGATCTTTCCTGTTGGCTCATTCTCGGCTGAGCCCACACTCAGGATACGTTAGTCGCCTGATCGGTCCAATCCTGCCTGGGAACATGAAGTACTGCCTGCGATTTTACTTCTCTTTGAGAGGCGAGTGGCACCCCAAACGCTCCAGATTGAAGGAAGGCTTTTTATATTTCCTGTGTGGTGGCGTTTGGATGTGTGAATACTTTGCTGTGAATAGTTTGTGCTGACTCACTGACCAGAAATAACTGTGGGAACTGCAGGTTTCAACCAGACAGACCAGGCTCTGGCTGTGTATCTGCAGCAGCAGCAGAGCAGCAGCCAAGAGAAGATTTGGACTCAGGGGGAGAAGTCCAGAGGAATCTGGATTGCAACAGACATTACCTTCCAAACATCACAGCCTGCCAAGGTCAGAGGAGAGGAAGCGTAAATGAATGTATCACTTCAGACTGACAGTGAAAAAAGAAAAAAGAAGGTGGGAACAGATTGAAAGTGGCAAGAACTAAGACTAAGTAAGTAAATAAGAAAGGACTCCTTCCTTATTTACTGATGGAAAGGACAAACAAAGACATGTAAGCAAGAGAAAAAATAGATAGAGAGAAAACACAAAACAAGGAAGGAGAGAAGGAAATAATTAAGGAACAAACAAGCAATTAAGAATAAATGTTGAACAAGGACAAATTATCTAAAGAGAAAACAAAGAATAGAGAAAGGCAGAAAAAACAAATTGACAAAAGAAGGAAATGGAATCAGGGAAAAGAAATGAAATGGAATGAAAGTATTTTTTAAACTATTTAAGGAACAAAAAAGCAAACAGAAACAGTGATGTCTTTCATCCCTTGCGAGGGTTTTCAAAGTCTCACACAAACACCTGAGCACAGAAAGAAAGAGCCTCAACAAAGTGGGTGCTGTCCTTGGTGGATCTGTGAACGACTAATGTTTGTAAAACAGGTAACATTCAACTGATGAGAATGACTAGTGCTCCCCCTCTTCCCGTTCAGGTGGTTTTCATCAGCACCTGTGGGAACTTCTGGGATTGTGGCTCCGTGGCCCTGGATGACATCAGAATGAGCCTCGGAGACTGTGAGCTGACGGCAGGTAACAACTGCTAAATCATTTTACTCCTACATTAAAGTTCCACTGTCGTCCATGTTTGCGATGTCCTGGAAGATACTATACAGTAAAATATAGTGTGTGAGGAACACTCCAAAGTACTACTTGTTGCAGGGATTCAAACTGTTAATATTCAGGTTATCGGTCTTCATCACTGCATCACAGCCTATTAGTTTCAGTGTTTCAGTTTGAGTAAGTTAGAGTGTCATCTCATGTGAATAAAGCATCTGAGTTTCAGGAGTTTCTTGCACAAGTGTAATAAACATAGATATTGACTGTCCATAGACATTTCTGGACTTAGAAAAATAAAAACAGGTTCCCATTAGGATTTAATTTTGAGTAAGTCTCGAGAGATGCAACCAAGAGTTGCAGACATCAACTTTCAGTGTCTTGATTGTTGTTTTTCAGCACTGGACAGTCAAAGAAATCCTCCCTATTGTAAAGTATCCTTCATTTGCATATTGCAGGTTTGTTGTCGTCACCTCTGCCGGGACATTGTGACTTTGAAGCAGGCCTGTGTGGTTACACTCAGGACAAGCAGAATGATGCCGCTGACTGGGAGAGGAGGAGAGGGCCTACCCCGACCTCGTACACAGGGCCGAGGGGGGACCACACCATGGGGCTCGGTGAGGGTCTCCTCCCCTTCACCTCTCCTCTCCCTGCTGGAAAATGTATCAGTGCACAGAGCTGGGTGTGCATGTTATAATGCACACAACGCACAGACATGCTCAAGAAAGCTTCATTCTTACTCTGTTGTGGAAACATACACAGAAACTTTCTGGCTGCTGTTCAGTCAGTGTTTTAAACCTCCACAGCTGTAATCAGACAAACCTGTGGACTTTCTTATTGACAGGTTACTACCTGCACATAGAGGCATCACCCATGCTGCCAGGTCAGAGTGTCCGATTGCTCTCCCGCCCTCTGAGAGGCTCCCGTGGGCCTCAGTGTCTGCGCTTCTACTACCATATGTACGGCTCGGGCACGGGCCAGCTCAGCGTTCATCTTGACAAGGGCGGAGAGGATGCGGTGCTGTGGCAACGGAGCGGCGAGCAGAGCGTTGCCTGGCTGAGGGCCAGAGTAGAGTATCAGTGTGACAGTTAATCTGAACTTGCACGACTGAATGTGGGTAAAAAACTTTACACATCGTTCCTTTTTCATGGAGCAACACATCATTTGTGCTATAGTCAGCATGTCTCTGACTCATTAGTGTGTTAAACTGTGTTTGACTTCACTTTCATATGGATTAGATTAATGCTCTTTGCTCAAATAAAGTGAGACAGTTATTCAACATGTTTTTTTTTCTTTTTTTATTTTCATTGCTAACTGCTGAGAATAAGTAGAGAAAAACCTCAATTTCACCAAGTTGGAATGATCTTCTGGCATTCCTATGAAAATGTTTTACATTCGGCAATCAGCAAACACTGCCATGCACTCTAAGGATGAGAACAATTTAAGGGAACGATCAAATGTGCCGGTGGGGGTGACAGAAGACGAGGCAGGAGGGAGAGGTCGGGATTCTGGTCGGGAACTGTACACAGAGGGGAAAAGGAGTAAATGACGAAGAAGACACAACAGCAAAATTTCTACAAGTTTGAGTGAGGCAGGATATGTGACTGACTGGTCAAACACAGGCTACAGTCTGGAACCAGCTACTTTAAGCTGAGCTTGATGATGATGATGATCGCTGGCAGCTGATGACCAGGCGACTGGACACCTGACTCCACTCCTGCAATCAAGCAGGAACACACATGTACACACAAACAACGACAGGGGGTGGGAGAAGGGATGTGGAGGGAGAGCAGCATATTGATAACTGTCATAGCATTTCCTTTTATCAGGTAGTTTCTGGTTTAAATTTAAATTTTCTAATTAAGACAAAGATTTTTTGTGGTTGCTTGTGTTTAGCTCACATTTATCTCTTTATGACATGAAAGCAGAAAAACATATTCATATTCAACACCCAAAGAAAATTTGTCTGACAGTGACATTAAACAGAGAAAGCAGCAAATTCCAATAATTTAGAAACTGGAAACAGAGATTTTTTTGTGATTTCTGTGCGACTGAACAATGAATTGATCATGAAAATGCTGTCAATTAAATTCATGTCAGTCGACATGGTAATATGAAGAGTTGTGTTACCATGGATTGTGTAAAAGTGGCTGTACCTTGTTCAAGTTCTGTAACAGTGAACAGGGAAACAGTTGGTCTCTGCGTGTCTCTGCTGGTCTCCCTTTGTCCAGCAGCACTACAACATGACTGATAAATGAACCCATATAGCACTTTCTTTCTTTTTTCTTAGACTTATTTAATTTGATTATGTAAGCAACAATATCAAAGGAAAAGTGGGAGCAGCTATCATGGTAACAGCAAACTGCAATTTAACGCAAACGCCACAGAAACCAAAGTCATTTAAACAGCTGATCTGTTAATCCGCCCTCAAAATGAAGGAACCTGTTCATTTTGTTCACCTCATCATCTTTGTGCCACAAACAGGCTTTTGTAGAGGTCCTGCTTTCCACTGCTGTCTGTTAGATATATACAAGATTCAAGATTCAAGATGTTTATTGTCATTTGAACATAAAAAAGCAAGTTTCTGTGCAATAAAATTCTTTCTTTGCTGTCCATCCTAGTGCCGACGTGTATAAGTACAAATTAGAATAAAAAAAACTGAGAAATACAATAAGTACACCTCAGTACAGTTCAATAGATAGTGTGATGACAAAAACTATCTGGTGTTTATAAAGTGCAACACAGTTGTGCAAGAATGCAGTTGTAAACAGAAGTACAAGTGTAACGTGACAAGGTGGTACGTAGTTGTGACTCCTGTCAGCTGTTCAGGAGTCTGATGGCAGAGGGGAAGAAAGAGTTTCTGAATGTTGTTGTCCTGCATTTCAAACTTCTGTACCTCCAGCCTGAGGGTAGAAGTGTGAACAGTCCGTGTTGTGGATGGTTGGGGTCTTTGAGCATTGGGGCAGCTCTCCTGTGGACCATGTGGTGCTAGATGCTCTGCAGAGAGGGCAGCGGTGTCCTGGTACAAGTCATTATGTGGAACAAAGGGTGTGTCTGTCCCGTAAAAATCTAATAATGTGTAAAATGACGATTGTTTCTCTTTGTGCCGTTGGTTCAGATTGTGGTTGAAGCAATCAGGGGCTCATCACTGAATAGTGGCGTTGCGATTGATGACATCATTACATATAAGTAAACAACATATTTACTTGTGTTTGTTTTCATATTTATATGCATTAGATCAATGCTCATTGCTCAAATTCAACATGCTTTTTTGTTTTTTTCTTTTCATTGCTAACTGCTGAGATCAGATACAGAAATTCTCAATTCTCACAATCTCAAACTGCATTCATGGCATTTCTTTTAGCAAATGTATTTCTGTGAAATTTAAATAGACTAACAATTTAATAGTTAATTGATGATGAATAAAATTCAGAGCACTTGTTTTGCACACAAACAAACACTATGGCACAATGATAAAACCAATATATTCAGATTTATTTAAACCACATACATACACTGTACAGTTCAAAGGGCAAAAAAAATTTCATTTGGTCCCACAGATGGATGTTACATGATACACGTCCCATCTTTCAGGTATTTCATGGACTCCATCTGCTGTGTCATTGCCAGAACTTCATGAAATCCTGTGCTGAGTCCAGACATGTGCTGGAAGTATGCCTCCTTCTCCACCTGGACCGACAGATTATTCACCCCGGCGTCTTTTAAGATGGCTGTCACCTGTGAGTAGTGGGGATCACAGTCACAGATAAGTCAGAAACATCTGCCTGTCGGCCTTGTTCCCGCTGTTACCCTGGAGAAACTTTTACTGATTATGGTTGAAAAATATTTCTGCAGGTTAAAACTTTGACATTTCTTGGAAACCAGTCATAAAGTTTGTTAAGTGAGACGTCAGTGTGTCCCAAACATTAAAATTCCTCCAGGTGAATGGATCAGACTGCAGTCAGCTGGTAGAATTAAGTCAACCCTACAGTAAAATCAGAACCAATTGTCCATTTAATGTTTGTACCGACCTGCTGTACGATCCTCTGCTCCACCACATCTGACATGACCTGGAGGTGGATGGTCCCTGCGATCACGTTGGCTGAATGCCTCCAGAAGTGGGCGTCTCTGTATGACAAAACTCCTTCGATCTTCTCAATCTGGAATGTCAGGACGCACAAACACTCGGCGTAAAATATCAGCAGGTTTATTTTCTGTTAACAATGCTCATGATAATTTAAAAAATTTAAGAGATTTGAGCCATTTTCGTCAAGAAAATGGGAAGTTTGCCACATTCACTAGTAATGCTCTCCAAAGACTTGATGTCCTTAGTCGAAATAAAAAGCATCACATTCTACTGATTTCAAGTGTTAAAAAGTCATTAAAAATCATTTGTAAATGAGGTAAATGTCTGCATCCTCCTGTAAAATAAACAGTTTGAGGTGCTCCAATCACCATCTGTTAAAGAAAATGGAAGCAGCTTTGTTCTCATCTTGTGTGATGTTTCACCTTCTCCAGCGCACTGCTCAGGTCCTTCTCGTGTTCTGGGGAAGTTCTTAGGAGCAGAACCTCACAGGCGTCCTTCAGCAGAGGTATGACGCTGAGAAAAATCAGCGTGGCGATGAAGAGCGAGCAAATGGGGTCGGCAATCAGCCAGCCGAACTGCCGGATGAGGATGGTGGAGATGATCACGCCAACGCTGCCTAAAGTATCAGCGAGGACATGAAGGAAAACCCCTGGGAAAAGGAAGAAAACCATGAGAACCACAGCATGTGAAGCTAACCCTTTCCATTGGGTTAATATCTGGCATGGCCCAGAACACAAACAAACCTCTCATGTTAGCATTCATGCCTCCTCCCCCTGAGCCGTGGGAGTGCCCATGTCCGCCGTGCCCGTGCCCTCCGTGGGAGTGGCCATGGCCTCCGTGGCCTCCGTGGCCGTGACCTCCGTGTCCGTGACCTCCGTGGCCGTGCTCGCTGTGGGAGTGGCCGTGGTGCGAGTGGCCATGATCGTGCGACGAGCAGCTTTTGCCGCCGTGGGAGTGAGCGTGACTGAAAGCGCAGATCCCCACCAGATTGACGAGCAAGCCCCCGACCGACACCGGCTGCAGGAGACGAAAGACAAGTGCTCACAGTTCAGACTGATCAATGTGTGGCGGCGTGAGGAATCACCTTTAATTACTGATATCATCCAAAGTCATCCCAAATTTATTAATATAAGGGGGGCAATCTGAAAAATTTGTTTCAAACACATCACTTCTAAGTAAAAATTAATTACATGTACATGAGATGTGAGCCATTTACTCACAGTCAGCATGTCTGTGTTTATGTTCGGAGGATCCAGCAGACGGGTGACCGACTCAACGAAGACGAAGAACGCGATGACCATCAGGAACAGGCCGTTGATGAATCCAGAAAGTATTTCAACGCGACCGTAGCTGCGGGACAAACAGAACAGTTGGTTTTCAAACATGCCCGATTTCAAATACTACAAAATATCCCAATATCGCCGATCAAAATTTTTTCACAAGTACTTGATGGACTTTACCCATAGGAGAAGATCCTGGTAGCCTTCCAGCGGGTCATGAGGGCCGCAAACAGGCCCAGGACAAGAGCAGAGCAGTCGAACAGCATGTGGAAGCCGTCAGAGATCAGCCCCAGGCTGTTGGTCCAAACGCCATAAAACAGCTCCACAAAGGTAAAAGCCTGAAAGATGCAGAGCAACAAAACCCGATTGCGAAAGAGGAAATAGACGTCTTGAAAAAATCCAAATCCAGTTTTGAGTACCCTCTTCGTGGTACTGTACGTACCAGGTTAAGACAAAGGAAGTAGAAGATTTGTCTGGAGTCATATTCCTCCAGGATTTGTTTCAGAGAATCTTTGATGAAACGTGGGAGGGACTGGGAGGTGTGCTGCAGGGCATCGCCCATGAAGTTGTACAGAGGAGTCCCCTCAGGTGAGTAACCAACCAAGGTGCCCTTCTGACCTTTCTTTGATGGCAATGACAGAATACTGGACGCTGCAGGGAGGGTTAGGAGAAAGTGAAGTTGATTTCCAGAATTACTGCACCTAAATTCTTGAGCTATAGCTGTGTTTTAGGTATTTATCGTTTTTAAAATGCCAATAAAATAGGAGATACACATTAACTCATCAGGTGACTCCCATCTACTTACACATGATGAAAAAGATGGCGCTGACTAGCACTCCTCCGGAGAGCACATGCTCCGTGCTGACCTGCTGGGGGGGTTTGCTCATGGAGCGAAGCTGGTCCGTCAGCGGGTGAGTCCAGAAGTTGGCCAGCAGCAGGGCGCTGAGGAAGAGGGCGACGGTGCCGTAGCGGGCGCACCGCGGCGTCTCCATCTTCGCGCTGCAGACGGCCTCGACGTAAAACTCCAGGATCATCACAGAGAAGATGATCATCCCGAACGGCGGGATGAGAGACGACCACGATTCCACTTTACTCTGGTGTTGAGACAGAGGGACATCATTTGAGCATAGAGATATAATTCCATACTCCTGCCTGGCTGGTTGTCCACGCCTCCAGACACTGACGATCCAATCAGGTCGAGGCGTTTCTACATTCCAATTCACATAATGAGAAAACACTGCAGGAAAACAGGTTGCTCGAGAGAGGGAGGGAGAGAGGGAGGAGAGAGAGAGAGAGAGAGAGAGAGAGAGAGAGGCCATAACACACCTTTTTCTCTAATTTTATCTAAAAGTTTTTATTTAAACAGTGTTAACAATGTTAAGAAAGCAGCTGCATTTTATTTTCCCCCCGTATTAAGGTGCAACTTCAATCATTTCACTGTGAACTGATGTGAGCCAGTGGGGCTTTTTATGATCTAAATGATCATTATCGGTTTCATAAGTCGAACTGTCATATTTAGTCATAAATTAGCAAGTGAATCTTTGAGCTTTTGATGGTGCCAGAGAAGAAAGTTCAGAGTTATTAGCATAACAATGTGAAAAACAGGACTAATGCAAAACATTTGTAACGATTTGTCATTTTTGACACACGTGCACTTACTTCTGTGGTCGCTGAAAGCACTATGAACCAGGGCAGCAGCACCACGGCAGAAACTAAGTTGTCAAGGGCATAGAGGCGTTTTGCACCCCCAAGTTCCACTGATAACTTCCTGGAGGCCGTGTGGAAGCCCACCTTCAGACACAGGGAGGCCACCAGCAGCACAACACCACCCTGATGGCACGAATGGGGAGACAAAGGTCAGATACTGAATGGGACTTCAAAACTCACACTTTGCGCTATTTATTTCATGAGCCTCGCTTACTTTGTGATCTGCAACCCCTAAAAACGCAATGGCAGTGTAGAGGAAATGAGTGAGCGCACTGTCGTGATGTCCCTCAGCTTCAAGATGAGTCAAGGCAAACGGAGACACAAACAATCAGGTCAATGAACAGGTGAAAGTGTTGCCCTGCACCAGTAGCAAAGGATACGGTGCTCGGCCATCTTCGCCATGAGATCATCGTTGTCAAAGAGGAGGAGGCTGATCACAGCGATGATGAAGAAAGCAGCGCCTCTGGTCTGTGCAGAGTCACAGGCAAACCGACAGAAATGCACAGAAGGTCAAATAAACCTGAGTGGGTCACTTGTTATGGTTTCTGATTACAAACTAGTAGTGTGACTTCGCATCCTCCTACCTTGGACGGCCCCCCTCCTGAGCTTGTGAACAGGACACCGAGAAGAGCAATGACCACCACGTCACTGTGCTCAAAAAGCAACAATGTCCTGTGAAAGACACGAGTCGGGATTTAATCACCCACACACACACACACAAAGTCAAAACTGCACATATACTCTCGCATTCCAACTACAATACTGATGTCTTAAGGGAAAAAAACAAAGTCTAATATGAATTTCTGCTTGTATCCAAAACATTTCACCTCAAAGGTCCACAGAGAGTAAGACCAAAGAATCCCAGGAGAGATATGATGCAGCTGAGCACCGCATGCTTTAGCAACTTTATCCACTATAAAAAAAAAAAATTAATACAGTAAAGGTCATGGCAATTTTCTGCACTTCTTAAAGAATGACAAATAATACTACAGCATTCACAGGGAGAATGAAAAAGTTGTATGCATACATGCCTGTCATGCTGAATGATGTAGAAACAGTGGATTAAGTTATGGAGCACAACATCAAATGTTGTTTTTTGGTTTGGGGTTTTTTTTTTTTTCAAATGAAACAGGGGCTGACTGGAAGAGGAGGAAATGCAACAAACCTGTCTTTTTGAGATGACCTTTCCAGAGGAGAAAGGCTTTTGAAAGAAAAGCAGAACAACAGCACTCCTGAGAAAAGAGAAGGGGCCTCTATCAGCATGTTCTCGTCAGGAAATGAAACTTTGGGAAATGTTAGGCTCAGGCATACATACCCTAATTTTAGAATAAAGATGAACTGGACAATGTGAACAACTTTTAGGATATCATATGATTCAAAGATCCCAAGAGCCTTGAGGACCTTCGAGACGACCAGTAAAACTATGTACCTGGTTAACCTGAAGAGAAAAGGATATAGAATTGGAAATATTAGTCATAGAGCTCGATGATACAGAAAAAAACATCTGTTATTTTTTTCTTGGAAAATTAAATATGTGTTAGAATAATTAATGGACAGCCATCAGAAAATTAGTCAGTAACAATTCTGACAATCCACTGATAATCTTAGCTATCTATTAAAAAAATAAACTGTTTATAGATTCTGAAATGAGGGGATGCTCTCATTTTATATATGTGTAAATTGCATACACTTGGTATTTGGACACAACACACAACAAGAAGTTGTCACCTTGGGCACTTGTGATGGACATTTTTCACTATGTTAGACATTTTATTACCTGCACAACTAATCAAAGTTCCTTTCATTAAAGATGGAGTTGGGTATCATATTTAACAAGTTCTAACATATGGACTTCAGCTACAGTGATCTGACCTGACTGACTGAATGGCAAAAAAAACCATACAGAATAGTCAACAGTTTACACTAGTTGGATCTGACTGACGTAACCTGAACAACAGACACATACCTTGAGTTAGGTACTTCGACCATGCCCAATTTCCCCCCTGAGAGCACGTTGCTGCTGTATTTGTCTTCCATTTTTCAAGCCCCCAAACTCGACCACTGTAAGTCCAGTTACAGTATTTACGTCCCCGTTACCTTAACATCACTGCTACCGGGTGAAACTACACTGCTGCCCATTCACAGCTGAAGAATATGAACAGGCTTCTTCTAGCCGTTATACATCCGCCCGGTTTAACTTAAATACATTTGTAAAATCCAACTGCAAACAAACACAAACCAGCAGTCAGTTGGCAGCCTGTTAGCCTCTTAGTTAGCTAGCTAGCCACCTGGCATGTCAGATTATAATCCAAAATTTCTAGCCGCGACACGTCCTCTGTATACGGTGTACGTCAAACAAACTCATGTGCTCGCCTAGTTGGAGCCAGAAAATTTCATTTTTTTTAGGTTGAGTTGCCGACAGTAAACGCCGTAGTCCGTAATGAAAGAGTACAACAATAAGGTGGCCAAAGCACAGCAGCACTTCCGGACACGGTAAACTTTCCACGTCACGTACGTGTCTTCGCGAGCGTCGCTTCTGCGCAGTTCATGAGTCTGCGCGTCGACGTATCGAAGAGGGGCGGTGGTGGTTGTTGTGGAAGGATGTTCCCACCAGGACAAAGATGAATGAAATGTTTAAATTTGGAGATACTACGTAATGTTGTTTTAAAACCCTAGTTTACAATGTCAACCTGAAAGTATTCTGTTAATCTGAAATCAAAATTAAGTATATCAAAAACTTTAATTAAAAATGTCTCTACTTAATATTTCATGGTATTACCTAGATTGTTCATTGGTTATGACGAGTGACTTGCAAATAACGACCGATTTATTTGTGAAAACAACTACAGCTCCCATCAGGCTTTGACAGCAGATGGTTAGGACTCACGGGATGTATTGTTGCGTTCATTCAATTACTTGCTGTCTGACTTATTTGTAGGTTTCTCCATCTTCCTCCTCCTTCACATTTCTTTAAATTATATTCATATATTATAATACGCCATGCTGTGAATTCTGTAACAATGATGCAAATGTAAAAATGTATATAAGAAAAGGCAGGAGTGGAGGTGCAGTGTAGGAATTTAATAATAAAAAAAACAGTGTCCAAAAAGTAAAACAGAAGCAAAATCAAAACATCTAACAAGTACAAAACAATGAATCCGAAGAAACCATACTGGAAAAAACAGGGAAACATAGGGAACACTGGAAAGATAAAAGAACAGTGAGGCAAAGAGAGAGCAACAACAGAGCAAAGATGCACAAACAAACTGAAAGGCCAAGATTTATATAGGGACCCTTAGCCTCAGCCTCACCCTGTTGCAAGGGTTTTTAAAATCACTGTCTTGTTAGTATTTGATTTCAGCTTTGTTCAAAACAAAACAAAGCATGATCATTTTGGTGAGATATTGACTTTAAAGCTTGCAAGGAAAAAAAAATACTTGTTTTTCTGTTCTTACACTATATTAAACTTGTTACCAAAATTTTGCTCCAAAAGGGAAAAAAAAACTTTTTGAGGACATGAAAAAGGTTGTTATGATTGTCCAAATGATTTCGAAAGATAAGAGGTTTCAGTGGCATTCGGTGGACAACATTGCCTTGACTTCCAATACAGCGGTGATGACAGACATTCAGTGGGGTCCACACAGTCCCAGCAGGACCCTCTGATAATGACCCTCAGTGTCGTTCTGTGAAACAGAGACAAAGGCGTGGTCAGCAGAAACACGCCGGAAATGTAATTTAACGAGCTCACAAGTGCATACAAGGCTATGAAGAGCAGCTGGGAAATCAGGAAAATGTGGTACTTAACAGGTTTGCCCTCTTACCAGTATCTGTTCCTGGAGGCTGATGTCGTACATGGCCCTGTATTCCTCCACTATCTTCTTCAGGTCGACCTCGGAGCGGCTCACCAGCACCCGGATCAGCGTCTCCTCACATGTGCCGTGGCCCTGTGCGGACACCGAGCTCGGTTAATTTACTATATAAATATATGTGGCGATCAGACCTTTTAATTTGATATTTGAAAGTTTAAAAGCGAACATTTGATTACTGATTTTGGAAAGCTGAAACAATATCTTTCGGGTGGGGGAAACATGTAAACGTACAGTGCATGCATGGGGAAAAGTTGCAACTGGTTAAAGGGCTAGTGCACTAATTTAGTGTCAGTGAAACTGGGTGCCTCAAAAGAGTCACATTTCAAAACAAGGGTGTGAAAATCCAAACAGCAGAGGCCAAGACATACTGACTTTTAGCCTCTAATCAAGGTCAAGCAAACTACAGATCCTACATTTCCCATAATGCAACTAATTTGTATGTTTGATTAGACCGTCTGCCTGCCATCTTAATGTGCACTTCACCCTCAATCTACGCACTACAGTTTGTACCACAGACTTTCTGTTTAAAAAGTCTCAAACCCAAGCCAAGTTGACCTCAGTGATGTCATCAGTTATTTATTTAGACTGCTCCTCCTGAGTCACAGACTGTCTGTGGAAATTGTCTCACAAACACCGACTCACACACACAGTGCACACTGTGACATATGGTGGAAGGGTGAAGCAGAGAGACATAGAATCATACACACCTCCATGGCCAGATGGAGCTTCTCGGCAAAGAACGCCGGCGTGTTCCAGGCACATTTCACTAAACAACAAGGAGACACAAACACACCATCGCAATAGTGAACGTAGCAGGCGACGGCCAGATGCGCACTTTGCGCCGTTTCTTCTATCACTTCCCCGTGTTACAGTCCATCCTGTAGACTTTTATGTCCACAAAAAGTTTTAAACGCTCCCTGATCTCAAAGTGTTTGAGCTCACACTGCCATTGCGCCTCACAGTGTATAGTATCCTTGCATGGCTCTTCATTTTCATTAATTCGGCTGGATATTGTTTTTTAAGTTTTTCATTTAACATGTTTTGAAGTCCCTTCTGGGCCTTAAATGATCCAGTTCCCACTGTTTCTTACTGGACACCACGTTGAAACAATGTTCAATTAAGTTTTGCAATGTTTTGTGGGTCAATACATCTGCCCGTCCATCTGATGTACGTGTATGAACGTTACATTTGCGGTGCATATTCAGGGCCCTGTTGATTTTGGTCACCTTCTGACTTTTTCCCTGGTGTCATTGTGATGCCAAATTTCTCACCTGTACCCAGGCAGTATCAGTCCCATCAGTAAAATTAATGAAATCTCTTTCAGTGACACAGCACCCTGGTATATCAGGAAAGATATGACAACAGCAGCCTTACCAAGGTCAATAAGGCAGTCTTCAATGTCTCCACTCAGCTCCATGTCCAGGGCTTTTGGTAATGTGACGTCGCTGACGGCTGCGTAATGCTGGAACGCTGGCAGGTAAACAGACAGACAATGTGAATTCACCGGTAAACGGGCTAATTGCAGTTTTCAGACGGAAACCAGCTGTCTCCCCAAAAAAGTTATTGTAGTGAAGGTATGAGATTGTTGCATGTGGCCAAAGCATTTCTGGAATTTAACAAAAGTGTGTTAGTAGCTGGTTTGAAGGGGTTTATGTACCCGAACGTCTAATATTTTACACAACGACAACTCTAAACGGACAACAACACAACCAGAGCTGAGGCTGAAACTATCTTATATTTTTTAAACATTTCTTTTGCAGGTTCTGTGCTAGATATTCAAGCCTGCATTTTGAAGTTAGATTGAAGTTATGTTTGCTTTTATTCATCTCCATCGAGTGCCGCTGTTTATGTGTGCTTAAATAAACCTTCTCTCGATATATAAATCTACATGAATCTGAAAAGAGATTAAACCTATATAATCCACGGACTCTGTGGGGGATGAAGAAAGGGTTGAACTATAACTATATAATTAATCATTTAAAAAAATCAGAGGTGTGTTTGCTGTGTTGCTCCCATGCTTCTGGGTGTGTTCCACCTGTTACCTGGAAGAGTGTGGTTCCACCTGTTTGTCCAGATGAGTGTGTGTGTGAGTGTGTGTGTGTGTGTGTGTGTCTTCACTGTAAAATGAAGGGTTTTGGCTGTGGGAGCCTCGGATGAGTCAAACCCAACAGCAGAGGCCTTCGCAACACTCACTCTTAGAGAGCTGCGGTGCGTTCCGCGTGGTCAGGATGTTGATGAAGGTGGACACGTTGATTCCAGCGGTATTCTCACCTGCCTCAAACAGAGTCTGCAGCCAGAAAACAGTAACCCTGCTAATCTGTGAAGGCTCTTTTTCACACTAAAGGATAAGTCTGGTGGTATGCTATATTTTTGCTGTCAATAGCCGATCCTCCTATTAAGTACTGTCCCTGTATTCAAAGCCTGACAAAGCTTAAAAATAGAGAATAACACCAGTCAAACTGGATCATCCTGTATTTACCTCTGCATCACTTCTGGCCAGATCCATGTTGACCTCATTATTCTCATCCTTGTTTGCTTTCAACATGGCCAGAAGGGCTTCGGTGAAGTCGCCGCTGGTCTCGTCCTTAATAATGTCTTCCAGCTCCTCGTTGTACTCTGAGGGAGAAAGAGCATTTCAGCACCAAGAATGACACACTGTGCATTAGCATGATGGAGCAAGGCCCAACTGCATGGGTTCTAGCTTTTGTTTTCAACAGCCAACAACAAGCATGACTGAGTGATTACAGTGCAGTTCTGTAGGAATTCACTGTTGTTACACTGCTCCACTGGAGACACTAAAGAGTGTCAGTTATTGTACATACCTGAGATGTGAGACAAAGTGTGGAAAAAGTTTCAGGAGCTCAGAGCTCATTTAACCAAAAAAAGTAAGTGCAGTGAATTTGGGCAGACCTTCTTTGAAGACCCGCTTGATCTCTCGAATCTCTTTGTTTGATCTGGTTGCCAGAACCTCCACCAGGACACTCTCAGATGTGCCGAAACCCTGTTGGAACGGAACAAATGCAAGGCAAGATTTTCAAAACAGCTATTCAGGGGTGAGATAGGTTTGGCAACAGAACTGCACAGAACAGCCCCAACCACTAAACACACCTATGTCAAATGTCAGCTACAGCTCCAAGACACGTTTAACTTTAACTTGTGCTCCTTTAAACTAGATTTTTACAAAATCCTTTATGATCCAGAAACATATACACAAATATCTTGAAAGGCCTTTCTACCTATGTGATTACAAAAGTTAAAACAACTGCAATATTGTGACTACACGTAACTCCTGTTAATAAAATGCAGATTGACTGTTGGAAGACTGACAGAATAAATCCGATCAGGTACATAAATTTGTGGTTTGCCACTAAAGTGTCACTGGGCAAGGCACCTAACCACTTACTTACACTTGCATCCTCCTCTGATATCAAGCGCACGAAGCGCTGCTCTTTACCTTTGTGGCTTCCCTGAGCAGGTAGGCATCAAAGTGAGCCGCCGTCTTGAGCAGAGCAAGAGAGACGTCCTCTAAGTCCGAACGGAGAGCCGACTTCAGAGCTTCATCCAGCTTCTGCAGCGCGCAGGGAGCAGCCACATGAAGACATAAGGCTCATTAAAACAGCATTTCCATTCATACCAACCTGGCTGTATTTAACTAAATAAACGTGTTTTATTCTATATATATTAAACTGTTCATTTGTTAGAGCAAAATTTTTATATCTTAATCGAAAAGTCTTCATTGAAGTGGAAACAACCCGAATAATTTGAAACAATAATCAAGGTGAGGCGCAAACAACAGTAGCTTTAATTCTAATGCAGTGCAAGCATCAGCACGACTTGTTGCTGTGGCAACATGTGACCTCATTTGTGTCGCAAATCTTTAAAAGCGAAGGCAGACATTCAATGTTTTGATATGTTTCAGTGATTGGAAGTTTTGATTTGTGCTCAACCTGTCTCTCAACCTGAATTATTTGACCGTCTTCACATGAAACAGTCAGACCCACCTCCCCAGTGGACGCCTCATAAACTGCCTTGATTTTCTGCCTCTGCTCGTTGTTTCTCTTCACCAGGACGGCGATGATCACGTCCTCGTCCACTCCTGCAAAGGACAAGTCGCGCTTTATCTTATTTTCTTTTAAAGAAAGAGGAGCGGAGAGCACCAAAAATAAGGTAATTCTGAAGATAGCACAAAGTGAGGGCACAAGCCTTTGCTGTTGATGGCACTCTGCAGGACTGAAGCGTCGCTGCTGGCATTGAAGTTGGGATGCGGGGTGACCGTTCCATAATACTTGGGCTTCGGTTTACCCTGCACCTAAAAGAAAGAGCAGAGATAAGGATGACCGTAAACCACCCACAGTTCTAAACTTTTCATGCCGGTTCCATCACACGACAGGGTGACAGATCCAGGAAAGGTGGAGGAGAGGGTGATGTGGATGACAAGAAGCACAAATCCATAGACATCCTGTTTCCTCAGTGGAATTACACAGTGTTCATGAAAACTGACAGTTAGCCAACAACAGGCTTATTCTACTGACAACTGCATGTTCCGACGGGTGATCTGATACTCACTCTGATGGTGTCATCTTTGGGATCTTTGTTATGGATGACTTTTTCGAAGATTTTTTTGAAGAAAGACATTTTTACCTGGTTGGAAGAAAAAACTCAAGACTGCAGAAGGAAACGGGTAAAAAAACATACAAGAAAAATTGGAGATTAATTACATTTAAAATGGTATTCTTTTCTTAACTTTTCAAAGTGTAAAAACCTCACCTCCTCGAGATAGTCTGTAGATCTGCAGGTGGTAATGACAGTAATTCTCTCACTCTGAGGCGCCTCCACCCAGTTGCGTGCAGATGATTTTCAGGCAGGTTTTATTCTCACCTGCGGAGGCTTGGCCAATCGTGTGCCACCTCTCAGACACAACATTCCTGCAGGGTGACAGTCTGAGGTTTGGACACCTCTGACTGGTTGAGCGACTCTTGTTTTGTAAATATGTAAGTGCTTCACCCTTTATTCAAACAATGTCTTGTTAATTCAGACGTGCAGCAACCAGTGTCAGATAAAGGTAAGTGGAGTTGGAGGTGAAGTCACCCTAATACTGACCTGAGACAACACCTCAGGTTTTTTGCACAGTTGCACAAGTGAACCAGATGGTCTAAATTTTTCACTCAGGCTGGTAAAGTGGAGCTCAGCTGATTTTATTCGTCAAATTTTATGAAGCCTTTTGTGTCTCCAGAGGAAGCTGCCCCACGTCTAATACATATCCTCGAGTGATGTCACTTGAGTCAGTGATGGTTGGGTCTGAAGACTGTGAGTTTGAAAATGAAACTGAGGCTAGCTTGAAACTTCTCTGTGGCCACAAGTTACATTGTGGGTAATGCAGGCTAACATATCCAGGTAAAACGCAATGAAAAAGAATAAGATAGCTATTAAAAGACTTTCAAATTTATTGCAAAGTCAGAATGTTAGCATGAAATACAATGTTGCTGTAAATGTAAAAAGGAAAAAAAGGGTGCAAAAGGAGCACAGATGTGCTGAAAATCAGTAACTGAGACATCAGACGCGACCACGCTGCATAAAGCAGATGAACAAACGGAGGGGCAGATGAATGAGACAGCGAGGCCAACATCTTCAAAATCATCACAACGGGATGAAAATATTCTTGATTGAATTATTAACATACTGACCTTCAATTCAAGATATCCAGTATCCTCTTCCATTTAGCCTCACACCTGACACCACGCCTGGACACTTAAGATCATTGCTTCCTGCAGCTGAGTTCACTGAGGAAACTGTGTGTTGTCATCACTGGGTCAAACAGTATTGTCAGTCTTGACACGTAAGCGATTCAGGGAACATATTCCAGTCACGTTTAGTGACTAGTTTAGTTTAGATCAGTAATGGATCGTCTTAATCTACTGCAGTGTCCCCTTTCAGCCTTTCACCCACCCGCCCACTCACCTTCTGCTTGTTCAAACTGTTGTTGAGGTCAGTACGGAAACATGAGAGGAAAGGAAGGTCCTTGTCAAACACCTCTATCTCAGCATTCACAAGGAAGTGATTTTTCTCTGTTATCTGGGAGGGGGCCCTCTGCCGCGGCCTCGGCCCGGTCCTGCACCCGGACCCTGCCCCGGTCCTTGTCCTCTCGGTCCCGGCGGCCGGCTCACTGGCCTTTGAGCGTTGGGGTTGGGTGATGCCAGGGCCACATCCTTCTGCAGGTTAACGCCTTTACCGGGCTTCGTCTTCGTGGGCTTGGCCTCCGGCTCTGGCGGTTTTTCTGTTTCGGCAGAAAAAGCGAGAAACGTGCTGTATCTGCAGATCTCTTACTGTTTCATTACCTCGGCATCTCAATGGATACAACATCAAACATCTGTTGCCATATGTGTCAGGAGTTTACTGACCAGGCTCTGGTGGAGGAGCCGGGGGGGCGAGGGAGCGGTTCGGCAGCAGGTCCTCCAGGTCCTTCATGACCTGATTGGTGCTGTCCGTGTTGTTCCGCCGATTCTTCTCTTCATCCCGAGCCTGGACAAAGGGACACGGAGAGAAAATGAAGACAAGGCACAACACAGTTATGTTACAAGTAGTGTTGATATTAAAGATACTGTATGTATAGTGCACACTGAAGAAGGTCCATGAAAAGAACAAGACCAACAATATAGAGTATAAGTCATTCCTTCCTAAAGATGAAAATCTTTCAAAATAGATCTTTAAAAAAGAGATGAAGGTGGAAGAAATGCTTGGTATAGTTTCATTTTGAAAAAAAAGCCCAGTTATGCCACACAACAGCGGAGTAAATAGTGTATTTGTTTGGGACTATTTTCAGTGAGGGATCAATACGGTACTCGTGATAATGAAGCATGATTCTGGACAGCAATGTCTTCAATACTGGATACAATACTGAGATGTCTAACTCTGGACTGACCTTACCACCCACCAGCAAATCATTCTGCAATACAGCAGTCACACCTCATATATGTACAGAGTGCACATTGCACTACTTTAATCTCCATAATTTACCATCTGCATCTTCTTCTTCAGCTCCATGTTGGAGTTTTTGTAGGCCTCGGACACAGAGTTCAGATAGTAGATGGCCAGTCTGTATGGGAGGGTTGACAGGATTAGTGGTTTTTCAGAGGCTGCAAAGGCACCAAGGGGAATTTATTTAGATACACACAACAATGACAGCAATTCATTTTTGAAATTGCATGTGTGTGCATTTCAGTGTGTTCTTCTGTCCAGAGATGCATACGTATGAATCTGAACTCTCTATCTATTTTAAAATACAACTCAGACAAAACTGACTAAAACTCCTTAATACACTTAATCAAAATGGTATTTTGTAATGTATGTGTGTGTGAGTGTGTGTGTGTGTGTGTGTGTGTGCATGTGCTCTTCCACTACACTCACACCATGAGCAGAACAGCTGGTATGATGAGGCCTGGGTTGGCTGCGTAACTGAAAAGCGTCCCCATGAAGGCCGGCAGGTCCAGGTCGATCGTCTCCATGATCACATCAAACATCTTCCCCTTCCCACTGCAGGTACCCGACACCGTCAATGCACGTGTGTGTCATATATCATGTGACTCACACTCATGTTTTTTTTTTTTATATGTGTTGTTACCTGAAGGGTCCGCAGTCAAATGAAGGCGGGAGGGTCATGATGGTGTAGACGACAGGTAGCAGGCTGAGGAAGAGGATGAGGAGCAGCAAGCCCATGTAGAAGTTGTTGGACTTGGAGGCCTTGAAGACTCTCTCGTGGGGGACGTTGGTGGCCATCACGGCCCAGCACTGATAGTACATGGAGCTGAGGAGGCGGAGCACGTTGATGCCGACCAGCCCGGGAGCATAAAACGCACCCATCCTGACGACATGACATCATGTGATCTGATCAGACGCCTTTATCAGTATCTAAAAGTTTTTTGACAGTATCTAAAATCTGTATATTCCTGCATAACCACCCACTGGAACATTGTAAACAATGTGTGTGATGATGAATGAACAGTCATGTAAAAACATGTATAAATGATTAAAATGAAACTAATGAGATGTACTATTATTAGAAGTAACCCACTCCTACATGTAACTGATGAAGGTCAGCTCTATATGATGCGGAGCAGCTCCATGGCAACCTGAAGCCCAAAAACTGGCAGCACACTGGACATTATCCAACCGCTCATTGATACGAGATACATGCACCAACTCGCAGCCATGCATGTAGACTCACACTCACGCACACACACTATGGACTACTGACCATGCCGGTGACTGAGTGTGCGTGCATGTTACCAGATCATCCCTTGATTGAAGACTAATCCAAGAACATTTCCACTGATGTCAAACTCTCCATATGAAGGCTACAAGTGAAGAGAGGCATTGAATTAAAGAAGCTTTATAAATAATGAACTTTCGGTTTACTCGGCCCCTGAACTTTGCATAATTCCCATCTATTAAAACATTAAATTCAGATTTGATGTGTTTAAACATATGCAAAAGATTTTTTAAAAAATGATATAAGCATAAACAACTGGAGGTGCACTCTTCAATGCATACTTAACACAATTTTAAAAATATTTTAAAAGGAACACGCAATAGCTGGCATGTAACAACAATTACACATAATAAATGAGTGAAAAACTTACAAATCCAGCCTCCAGGTCCCAGCACCAGCAGTAGTTAAGGAAGCGAACGATGACGGCTCTGGCAAAGTCACCAATCAGGATGGTTAGGTAGGACACCTGGATGTCCGATACTGTCAGCTTCACAAACTCCTGGAATTCAGGGTCAGCAGAGAGTTAACTGATGAATTAATTTTAATAATCTGATCTGATATAAGTTCCACCTTTAAAAGAAGAATTTCTTCCCAAAATGAGATGATTCTTTGGCCAGGTAAAAATGGCAAAATTGTGCTTCTGTGTTGTATTCCACATGTACAAGTCTAATAGAGTTTTTATTTTCATTACTATGCCAACAGCGGTTTCCCAGCAGGGCCCTCTGATGACATCAGCAGGGTTCATGGGGGGTGGGGTGGCCTCGGTGTCATTGACCAGACGGGAGTAGTTGGCGTAGTACTCCTTCTGGGCCCAGATGGAGGCGTTCTTAATGGCCTGCTCTTCTTCCAGCTAACAGGCACAAAGGAGGCGATCAGTCAGCACATGAAAAATTTTACACAACAGGTCAGTCAAGCAACAATAATTATGAATCATATGTGGGACCTGAGACCATCCAGGGCATCTGGATCTGGCCAGCTTTTTTTGAGATCCAGTGTTTTGTTCTTTATCAGAGTACTATATAGACATATTGCCTGATTGACTGTTTGGCTGACACCTAATTTATTGTCACTGATGTAGCTGTGGCACTACATGTGAAACCATTGGGCAACTCTCCAGGGGATCTCTCTCTCTCTCCACTCTGTCACACATACACACACACACCTACCTTGGTGTTGACCTCGTCAAACAGGGCAAACAGAAAGGTGTAGAGATTTCCCAGGAACAGGGCAAAGATGCGTCCCAGCTGCCACTTGAGGGCGATGCGAGGGTGATAATCCTCCAGCTCAGCGATGGTCTCGAACAGAGGAGGACACACCAAGCCCAGCAGAGACATGATGATCTCCAGCTGGACCGAAAAACGTCAGAATCACTGGGGACATCATCGAGTCAAATAACTACTTACAACAGACCATACCAGTGGATTTGTCTATATTGTTCTTTCCACATTGTATCACATTTGTATCTTTTACTATATTTATTTTATTTTACTGTGTTTGTTTTGTCAGCTTTATGCAAAAGTGCTACTAGACATGTCAGAAATTGCTGCCAATGCATGTCTCCTAACATTAACTTGTGGTAATACCAGACTCAATGGTTTCTTCGTGTTTTTATATTTCATTTGTAGCCTTTGTTGATGTGGTTTAAAGGTTTTAGCATTCTGTTGCATACAAAACTCACACTAATTAACTTAGTTAATTTTGTTTAGTATCCTATAAACCTGCTAGCATCGCAAATCACAATAGGCATAGTGGTAGTAGCAGTAGTGGTAGGTGTAGCAGTTGTAGTTTAGCAGGAGCTAGTATTGACTAGCTAGCGTTATTTAGCCTTACCCATTTCACTGGAACAACGCGAGCATCATTACCTCGTTCTTCTCGTACCAGCTGAGGTCGTCCCTGGTGGCAAAGTCCTGTGACCTCTTCACCACAAAGTAGATGAGGTAGCCGCTGCCGCCAAGGCTGCAGGTGATCAGGACGTTAGCCAGGACTCTGAGGAACCTCCGCAGGTGGATGTTCTCATCCTTCTGGTTCTCTTGCTCGTCCACAATGGACTCCTGTTCTTGGCAGAGTAGGAGCAGAAAGGATAGACAGTCAGTAGGGCACTTTATCTGTCACTGACTGCTTTGGGAGTGTAATGTTGAACACAAATGGAGCAAGAGTTGTCCTGAAAATAGAGTACATACGTGTCCATAAAATTGTTAATTGTTCCTGTCTGCAGCAACACCATCTCAATGCTCTCCAGAAAATATCACACGCTGATCCAACTTCTGGAGTGCTTTCCAGTTTCTCGTAAAAGGGTTGCCACGGTTACCTTGAAGCTGGTGGTGATGGAGGCATATTTGTTGTCAGCAGTCTCTGCGTTGCCAATGAGGTAATCCCAGCTGGTGAACATCTTCCAGGCAAATGTGAACTCTCCTTCCTCTCCGTCTCCACCGCCAACATCAGCGTTCTTGGCCATTCTGGAAAATAAAACAAAGTGCCTTCTCTGTGTGTGCATGTGGGCAGACAAGCGTGGACATTACTGAAGTAAAGATTTGCAGCAGCCAATTTACTTTGCCACAGCTGTTTTATTTATTTGTCTGTTAAACCTGTGTTTAAGTTACAGATTTTTTCTGACTTTGTCACATTTAAGAAACTAAATCAAATTATAGACAAAATAATAACTCAATAATAATTGTAACCCCAAAACTGGAGCTTAAGGACAGTTTGACATTACATTATTAATGACATTGCTCAGGGACAGTTGCTGAGCAATGTCAACCAGCCTGCCTCAGGCTGGTTAAGAAACACATCTGTTCATTAAAAGTTAATACGCAAGTCACTGAGCTCCACGCTCCTGCAGACTCACGTGCGGATCACAACCATCAGGCTGTAGCCAAAGGTGCCGATCCCCACCATGAGGTAGGACAGAGGCAGCCTGAACTTCAGCAAGCCGATTGTCCTCTGGTTGTTGTAATATCCATAAAACAGAACTGAATATTTGCAGTAGCCCTGTGAAAACAAAAAGTGGTCACAAAGGAAGATGTCATTTTCCTTTAGTGGAGGAGTCAACTAAATGGTATTCAGAAAAGAATTTCATTGCGGACATGAAAATAAGTTACGTACAACTTTGTAGCATTGCCTATTGAATGTTCTCAATTGGATATATTTATTATTATATTTTATTATGAAAAAGAGTTCATCTTCATCATATATTAGACTCACATTGAAGTCCATGAGGACAGAGTAGTCCTGAGCGGTGGCCTGTTCTGCTCTGGGTACAGTTTTCCTTGGAATCGAGCCATAGGGAAGGCCCATCAGAACCTGCAAATCATGACAAAACAAAAAACAACATTAGGCTGGCTAAGTCAAGTCCATCTTTTGAATTTCTTCTTTAAACTTTTTTTCAGAGAGCATATCCTGACTTTAATTGATTTATCTGTGTGTTGTTCTTTTGTTTTGAAATTAATTTGAACTTTTTTCTTTAAATGCAGAACCAGAACCAAACACTTGACCTCTGGGATGACCACCAGTCCAAATGTGAAACCGAAGAGGACGAGGTTCATGCCGTACATCCAGCGCAGGAAGATAAAGTAAGATGCCACAGATGAACCAAAGTGACCTGAGGACATTGAGAAGATTTTTAAATTCAACATCTGCGCACAAGGAGTCACTTTTCATCTGGTGAACATTACAGCTGTTCAGTAAACAAAACTTACTTTCCACCTCTTTTATCTTCCTCTCCCAGGGGATACAAGCTGTTCTGAAATTTTCAAAATCCCGCTGAAACTTGATCCATTTCTGTGATTTAAAAGAGATGGAAAATGAAAACTAGCAAAAAGAAAAATGCAGAAAAAAGGCTGGAACGTTTGAATTCTGTGCCTTACCTTCGTCATCATCACTTTGTAGGCATACCACTTCCTGCCTTTTCCTTTCCCCAAAGCACCTTCAAACTTATCCACAAATTCTTGAGCTTCCCTGTGAAGACATAAAGTCACATGAGAGTCAAACACACAAAATGAGCCAAATGTATACAAAACACAAAAACAATACAATACAAAAATATGACAAAGACACATATGACCTCCATCTGAAGGTCAGATAAAAAGCTGTGTAACATGTAAGAAACCAAACGTAATATTCAAAGCAGAAGATTACCTCAGGTGTGTGAGCCTCCGCTTCATCCTCCATGGCTTATTCCTAATATTGGCGATCAGCTTCTTTTTCTCCTCAACCTCCTCCATCAGCCGGGCCATCTCACCCTCTGACATGGACTCCTCCTCTTCAGAGTTTGAGCTGGAATCAGATGAACTGGAGGAGAAAAGGCAAGTGTGTGTGAAAACAAACACAAATTTAGGATATGGAAATTTATGAATAAAGATTACTTCACTTTAAAGTCAGATGCATATTTGTTTCAGTTCATAGATTAAGTGCTGGATACCCAGTTTAATTCATAATGTCATTTGAATAGTTCCTTTCATATCCCAGAGTATATTTAAAGGGCTGGGAAATGATTAAATCAATTAAAGGATGAAACAGGATGCGACAGCAGAATTTTTTTCTCCTGAAATACAAGGTCATTTTGTCAGCTCAGGTCTCTAAAGGAATATTATAATAATATTATAAAACCAAAAAGAGCCTAGAGCCATGCTGGAAACAATGTGAGACTACTTGAGTAGAGCTCAAGTAGTCTCGCATGCTAAAATTAGTTAGCATGCTAAAGTCTCAAACCTATTCAAATAAAACCAAACTAAATCTACAGCCATTAAGTGAGCGGTTAAGTGAGACTACTTCTGCACAATTGTGCTTTAAGCTAAATGCTAACGTTACAATGCCACAATGCTTTAACATAATATGTTAAAGCTGGAGTTGGATGCTATTAAAAATACATTTACAAAAAATGTGGAATTTTCTAAACGGGAATAAGGTCTAATGTACACTCTTCGTGAGCAACTTAGCATGCTAATGCTAATGTTAGCATTTCGGACCACTGTGTCTAAGTAGTCTCACATAACCGCTAACATGGCTGTAGACATAGTTGGGTTTTATTTGAACAATATTCAATATTAGCGAAATGCTAACATTAGCATGCTACGTTGCTCATAATAACAATGCTAAAATTCTTGTGTTCAGCCGGTGTAATGTTCAGCTCAGTGTAATGAATGTCACACTCTCCAGTTTAGTTTAGCCCATACACATGATACAATTTGCTAAATATAAGGACAAGTCAGGAAATCACTAAAATGATTGCAGTTCGTCCTGAGTTCAACTTTTATGTCAGAACCAAATTTCATGGCAATCCATCCACCAGTTGTTGAAACAATAAAAAACAGAAATGACACACTTCTGATGGTGCATGTTGAAATGTAGTCACCAAGTAATCACCAAGGTCAACAACATTAATCCTCTGCGAACTACAAACATCTGTAAAAAATTTCATACCAATCCATCCAATAGTTGAGATACATTTCCTTCCTCTCACCTACCTGTCGTCTTTCTTCTTCTTCTTCTTCTTTTTGTCCTTGTCATCATCCTTGTCTTTCCCCTTGTCCTTTCCTTTAGCATCCCCCTTCTTACCCTTACTGTCCTCCTCTTCCTTGCCTCCTTTCTTCCCTCCTCCCTTCTTTCCCTTCTTTCCTTTTCCTTCATCGCTGTCCTCATCACTGTCCTGAGCTTTGCCTCCTTTCTTTCTCTTGGCTGCTCCTCCTCGTTTCCTCTTGGGAGCTTCATCCTCGCTTTCATCCTCATCCTCATCACGACCTCCGCGTTTCTTTGCAGGCTTCTTCTTGTTTGCACCTCTGCGTCCCCTGGGTGCTTCATCTTCCTCCTCATCTTCATCATCCTCATCCTCGCTGGCTGGTTTTTTGCCCCGGCCTCTTCCCCTCGCACCTCCTCTTCCAGCTGCCTGCCTTCTGTTCCTTGTCCTCGTGGTTGTGTCCTCTACATCAAGACCAAATGAAAAACACAAAACACAATAGGACATGTGATATTCTGAGTATCCGATTAGACTAATAGACTTAATATTAACGTATTAAAAATTAGTTATATGAAATGCTGTTTTATCCACTCACCATCACTGTCACTCAGGTCCCCGTCTATCTCGATCCCAACTGAGGACAAATGAAAAACAAAACAACACAATGCAAGAGATCCATTTGAATTCAGCCCATATATTAGTGTCATGGCTTTCTATAAAAGCATTTAATGTTGTATAAAGTCTGGAAGTATTAATTGGTTGTAAAGGCATTTGACAGAAAAAAAACATTTTTCATTACAAATCAATCATTCTTACTTTTCTTTTTTTTTCTTTTTTTAAAGAAAAATGGTTTTCTCCACTGAAATGACCCAGCTGCATAACAACCTACAAAACCTACATCATTACATAAAAAAACTAAGTCACCTAATCATCAACTCACCCTCATCCATTTCAGCCAAATCACTTTTTCTCGGCATGATGGAAAATATACAGCGTCTGTCCTCTGCCTCCTCTGCGGTGTTCAACCAGTCTACAACCCCCCCAAAAGGTTGGCTCTCCTCTGCCTCGGCTTCCCGCCAGCAACCAACTCAGGTATCTGACAATGCAGTCACTATGACGACTGCTGCATGTGACCTGCTCTCAACAGGTGTTCTTTGATAGGTGCAGTATATTTTGGAAACCAAAGGTGATCCTCTGGTTTACCAAGCAGAAAGCCTGTTATTCTTCAGTTGGGACATTTATATTTTATTAGTACTACATGGAGGTGATGATATACAGCTTTGGTTATGCCAGTGGTTCATGTCACGCCCGTACCAAAATTTAAACAGCATTCAGTGCAACTCTACTGTATCTAGCTGTCCTGCTTTGTTTTTCCTGAATGGCCAAAGGACCACATTATCTACAGTGCTGAGAGACACTCTCACTGATCTTGTTACCACACACACACACACACACACACATATAGAAGAAGACCAGACACCCTAAAGATTTAATGAAGGTTTAGGTTTCTGTATGCAAGGCACATTAGGAGAGCAGTAAATGTCCTGAAGTGACCTTTCAAAAGCAGTATATGTTTATGTTGAGGGTAATAGTACAAATACAGCAGGTGAGATGGTCGGCCGACCTGAAGCACAGACCGACAGCAGCTACCCGTGTGTGCAGAGCTGAAAACAGTGCAGAGAAACACCCTGGAGCCTCATTAAATAATAGAGCGGAGCTCATTTTTCACATGCAAAATGATTCTATTACACGGTTGTCAGCTCCCACAGGTGGGCTGTGGATCACACCCGCTCAGACGATGCTGATCAGTGATGTGTGTGGACACATCTGCCACTTACCTGGTCACAGAATATGGGCACAGGTGCTTGATAAGTTGATTAAGTATATATGACAATAATGTTATCATTCTTTTTTAAAATAAGTTATTATATTTAAATATTCCTTATTAAGTGTCCTCTATGAAGTATTGCGACATAAGATTTGGGGATTTTTCATCTGAACCCATCACATGTTTTTAAATCAATTTTTCATGCGTGATCACCATGAAAAATGCACGAGCAATTAAAAGTTAATGGGTCAGGTCTAGAGAGTGCCTTAATATTGCTGCACATGTGTGACACATCATCATGAGTGTATGTATGACACAAAGAATGAAACAGAAAAAGAGATATTCAACTGAAACTAAAATTTAATATCTACAGTCTGTAGCATTAACGAATAGAACTTTAATAATAAAAAGAATATTGGCAATAAATTATACAATTTAGATGTTTGTATGCAGAATCATGTAGAACAAACAGTGCTGACTGCATAATACAATGTATAAATATATTACATCTTTGGGTTTTGTCTCAAGTTATATAAGATAGAATGGCTGTTACGCCACCTGGTGGTTATTCACTAACAAAAACATTGACCAAAAAATCTACCAATATGTACATACTATCCCACAAATACTGCAGTATAACTAAATATCACTAATGTGCTGATTTTACAAATAGTGAGAGGCCGTATTTATTTGTGTGACAATATATTTAAGCGCTTGATATTTCTCTTGGGTTTTTGACAGTCACAAATACAAAGAAATAACTGTTTAGTAACACATACCATGTAAAATAAACTGAATGATCGTTGATGTGAAAGTAAAATTTCAGGTTTGTGAATGCGTAGAAAAGATTTAGAGCGGTTAAAAAAAAAACTTGCTCTCAACAGTAAACGCTGGATCAAAATTCAACCTCAACTTAAAATGTTTATTTATAACATCATCAGTGTCACACACAGTGAGGAATTTCACACACAAGTTTTCTTCTTTGAACTTGGAGTCAGATGACAACAAAAGCTGCTCCTTTTCTCTCCAAGACTTTTTAATCACCTCACCATGACTTTCATGCAGACGCTCTCGTTTTAGCGCAGGTTCTTCGGATGGTGTCGGTCAGATGGCCGGTCGATTCTGATTTGTTTGTGAATTTGTGAATAATGTTAATGAAGGTGCTGGGACTGCCACTCTTTTTTTCCACTTTGGGAAACTTTACAGTTTCACCACACCTCTGTACTCATAAGACAGCCGTAGCTGTTTGTATATTGTTGAAGGCTTTATTTACAGCATATAAAGTCATAAAATGAAATATATATATAACTAACCCTCTGCATAATTCAGTTTTGGACACATCAACTTGGCTTCATAAGTGTACAATATCTGTATTTAGGGGTTCTTCTTGAGAATATAGATAATTAAATTGAATTCTAACACACAGAAGAAACTTGAACTCATCTTGAAGTTACTGCAGATACACCCAGACAACAGAGTAGTAGCAATGCAAGACCAGTATTATGATTTTTCAGCGTTCCCGCTAAAGTGATGAAAACGCCAGGTGGTCGGCGTTTACTTCTGCAGAGACTGAACATTTATTTGGGGAACCACTTGCACTAATCCTCGGTGGGACTGGGGGGTCCTGACCAGAAGTGTTCCCGACACCGTACGCTTCTCGTGCTGATGAATGAGTACACACTACACGTGTGTGTTTACGAAAACGCAGAGCACCTCACGGCGAGACCCCGGCAGCAGGCGTCAGAACGTGACCGGAGGCCACGCTCGGCTGCAGCAGATCCTGCACCCCGTGGAGACATTAGTCACATGCAAACACAGAGCTGTGACAGGTAAACAGACAGCAGCCTGCAAATGTCAGCTAAAAGGTCTGCTCAACATCTGAACCTGCTCAAGGAAATTATGTATCATTAAAAACCAAATGACTAAAGTTGTGTGAGTTTAATGAAGGTGTTATTTCACAATACACACTGTAAAATAGATTTCTATAAAGGTCTCACTTTATAGAAGAGGTTAAAGGAAGAAAGGCAGAAACCCAGCAAATGATTTTCATTTTAGATTGGACATGAATGAGGAGTCGCCCAGTCTTTATTTTTTGAAGATAATTTATTTACATCATACAATTTATTCTGTATTATTGGAAGATTACGCGCACTGCAGTATATAAATAAAGATGTTTGTACAAACTTGCATAACTAAAGGGTAAAAAAAAAACAAAACACATACATTAAGCAGCCAGACCAAAAAAAAAAAAATCATCAAAAACAGAAAATTAATAACCTACGTCCACAGGTCTCACTAGTCACCGCGGCACACGACCAGTTAGCCTCATACGATACTCACACACCAGCCAAACACATCTACTCCCACAAACACACACTCGTGTTTGAAGCACAGTACGCAGCAGACCCAACACTCCCGATGCTGTGAATTTGTCATCTCACATTAAAAAGAGAAGAAAACATTCAATAGTGGAGTAAAAGATGAAAATATTAGTGGAGCTAAACCCTTCCAAAAGGCAAAAATGAATACAAGTGTAGGCTACTTGTCATACAACACACAGCATACAAACCACGGTTCGGGAAAAACGACAACAAAAGAAGGAAAACGAAAAATAAAGCAAAAGGGGTATCGTCACGTGACTTCAGTGAATGGGTTTAAAGACCTACAAAGCGGAAGTCCATGTGCCGGGCCCTCCAGATCCCGGAAACAGAGTGAGTCACAGCATTCGAGTCCAAGATCGATGGGGGAAAAAAAAAAACTACGTTGTGTTCCTAGTGCCACGCACACACAGCAGGAGGGAGGGAATACGAGCCAGCAAGAAACGGCTTGCGACAACGTCCCTTTTTCAAAGTCAGGCGGGCCAGAGTGGACGAGATTTTTGGCGGCACAGAGAAGCATTTCAGGTTGATAATAACTTACCATAATGCAAGGCCTAATAAGTCAGGAGGGTTTATCTTTGACCTTGCAGAGTGAACTGGAGGCCAAAAAAATACAATAAAAAAAAAAAAAACCAAGAGAGAGAGATCCATTTTGCTACTCAAGCCAGCAGAGAGCAAGCACGGCTGAGATGGTGCCGTCAGCCAACAGCAGTAACAGTCCGAGAGTCCAAACGAAAGCCCGGGAACGCGTGGGACCTTCCCGGGTAGAGTTCAAGTGATCTGAGCGAGATCACAAAACTGACTGGACAAAGCCATCAACAGCAAGTTCTAAAAAGGCAAGGACTTCTTCCTTCAGCAGCCTCCGCCAATCACTTCCCACGATGTAACGCCCCCACCCACGCTCCATCCACATGTACACACCTTGCCTGTTCAGCACAGCCCTCCAAAAGTGTTAGACTCACACCCAAACAACAAAGCTGAAAATATATGTGAACTTTCATGCACTGGGGGAAAAAATGTCCTCAAAGTGTAAGAAACCAGAAAAGAAAAAGAAATCCTTCACAAAGAAGGTTGGGCTCAAGTCTTTTTTTTTTTTTTTTTTTAATCCGATTGCTCCCAGCATTCAAAGTCAAACCGAGAGTCTTCTTCATATTCTCTGGATCTTGTCGGCGACAACCACGGGGTTCTCTTTGCGGATCTTGGCGGCAGCTTCGGCTTTGTAGTCGTACGGACAGTTGTGCTTGTCGGAGTAACGGTGGATTCCGCAGAACAGATTCCCACAGCGGCAGTCGAAACCTGAAGTGCCAAAGCAGAGGACGGGCCGAGTCAAATCAATGGCAAAACAACCCGAAAAGCAGACGCACTGGCACGCTGCATCGGTTACCTTAAAAACTCATCTGACACGATCAATTACCTATCAGACGGAATGTGTGAAGAAACACTTTCAGGAAAAGGACACTGTCCTTCTTTTGGGGGATGTAATAGACTATAACAAGCTGTAATGACTCGCTGTTCCCTCGCTGCCAGCTTGAACTTCTTGGGTAAAAGTAACCGAGACGAACAAGCCCCCGTGGCTGGTGGCAGACTGACTGTTTCTAATGACGTTAAATTCATTTATCCGTGTCATTCCTCACCTGTCAGGCCGACCTTCTTGCGGCACATAAAGCAGCGGTTCTTCTTGGGTTTTGGGGGCTCTGGGGATTTGGACTCTTCACTGCCAGCAGTGGAGGGATGGGAGGCTGAGACTGTGGGCTGGCTCACCACTAAAGACGCACAAGAAAAATCACACAATTAACTCCATTAAAAAAATAAACTCTGGTACACTGCTCACTGATTTACAACTTTTCCCTCAATGGCCACATTTTTTATGGTCTCAGGGTATTTAGCAGCATATTTCCCAACTGTAATCAAACTGTGATTTTTCTGTCAGTGAAAACAAACACTAAACATTATCCTTTTAGGGTTTTTTTTTGTGGGACCACTTTACTGGTCACTGTGTTCAGTAAACTATTAACTTATTATTTATCCTCTGTGATAAGTAACTGGTCCATTTTTGGACCCACCTGGCTCTGTCAGCTCCACTTTACTCGCCGATGCTCCTTTCTCCTCAGAGGAGAGACTCATCTCAGTCATCTGTTGTGTTACAGAAACAGCCGGCGAAACCCCGCTGTGAAGGACAAACAGAAAAATATCAATGAGAAGCTGGAAACTACGGGTGGGCAAATTAATTTCAATGACCATATTTGGCACATAACCAACTACCTGTGTGCTACAGAGGCACACATGAGATCAGGCTTATTGCTTCGGATACAATGGTGCATTCATGTGTATGAGAATAATTTGATTATTCAGGACTAGTGAGTGTATATTTCTTTATGAGCTCACAAATGAGGGCATTTGTTAATGTTATTTATGGAGTTGCTGAAGGACTAGCAACATTGTACTCATGACTTAAACCACTCAAATGGCAGGCATCTTTTCAACTCATCCTCCTACTTAAACCCCGTGACCTCGACCTTTGTTTGAAGATAATATGGTGTGACTCTGGTATATCCCCTCACCTGAGAGTCTCGGTGGCTACGGCCTCAGCGGAGGCGGGCTTACCCACGGCACTCAAAGAACTGACTCCTCCATTGTTCTGTCTTGACAGGTGCTCCTTGTGGCACACAGAGCACATGCCATTAGTCCTAGGGTTGCCATAGAAACCACAACCAGTGGCACAGAGCATAGGAGCCGGGCTCTGATTGGTCTCCTGGGCCATAGCGATGTCTGCCACCTAGTGAGCTGACCTAGAGACACAAACAAAAGGCACATGAACACAGGAATGGTGAGGTTTTTTTGTTGCTGCAACCATAAGAAAAGAGAAATAAGCTCCGTAGGTAATTAGCTTTACTGAGCAGGGCACGCTGCACAAAATCATCCCCAAATAACCACTGAAAAATACATTGAAAAAAAAAGCAGCTGTTCACTATGGTCCAGTGTGAAGAAAAATCTACAGCACTGAGACGCAGGCCACCACAGGTTTATCATCAACACCAAAGGTATAAGTGAAGTGATCACTTTGGTAACAGTTTTGATAACAATAAACAACAAACAAACAAACCACTGATTATCAGTAACTCTACTTCAGTTCCCCAAATTTGAGATGTGCTGCTTTTTCCATTTTATTTAATAGTAAATTCTAAACATACTGATAACATTTTGTCTCTAGCTATCACCTGATTCAACTAAACTTGGCTGCATGACAGCCAGCAGCCACACCAGAGGTGTCAACATCCAAGCACTGAGCCAGAAAATATTGTTTGTTTCCTTAAAATAGGCAGAAAAAAAACAAAACCAAAGAAACATCTGTGTAGTCACAGCTCAAGACAGTTATTCATTGATAAATAAATGTTTGAAATGTAGGGAAATCATTTACATTTACTAATGTTTCTGCCCACACTAATTATTAGCCAGTGCCCTTCATAACAACAGTGTAATTTCATCCCTGGCCTTAATCTTTTTGTTTTTACTAAATCACACTTGCCTCCGGTCCATCCTCTAACTCCACTCAACACTCTCATACTGCACTATTCATCAGCAGGTAATTAGAAGGTTCAGCAACAGATCGTTATCACTCACAGCCATTAACACATGCTCACATCTCACTCTGGCTTGTTTAGCTGCTGCGCTACTTAGTGTAATTAATACAACATTATATTCTCATTTACACTTGGAGAGCGCACACACCACTGTGAAAGTGCAGACAAGTGCAGTCATTGATCACTGCTGACAGAAGTCGCTTTCGCCAGTCAGTCCTCCAGCGGCTGAAGTTAAAGAGACAATGCCAGTGAAAGCCTTGTAAAATTTGTAGTTTGTCAGATTTAGAATAGAGCAATGACTCCACTCTTGAACATGGAATCAATATTTGTGAGAAGATTTATGGCCCACTTATTAACCTATGTTAGCTTTAACCCACATCTTACAGTCTCCATCAGTGGATGAGATAACTCAGATGCCTTCCAAAGTGCATCCTGTCAGTTAGGGGGTTGGGTGCATGACATATCTCCAGTCAAATATAGTCTTTTTGTTTGCAAGCAGCCATCTTGGTCATCACTGATTAAGCCCTTGGGATGTGGTTAAAAGCCCTGGAGAGGTTAGAAAGTGGACCTTTAGTATTTGCAATGTCCCGTGAGTTTTACTGGTGTTCCCACATGATTTGGTATGGAATGACCCATCAACCTCATGACAACTTATTTTACGAGAATGATATCCCTTCCGGGGACAGATTCCATTTATCGCCATTGGTACAAAAAAAAGGAAGTGCTCACCAAGTTCTGGTTCCAGTGAACTGCGTCAGAGCCCCCCCCCCGAAAAAAAAGGTCATCACTACACTCCTGCAACTTCACGTGTGTGTGCCTGCAGACTGCAGAGCACCATGCAGGTCTGGGCTCACATGGACCTGTGTGTGGTGGCTTTCCTCTGTCACAGGAAAGCAATGTGACACTGATCTCAAAGGCGCATGGACACACACACACACACACACACACACACACACACACACACACACACACGAGTTACCTCAATACAGTAAGGCTGTAAGCGCTTCTATTTTTAGACAACCTCAAGAGTCCTGCAATCAGAGCTGGTATAATGCCAAGGTTTGTATCCTCGTCTGAGAAGGCTTCCCTTTCAAAGATATCATCAGCTTTCTAACCCAAGAGAGAAAACTAATTATCAAAACAATGGCCGCCAAATCCCACACCGACTGGGCACGGAAGTAGTCTGGACAGAATGGAACATGGATCCTAAATTCAGCACAACACCTGTAGATCGCGTAAAGAGACACCGAGACAAAAGATTAACAAAATTACTCCCTGATCCCAACATGTAGTGGTACTAGCAGGATGCTAAAACCACACCGAGGCTATATAACATACACAACCCTATCTCTACTTAGATATCCCCAGTAAGGTCACAAAAAATCGACATCATTTATCCCGGCTGCAGTCGTCGGATGCTTCCTGGCAAACAGCGGGCCACAGCCGTGTCACTTCTACAAATCCACTGAGTCATGCTAGCAAGCTAATGGCTGCTGCTAGCGTCTTTCTCTCAAAAAAGGACTTTACATGGCTCGAGCAACTTTGACGTTGTTACATACCAGTCGAGTTATAAAGGGTCTTAATATCAAGACTCGTCGGTTAATTCGGTGCGAAGCAATGTGGTTTAGTTCAACTGCTCTTACGCTAACGACTGTTAGCCACAACAACAGTGTGAACAGGTTCTCGTGATCCGGCTAATGATAGCATGCTAGAGGTTAGCTTCAACAGAAAATTTTTAGCACCGTTGTTGCATTTGCTTTGTCTGTTCTTTGTTTTTGGTCCCACCACGTACGGACTGCCAAAGTAGACATGAACTTATAACAAATCTGCTTTTAAGACTATTACCATGGAAAATGTATACTTGAATCAAAATGGTAAAGCCGACACGTGAAAAATACCTGTTAATTGTAAAATCGTGATACAGTCAACAATATACCGACCCCAGTTGCGGCTGGTGGTGTTAGCATATTAACGTAAGCCAAGATAAATACAGAAAGTTTTTGATTTAAGTTTAAACGGTGATGAAAACTGGGTAATTTAAGTGTAGGTTTGGTCGCTAGCTGTTATATATTACAAAAACTGTAGCTAATTTACAACCTCACAGTTGGATGAGAAAAGTTTTAGTTTTAAGCGACACGTGTTAACCAAACAGAACATTACTTGATTCCTCGCTACTTCAGACAGCCATTTTCACGTTAATGTCAAAGGCGAACTTATATTAGCTAAAATGTGACTTAAAACTGTTCACGTTAACGTTAATGTTTTACTGTTCACTTCAGGAACTTCCCTAACAACCGCTGGTGCTAGCTGCCGAAACTTCAACTAGTAAACTTACCTTCTGTGTCACAGAAATCCTTTATCTTGAAACGTGTTGGAATGACTGAATAACTACCTTAACCTCGTTTAGAACTAACTAACTAACTAGGGCCGTCTAGGTAGGTGGTCGCCTGTGCCTTTCTTCTCAGTCTCCTCACACAAATGCAGGCTCCACTCCGTCCGAGAGTGCTGCTAGCTGGTTTCGCTGACGTCCTCTGCCTCCAGTGTGTGGTGGCATCTGTTTTGTTTTACGTGCTGCGTTTGCGTCCTCTCTATTTCCGGTGGACGTCACGGAAATTGTGATCCTGTGATTGGAAGGCAGTGGTGTTGGAGTCTATCCAGAAGAGATTTCAGGGCATTACAGAACATTAAACCTACTTCTTGTACCACGCAGACAGACCATAACTTCGATCCTGTTGTTATAAAATTAAAAAAAGAATCAATGTGCATGTAGCCAGGAAATGGGGCAACACAGTCTTGCTGTCTGTTGACAGAACAAGAACACAAATAGAAGAGATGTTGCCTTTAAATGCTCACCATAAGCTCCAATTTCCCAACCTTTGTGTCCCAGTGTAAAGCTCAATGAAATGAGTAGTCTTTAGAGAACAAGGCCCTCATAAACATGCCCAGGCATATCTAAGGGCCCAAGGGTCAGGGTGCATGTGTTTGAAAGTGTTGTGAGAAAATCCTAGGGCTCAGGTGAAACTATGGATGTCCTGATCATTTTCATAATTTTCATCATGTAACTTTGCATAGCTGTCCCAATGGCACCATTTATCTTTTATCAACTTTCTTGGCTTTTGATTTTTAAAGGGACTAGCACATGGCGTTAGCCACATAACACAGCCTAAGGTCATTTACAATTGTCAAGTCTATGGCCTTTGCACAAAGAAACAAAACATAAACAATGTAAGGCACGTGAACAATGGAGCAATAAATCAACCCTAAACTTTTCACTCTTTCAAATTAGCTTGAGTTTAAAATAATGCAGTTTATGATCCATTTTGAGTTTTGAGGGTAAGAAATTCCCACCATCTCCTCATAGACTGTTTCTGAATTTGTAACAGAGACTGAATACACTCTCAAATCCACAACCTAAAGAAACTGTGTCATGCTGTAGTCTTACAGAGAGAAGGGGGAAAACAACACTATGTATGTGAGAGGCTGTTCTAGTTATATAAAATAGTAGTCCACTCAGAGGTTCATTAACGGGGTTGCCTAGCATGTATACTTAGTTTTTAGTTTTTCCACAGGATTCCTTACATCATACCACATTCCCATGTAATATTCAAGTGTTTTGCCAATAGCCTTGGTTTGATACAGAACACAGCAATTCATATGCAGTGCATGAGTTTGACAATTGGTTAAAACTGGTACTTACTCCCATGAATTCTTCACAAGTACATTTATAACTGAAAATAGGAAAGCACAGAGTATCTAAGCCTTATGTTTAGGTGTGTGTGTCTGTGTGTTTCAGGAGGGCGGACGGATACATAGTTAAACAGAAAAGGTCGTCTTGTTCCAAATAATTCTTGCTGATTACCATCCAAGCATTAAACTTACAAGGTATTTTTTTATTTTATGTATTTTTACTTATTTGGTATGAAAACATGCTCCATAGGAAATACAGATAAAATGCATATAATCACTATAAAGTAGGGTTTTAAATACATCAGCGTACATAACAGGAAAAGGAAATAAGCAAAACGCAGTAAAATCACGTGACCAGTGGTTGCGCAGGGAACGCATTTGAAGCGTATGCGTTCGACCAATCAGATACTCGAAGAATTCGGGCGCAGCAAATCAGCTTGTAGCGTGCGAGGATTTAAACCAGGACACTCAAGCTTAAAACTGTACTGCATCATTCTCCATTACGCTTCTCCAGCATTTGGTCGGAACGACGCACTTTTCGAAATGGCTCTTCGAGTAACCAGAGTGAGTTGTTTAAGCCCCTTTTTCGTGTTTTTTGATTTGGTGTTTATGAATGCAAAGGGCTTTTACGTGATTTGATATTGTTACATTTAATTTTTTTAAATACCGAGCGTTCAATGCCCTCGTGCGTCGCACTGGGCGCAGCTCTCGAGCAACCCATGAATATTGATATAGGAATTAGGTTAAACACCCAGCTCTGTACTGTACCTCTGTGACATGCAACATAACTTTACTTCTTTGACTCTGCAGAACCGCTCGGCTGCTACCAGGGCTGACCTCGGTGGCAAGGCCTGCTCGGTGACCGGGCCCACACTGAAGCCTCGAGCAGCGCTTGGCGAGATCGGAAACATCGCAGTTAACAAAGAAACACAGAAAGAGGTAAAGAGTTACTCGATTATCAAACCCTACAAGTATACAATGTATCTGTGAATGAGATGGGTCGGTTTTAGATCGTAATACAAAACAAACTATGCATAACGTTAGCCATGCATTCATATTTTTAGCCTTTGCAGGCCGATACATTATTTGAAAGAGGCCAATTTGTATATTGTGGGTTTTGCAACTATTTCAGTGTAAAAAGCCTTGCTGCATTGAAGGCCTAAATGTAGTGGAACAAAGGTTGTTAAATCCTGTGTCACTACTTTAAAAAAATAAATAAATGCTTGCACTTAAATATGCGCGCAACTAACAATTATGTCAAAACTTGGTTACTGACTATATTCTCATTAACAGTCTTACTCTTTCTTGGGAAAAGTGTAATCCACAAAGTCTCTTGACATTTCAGTTCAGTCTTCACTAATCCACCTTTTCATTTTAGAACATCAAGACAAAGGTCACAAAGAAGACCAAAGTTGTCACCACCACAAAAGTTGAGAAGGCACCAGTGGTTGAAAAGCCAAAACCAGAAAATGTTGCTGTTAAACCTGAGCCTGAGGTACAGGTAAGTTTGTATGTAAATGGCTACCAGCCTATAGAGAGAGGAATGGCTACTGGGTGTGGTGTATTAAAACTAATGTTGCAATTTCCACCGTTCAGGTTCTGCCAGAACCAGCATCCCCCACTCCGATGGAGACTTCTGGCTGTGAACCTCATGACCTCTGTCAAGCCTTTTCGGATGTCATACTTCATACTGCGATCAGGGATGTGGATGCAGATGACTATGATAACCCCATGCTCTGCAGTGAATACGTGAAAGACATCTACAAATACCTGCGACAGCTTGAGGCAAGCAATGTTCATGACCCTCAGATTAGGTTTCATGTTAAATGTACATACCCTGTCACTAGTTGCAGTATTTAATCCTGTTTTCCTGTCTCCTCAGGTTGAGCAGAATGTTAAACCCAGTTATCTGCAGGGTCAGGAGGTGACCGGTAACATGCGAGCCATTCTTATTGACTGGCTTGTACAAGTGAGCCTTAAGTTCCGTCTGCTGCAGGAAACAATGTACATGACTGTGGGAATCATTGACCGCTTTCTTCAGGTGAGCCATAATGATAAACCTTGGCCCACCTGTAACTTGTAATTGACATACTACCCCTGTTTCTAAACTCTGCATGTGATCTCCAACAGGACCACCCAGTCCCCAAGAAGCAGCTGCAGCTGGTCGGCGTGTCCGCTATGTTCCTTGCCTCCAAATACGAGGAGATGTATCCCCCAGAGATCTCGGACTTTGCCTACGTAACGGACAGGGCGTACACCACCGCCCAGATCAGAGACATGGAGATGACCATCCTGCGGGTGCTCAAGTTTCAACTCGGACGCCCTCTTCCCCTGCAGTTCCTAAGACGGGCCTCAAAGATTTATGAGGTTGTATCAGAATCTTAGTCCATCACAAAGTGATAGAGATTTGTAACTATTTACCAGCCACTAACATCTGACGTCTCGCCTCAGGTGACTGCAGAGCAGCACACCCTGGCAAAATATCTCCTAGAGCTCACCATGGTCGACTACGAGATGGTTCACTTCCCACCTTCCCTGTTGGCAAGTGCTGCTTTGGCTCTTACCCTCAAGGTTTTGGATGCTGGAGAATGGGTAAGGGTGGTGTCTTTTTTTTTTTTTTTTTTTTTTTGTAAATTGTAGCAGCAATTGCTCAACTTGTTCTGTCACAGCTCTACTCTTGCTGGGATTTTTGTAACCTTGTGGAAATTAGACTCCAATGATAAACACTGTCATTTTTACAAACTCATTGACTCTCTTCAAATTCCAAGTTGGAGTGGTGTAGGATTTCAGATTTTGTGGGTGCCTTTTGCAGAGACCTTTCTAAATTGAGTATACCCATGCAGTGTCTTTTGCAAAAAGCCTATACTGACATGTTCTGAAATATTTCCTCCAGGATGTGACACTGCAACACTACATGGACTACACAGCAGAGAGTTTGATTCCTGTGATGGCACACATTGCCAAGAATGTTGTCAAAGTGAATGACGGGCTGACCAAGCATATGGTAAGTTGTAACATAACTACAATGCAACTTTCATTTCACTGAATCCTTCCAGCCAGATGAGATCTGGATTTCCTGGCATCTGGCTTTTAAATGGGGAATCTGTATCCACAAGGGCGCATGCTTTTTGCTGTATTTCTAACGCCATCTTTGCTTTGTTGCAGGCCATCAAAAGCAAATACTCGACCTCAAAGCAGATGAGGATCGCCACCATCTCACAGCTCAAGTCTTCGCTCGTGAAGGATCTTGCGAAGCAGCTCAAACAGTGAGATGGCTTCACATGTTTGGCACCATGTGCTGATTGGACATTTTTGTTACTTTTTAACACGACTGAAGGACCATGTCGGTGGTTTGCATGTTTAACCATCTGAGACTGTGCAAACTTCCTGACCCTTCTCCAAAGCATGCTACAAGTTTTTAATACCACACCAAGGCAGCTCATACTTAATTGGATTATGAAGATTGACTTTGTCCTCATGTCACATTCTCCAACATACTATATTTACACCACACGGGTTTCAGTCAGCCACCAGTGACTCCTGTGATGCTACCAATTCACTATCATAATGTCTGTTTTAAAACATGGATCAGTAATGCACTACTTGCTGTTGGCAGACTGGACTCTTGAATGTGGAGTATCCTTAAACACAATATTTGTCACTTGTATTACCACACATTGCAACTTGACTGAAGTCAACTGAAAACTTATGTCTCTTTGAGCATTTTTAGTCAATGGAAGTTATTTTTATAGCTTTAAATGTTGCCAGCCTGTTGAATCTGAAACTTATAGCATGCTTTCTGAATAGTCAGACTTGTAAAGGTCCAGTGGGCAGGTGAGGCCCTTTCCTGCATTTTCTTAATGTGTGTAAAATGTACAGCTATACTTTTTAAAATGATTTTTACACTCTTAAATGTCTTGTTCTTAAAGCTTCTATTAAATGGTTTTGACCAGACATTTGGTCCCCTGTCATGCATTGTCATCACCACTAGAGGCTACTATGAGACTTATAAATTGTTTTCCTGTCCAGGTGTCTGCCCCTTGTGACAGTGTAAGAGGTGAAGGTACTGCTGTTCTGAGAATTCAGGATTGCCAACTTCATTATATTAAATTGCTTCAGGACAGAGCTGTTGGATTAACCAGCTTCCCAGGCTTTGACTAGATGGGCTGCTGAACCAAGAAACTGAATTTATGATTCTCATGCTGGCATGTTCTGTGATTTGCCCTGGTTTATTCACCAGCAGGCTCAGACAAGGTGCATTTCAGTGTAGAATGTATGCAATAACCCAGTTGTTCATGCTTGCCTGTGGAGGCAAAAATCATGCCAATCTCTATACAAATAAACTAAACATCTAGACCAAACTGTGTGTCAAGGTTTGGATGCAAAGCCACCCCACTGTACTGACTGTGACCTCAGGGGCAAGAGACTGTTGCTTATTTGTACCCAAAGAGCTTCACCTGTTTTGTTAAATCTTGTGCTTTGTATTATGCTGTCTGAATAAACTTTGCAAACCTGAGTCTTGATTTATTTCCTGATAAATCAGAATTGTTAGTCTTCCACATAAAACTATTATTTATCATCCTCCTGTAATGGCTCTTAGCTATCACTGCAGTAACAAGTTGGAGAGTAGAAATGTCAGAATGTGTAAAGACGTTCATTTCAAACAGTATCTTAACTACAAAGCTTGTCCACCAGAGGACACTGAGGAGTAATATTTTTTCAGTATCAGCCTTTTCAAATGCAGTATTACATCAGTTAATTATATAGGGTGTAATATTCAGTATTTAAGATCTGTGAAACAGGAATTTTCTCCTTAGCTGTGAGCAAAAATACAGATCTTACTCCAACATTAAAGCTGTTATAATCAAGCGTACAGTACCAGGACCATGACACCCTAGTAACTCAATGGAATTCAGCCATCATTAATTTGATTAACACATGCTTTTTCCTGCTATGGCATGTCAAAATGTCTTCTGTGAAAAAACGAGCAAGATCGCTTGATGGCGAAGCTTGGGTTGAAGGGTTTTTTCTGCCTCAAATTACATACCTTAGTTTTTCTTTTCAGGTCAGTTTAAATACCCACAAACTTGACTCTGCCCAGAGTTGTTGTGAGTAAACAAAGTCACCCAGCCCATAGTCTTTAATACTTGTATAACACATGGAGATCTCATGTGAGTTGCAGATGTAAAGGCTCCTCACAGCTTCAGTTACATCACATCAAGTCACAAGTATTTAAAGCTAATGGACAAAGCAGAGTGGGAGCTATTATCACTTTAACCCATTCACAGCTGAGACCCTGGGGGGAGTCAGACCTCCCTATCCATCCTCACACCCCCAGGGGGATGCCCGGAGAGCTTTGCTGTACAGGACCACCTGCCATCTGCAGGATGTGAGTCACTGTGCACATCATCAGGGTCATAAGGCCATCGCACCAAAAGACCTGGATAACACTGGACTACATATTCTGCTGCAGATGCCCAGACAAGAAATCATCTGCTGCTGAAAGGGGGAAAAACATGAATTGGCACACTGGAAATTTGGGGTTTATTTAAGTTCATGCACAGAGTTCATACAACAAAATATGAGACGTAAGTTCCACATAAAAGACCAGTGGTGCATTCACTTTCTTGTGAGGTAGAAACAAAGCCAAGCCATGCTTTGATAGTTTCAGAAGTTATATAAGGCAATCCGGCTCAACCCTGATCTGAGATTCTAGGCTGTGCGTCTGTTACCTGACATAATGACATGCAGGCGGTAACACTGACACCTTAAGAGCACATCCCTTTCATCCATCCAGCTCTCCCTCCTGTTGTTTTCCACGGAGACACGCAATAATTAGCCTCAGTTATCGTGGAAAGCCGGGCTTTTAAATCCACAGATCATACTGAGGGTTCATACTTGGAGGCTGAGGTCACGACTGGGCAGCCATATCGGTTTACAAGAGAGATTCCTCCTGTGCGGGGCTCCAGACCATACACTTGCAGCTGCCTGGAACAGTATTTGGCATCTCTGACAGATTCAGGCGTGCGACATTTATTCTGATAGCTGTGAAGCTCAAGACAGCGCAGCAACTGATCACTGACACATCACATGTGCTATTAATCCTAAAATGCTTAAAAGTGGAAGTTCACCAAATTACAAAAAAAACATGTTTCATCTCTCAACCTTTGTGGTATCTAGCCATGAGCGGGGTGAAAGAACAGCCACTGAGATTTCTGCCTCTGACCCAAAACAAAAGAGTGTTAGTTTGTGGTCATCAAAACATAACAAAAATACATTCACAATTAAACAGAAGTGTGTTTTTTCCTGGCAGCACACTGATGTGCTACCAGTTATTGAGCAACTGTGTGCAAAAGGAGCCACAGTGCATGTTTGGAAAAAAAACCCCAAACAAACCCAAAACATGTTTCTCCTCTGATGAAAATGACAGAGCAAGTGATCAGAGCTGATGCAGAGCCTGCTTGAATCTACTCTGGTACACAAAAAACATATACACAGACACTCAAAAGACCCACTGCAACACAACCTTACTTGACCCAATTTGACTGAACATTACCCAGCCAGACTGTCAATAAGATTAGGGCTTAGATTCCAGGAATCTCCACACTTGTGTAACCAGTGTGAATTTGGATATTATAAATCTGTGGAAGAATACCTCCTGATTTTTTTGTCAATAAACTGACATCTGCACTTCACAGTGGAATATGTCAACATGATACACATTTATGGCTCCTCTAACATTTTATCCCGTGCCACGGTGAGGTTGTCATTTTTGTTTGAAATATCCTTCAATAAAACTATTGGATGGACTGCCATGAACTTTGGTTTAGATATTCATGTCACCCTCAAGATGGGTTTTATTAACTTTGGTGATCTCATGTTATTTAATCTAGAGCCACTATCAGGTCAAATAACTAAAATCCAGATAAGAAGTCACACATATGGCCGATCATGACACACTGACTCCATGTTAGTGACTTTAACCCGTTCACGGTCGATGCTGTGACAGCCTTTGGTCTGATGATGTGGTTTTCCTCCATTATTCGGTCAGTTAATTTGGGTTTCATGGGGACTATTTCTCTGATAGAAGGTAGTTCCAGTGAAAAGTGCTCATAATGACGTTTGTGGATTATCCAGAATAACTCGGACATTGTTTCAGTCAACTTTAAAGAAGTTCCATTCACCTCTATTGGTTTCAAACCTATGTATGCAAATAAAACCAAAACTATCTGCATGGCTAGACACCACTAATGCTGAATGACAGACTACGTTGGGTGAACCAACCACTTAAAATGATAGCAATGTAAAATCATGCAAACTTGATGGCCGTTTCTGTATTCTTGCACATTTCAGTGTCCTTAAAGCCCAAAAGCTCCTGTCCTTTTCCATGTTTATTCAAGCTCTCCCCATTAAGTGAATTTGCGAGTCAGCATTGAGGTCCAGAAAGAATGCAAAGCTTGGCCTCAGACTGCTCAGTTTTTCAGCAACACAGATCTCACCCGCAAGCAGATCATCCAAGACCAGAGTCAGAAGTTTGGAACTCCTTCCCAGTCTAAACATCGTCCAAGATGGCCAGAGATTTAACAAGTGCACCCTTCAAAATGAGTCAGTGCCCATTCTCACCTCCCGTCCACCAAGTCTGCATGTCTCAGTTCAATAATGACAAAGTCAAACAAACAGGCGGCCCCGTGGCAGCACTGTTAGGGTTTCTGTGGGGTGCTAATAGGTTGGCAGCTGGCATGCAGAGTGAGGCCTCTGGGTTTGAGAGTGGAGCGAAGCACAAATAAACACAGGGGCATTCATTTTCACAATTTATGGATTTTCAAATAAAACTCATGTGCTTCCTGAACTTTACTGACCTTTGACGTTCAATGTCATACGGAGGAAATAAAGGCTGCCATTGTGGCCTGAACAGTGGAGCGTTTGAACCAGGTGTGAATAGGATTTCTCGCCAGACCACCTTAACCTCTCGAGGTACGGTTTGAATGGCAAGCAGGAAGTCATCTCCTCCTCACGATCAAGGTTACACTCACATGTTTTTAAAATCGTCGCAGACAGGAGAGTGTGTGTGTGTGTGTGCATGTTTTCTTTTCAAAGACACTGGTTTGCGAGAGTACTTTGGAGGGAGGGGAGAAAGCTTTTACTTTTTAAAGCCAATGTCAAAGACGGTTTGAACAGAGATCAGTGTAAATTGAATATTGAAAAGATAAAATGATAAAACATCTCAAAACGATGTACATAGAGTACATTCACTGCTTTTTCTCTGAGTGAATATAAGACATACTGTGAGGCCTCTTATGTGACCTGTCATATGTTTGGTGCTGTACCTCATGAACTAGAAAGCACTCAGAGAGTGCAGACCTCTGCCAAGGCTGAACATTTTCCCAAATCTGGATCTGGATCAATTTGTGGTCCGGCTGGCTCAGAGTGGAGCTGGGGACCTGCTGCTCTTTAACCATTCAGCTATCACGTCTCCACATTTATTTCAAAGCTTTATGTTTTTATGGAGATATGACTCAAAGTGTGAAATTTTGAACTGTCTTGAAATTGGTGAGGATCTTTCAAAGATTTCCTGGATCCGCATCCTGATCTGGATCACTCTCAAAATTCAATCACATCTAAGTTGGGTCAAGATCCTGAAATTTTCTTGAAAATCACTCCATTATTTTTTGCATACTCCAGATGACAAAGTATGACCAATTATATAACCTCCTTGGCAGAAGGAACAAGCTCCATTTAGTAGCTATTCCGAGGCTTTCAGTCATATCACATGGTCTTCATCAGCAGTCTAAATAACCTTTATGAGCACTTTAAGGTTTTCCCATCCACATAGGCTTAAATATTAACCCTCATTCTTGACCTTGGAAAAATATCACCTGTAGGTCCATTGAGTAGCGATTTCTTTGTAGCTTTCTACATTATCACATGAGCTTCATCTGCCGATCTAAGGCAACACTGACAAGAATTTCAATCCGATGAAGATCAAGTGATATGATTGAAAGTTTCACAACCTCACTGAAAATAGGACCAAAGTTGTAAGAAACCAGAAATCAGCAAACCATCCGACAGCATGCATTATAAACAAAAGCCTGGTTACACAAACAGACATAAACTCAAGTTTTGCGAAAAAAGCCACTGTAGAAATCCAAATTTTTATTACATGCATGTTTTGGCAGGGAATCGTGTTTTGGGGAGACAAAAAGAAGTTATTATCTTGTTTCAGCTCTCATAGATTATTTTTGGCCACTGAGACTGGACTGACTGGACCAGAGTACAATGTGGTCGCAGAGAGACAAGGACTCTCGGCTCTTCAGTTCTCCGACTGATTTTTCCACTGGCCTTCTCCACACAAGTACTGGGGATTAATAGGTCTGGTCCAAAGATTTTAAAATGCCAGTATGATGGCGTGCTTTTTACAGGCAGGAGTAGTTTACTGCTGGGTTCTGTACAAGAGCCAACACCAAGCTGTATCGAAGATACTGAGGTTAAATTTCTCAGCAAAGGATCTAACAGTTGGATTTTGAATTTGTTGAGGACTGTTAGCTACCAAATAATGCACTTATGATGGGATGGAGGCCAAACCTCTGAATCACAACCACATCACAGATTTGTTCAGCAGTTAAAAAGAGAAATGTTGCATGTCTTTGAGGCTGTTCTTCATCTGAAGGAACAACCAAGAAATAATCTGTCATCAGGATTAAGAATGCAGATGCCATCCTCCTACATAGCGAGCTTGCCAATACCTTGATCCATATTAATTGTTAATATGCTGTTGGTCTGAAACATGACTTTGAAACATGTTCAGTATTGAAAACGTTGTTGAATTTCACTGGGTTCATACCTTCCCAAGTCTGTTTTCATGCAATACCCATATGTACAATGGAGCTCTTGTTTGCTGTAGTCATTCCTCCAGTTCATACTGAAATGTCTTCCCAGTGCAAGTGTAGGAGGGATAAAATCCTCACCATGTGCAAAAATGACTTTTTAAGTTCAACTGAGGATTTAGAGGGATTCAGCAGGATGAGTTGGCCAAGTGGGGATCTTCCAAAGTTACTGTCTTTTAAACAAGAAATTCCACCTTTTTGTGACCACTCTTCTTACCACTCTCTGGGGGAGCCAAAGGATTTGTCAGCGTGCGAATACACTGAAAAATATTGTTCTGAGCAAACTGCTAGACTTACATGGCGTTGCTCTCAGTGAGTAATTTAACAATAAAACAAGACTCTGTCACGTCTTTCAATAATTCCTCTTGAGAATTTCTGCTTATCTGGCTCATAAAATGTAGCTTACGTGGTCATGTACACTACATCTTGATGTTCACATTACATCATACTGACTGAAGTGCACCTATCAAACTGTTCCCTGCTTTTTTAACCTAACCTCATTGTACAACATAATAATCATTAAGGGCTATTAAGTTAATGTTTCCACGCACCGTGACTATCAGAGGTTATATCACACTGTTTTACTAAGAGGTAACTGTGCCAATGTTTGTTTTTTGATTTATGAGATCCATAATAATGAGAACAAGACTGGCCATGAATCCTGTGCCTGGTGCTGTGATTACATTTTTTTTTTCTGGAAGATTATTCTTTTCTTGCTGTGGGCTGGTTTATGAGCCATGTAATGTAGCACTGTAGTTTTTAAGGTTTGATTTGTTCAACTGTGTTTAAATCCATCCCCCACCCCCCACAACCACACACAAGTATCAGTGGCACAGTTTATTTCTTTAATTCAAAACCAATGTAAGCACCCAGCATGGTAGGTCTCCTGGTATATACAGTATATTGTAATCTGACCTGTTTGGTGAGTCAGGCTGCCTGGCAAATGTCATCTCCGGGCTGTGATAAATCCTCAATGTGGTAGGAGGAGGGGAGGAGGGAGATGACACTTCAGCTCCCGCTGACACGTTGTAAATCTACCTCTGGGGTCACTTGGTCATCTCCTTTGTTGTCTGTATGTAACACAGAGATTGACAGAGGCTGCCCACCGCTGAACCTCGGCACCTCCACTGCTTCTTATCTGAACCTATTCTGTCTGAGTCCAGGGGTGTGTGATTTTAGAAATAAAATTATAATTTGGATAATAGGAGGTTTAAGATCTTTTTTTGTCATGCAGCACACAGAATATTTTAGTCTTTGAAGATTTTGGTAATATCTTTTAGAACAGCCATAAATCTGGTTTGACGACCTTGCAGGTTTCTCAAATGTAATGATAGTGAGTCAGGCTAATTCATATTATGATTAAATGCAAAACAACTTCATATTTTCATTTCTGCTAGGGGTCATTCTGGGACCTGAGGCACCCTAAGCAACCACGGAAGCACAACACAACACAAACAAAAAGATTATAGCCACAATAATAAATATGAATAATTGAATTAATAAACTATAACATGAAAGAATCAAGCCTATTAGGATCTGTTTACACATTAGGTGAGACATTATTAGGTTAAACAACATAATTATGTAATAAGAAAAGTACAGAAAAGAAAATACAAAATCTATATCCAAATTATACATAATAATGACACAATTTAATAGTAAACTGAACTTCTTCCGTCTAAAAGCATATTAAATTAATGTATATTACTTCTCTATTCTTTCTCAGACTGACACCGGATGTCAGTGAATGATTTTTGTGTTGTTTGTCTCGAACAGCATGCTCTTTGTGTGCACTGCTGAGTAAGCACATTGTTAAATTCAAATGGAGTCATTTTTTTCCCCCGCAGCTTTCACCTCATGAAGGTGAGCTCCTCCACTGGATGAATATTCTGAGGTCTTTTCTTCTCAAGAAGCTTGAGGTAATTATTCAATTTGTCACGTCACCCTTTTCTCGAAAATAACAGCACTCTTTCCTTGTTAAAACTGGTCACCTCAGACACATAGTGCAGGTTGTCTGAGGAGTTTCTTTTGCCGTGCCGTGGGGAAATTATGTTCCTGGCTGTTACAGATGGTTCCTCACACAACACCGTCAAAAAAATGAATGAATGACTGAACAACATTGCTGCAGTTCGTCATCAGCTGCCCACTCTGTCCCACATCTGCTCATCTCTTCACAGAGAATTGGGGATAAAGAAAATTTCCTGAAAGCCTAATTTCGTGAGGTTAATTTTTTGTCATTGTCATGAGTGTTTTCTGGTCATTTGGTCCATCATCCCACACACACACAGTGGTACCTCAAGGGAGTCAACAGCCAACAGAAGCACGGTTATTGATTATATTAGTCAATAAAGGCTAGTTTCCTCCCCGACTATTATACTAATGCACTTAGGGTGAATGTCCCGGCTAGCCTTGCAGGCCAGGTTATAAAGTGCACCAGAGCTCCTAAATTATTCACAAGGCCCCTTCACCAGCTCCGGGCCTCCATTAGAGACAGCAGGGGAAGAGGGGAGGGGTGACGATGATGTCACCCAGCCCCATGGAGCCAGACAAGGGCACCTGGGACTGAATGATGGAGTCAGCCGTGGAGGACCAGGGCTCTGCCGGAAAACGTCTGTATAAGGTTGACAAGTGCTCTGTCTCCGCGGGTCACTTCACCCGCCCAGTGGCCGAGCGGGAACGCTGTGAATACAGTGCGCGCGTGTGTGTCTGTCAATAAAGGCTTATGTAATCACGGTTCACAATGACTGATGACTGTGGATGGAGACAGGTAGTTGCTGACAAATGAAAAATTGAAAGATGTGTTTGACAGGAACGAAAGGGCCTAATTAAAGTTGATACAGTAAAGCCGTAAAAGTACAGATGGGTGATGAAGTAGAGGAAAAGTGTGTTTTTCTGCCACAAGCCAGAGTAGCTTCAGTTCTCTTTGTTATACACTAATCAGCCACAACTGCTGACAGGTGAAGTGAATAGCAATGATTATCTCCTTACAATGGCACCTGATGTTAGGCAGCAAGTCAACAGTCAGCTCTTGATGTTCATGTGTTGGAGTGTAAGAATTCTGAGAGACTTGAGAGGGTCAAACTGTGATGGACAATGTTCTGCTGAGAAACCTGGGGCCCTGGATTCATGTGGATGTTCACTTGTTACTTTGTGGTTCATGGGTGTAGATTCTACACATGTAGACAGGGGGGATGAATTCCATTTTCCCAAAAGATATTCTTCCTTTGATGTGTGCTAATGATAGTGGTGGAGAGTGCTGCCATATGTGTTCAACCACCTAACGACCCTGAACATCTCCTCAAGGCCCACTAGCACCACCAGAGTGGCAACCATCCTCTTGAAGGACCACTACATCCACCTACAACCTCGTCAGTGCCAACTTAAACCTGCTGGAGGATTACTAGAACCACCAACAGCAGGTAAGGGACTTTTGATCCACAGGTTTCCCAAGGAATAATACAACAACATTTTTTTCTGATATTGAAATAAGAAGATGCCATTGTTATATTATTTACTATACTATTTATTTGAAATGTAAAAAAAAAATAAATAAATAACATGAATTCTGTTTTAGGGAGAGTTATGTGCTGGAACTATGTGCTGACTTCAGATTATTACAACCAAAGACAAAGATGAGAAATTTGAACCCAAAAGCCTTTTATTCCAAAAACATGGTTGGTACACAGTGAAGCAATCAGACAAGGCAAACAAATCCAAAAAAAACATAGACCTTAAACAGAAGACAGGGACCTCACATACGCACCTTATTATCTCTTGGAAAGAAATAATGAATGTATTTCCTAAAATGAGGGAACAAAATTCTCCCAAACATGACTGGCTGTAGCCTTGCTTTGCAAAATGAACACATGGGTGTATCTGCATGAATGTATGCCTAACCTCTGCAAATCAATCGGTCTATTTGTATTTTAAAAATAAAAAAACATGGATATCCATTTGTTGAAAAGACAGAAACTAAAAAGTTGTGGTAGACTGACTGCTGATAAGTGACCCACAAATGCTTTAAATGCTTTGTTCCTCATGCAAATTTGATAAAAAAACAACGTTTTAAACAACGCAAGGGGCTGCTCTGGTGAGGGCGTATTGTTTCATGTCCTGTTGAGATAGTAAAACATAATCCAGGAAGTCCAGTTGGAGGAGTGAGCCTACACCACTGACCACTGCAGCACTATTCTGGATGAGGCCACCAGGTTCGACTTTTTCCATTGTTGTTTTTTTTGCTGCGCAACACGCCATCATTTTGGATCACACCCTATCATAATCCCTCGTTCGAATGAATGAGCAGGGCTGCGTTTTTTTTTTCCACGCAGAACAAATGTCTGTGCAGCCTGACGTGTCACTCTGGCTGACTGGATCCTGACACCACTGTGTGAGATGTGGGAGAGGGTAAGGTAGATGAAAGCCTGATTGAATCCGTTCAACCGAGAGCCCTTCTGTCGTAAACAAGCACGTACAGTCATTACCTGGCCTCTCCAGTAAGCAGATATGTTATTGTCCTGTACCAGTGACTTGCATCGATGAGTTACTGCTTCATAATGACCTGCCAATACACCACTTGACCTCAGATGTGCACCCTCCGTACGCGTAGTTGTGACAGGGCGAACTCAGAGACCCCTCGTGACAGGCCATGAAAATGAAAGAAAAAAGAACACAGGCAGCACTCAGTCGCTAATCAAAATTTAAAAGCACATTAAATAAGCACATTAAATGCATGTTTTCAGTATAGTGTGAGGTATTTCCGCTCTCCCGCTGGTCTGCCTCTGTCTCATTTCTCGGAAGACCAGCTCATAGCATGTGCAGCAAAAACACTAAAACACAGTGGAAAATCAACACGCTCAGCAACAAAGTCAGGAAAGGAGAAAGTAACCAGCTGCCAAGATTCATCTTTCTGTGTCTCCCTCCCTCTCTCTCTCTCTCTCTCTTTGTCTGTCTCTCACCCCATGGGCAAGGGGCTTCACGAGGCCTGGAAAGGGTTTCAAATCTCGGGCACAAGCTAACATCTGGTGTGTCACAGCCCTGACATCTGTGGGACATTCAAGCAAGGATGGAGGATGAATGGAGTCCTGGGACGGCACCCAGGGGCTTCTGACTATGGAGTGTTGGAGTGGAGAGTTTCAGCAGACGGTGAGGCCCCCAGTTGTCAGAGGCCCCTGGGATAAGTCCCTCAAATGTCAAATCGCTATCGGGGTCTCTAGCTGCCATAATGAATGAGCTTATTCTCCAATGATTCAGCTTTTTAAAATGGCACAGACCTCAGCCTCAGAGTCTGTTCTACATGTCACAATTACTGATGCGGGTAACAGGAAGGGTCCAAACGCATCAGCAGTATTCTTTAATTGCAGGTGCAACATGTGAAAATCAACATCATTTCTTTCATAAACTGTCTTATTTTAATTCATAATCATCCTCCAATTATTTTGTCTGTAATTGTTAAATTGGCATATGGCATTTCAGCAATCATTTGTAAGATTAGTATTGTGGTCAAATATTTTCTTCTGGTGCATGTATCTCTCTCTTTTTTATTACATCTATTGTCATCATTTCTTTATAAATCACCGTCTTTTAAATCATGCTCATTTTAACTGAACCCTCTCTCCCAAAGTTCCTCTTTCCACACAGACACTTCCTGTGCTTCCTGCACAGACAATACTGCAGCTAAGATAGTTCCTTAAAACTGACCACAGACCCAGACATGAACCAACTTGTTCGACATAATTGTACTTGCTTACCAGACTCTCACAATCATCATGACGTTAATACTTTAATACTTTTACTCTCAATTTCCATTATATCAATATCATTTAATCCTTGATATCAGCACTCGGTGTTTATTTTTTAACTTATTTTACTGCATAGCAGTCTCTGATCTCAACCCTTCTTGACCATGACAAGCAGGTGGAACATGCAGGACATTCAAACTCTATATTATGGCTGAGTACTCACTGACCAGTGAGGGGAGCTCCATTGCTAAAACTTACTGATTTGGTCAGTAAACTTCTTTGAATGTTCAGCAGTAAAGATTCATTTGTAAATCAACTGAATACCAAATGTCTCCTGAAAGCTAGACCAGCGCCTTGCATAGTGGTGGAGGTGGCATCTATGTGTGAACGTGTGTGAATAAGAGGCAGTGTGATGCACTTTATCCTGGTACAAATCAGACGTCTGTGTGAGAGCAGTGTGTTTAAAAAAAGGGTCATTTCCAGAAAATCTGAGCATTCAAAAATATCTTGCTGTGGCGGTAATTCTTGGAAGCCATCAGAACGGCGTTTAGCATTTTATCTGATGCTTCTGGTCTCTGGTGACCAACAGCTAGTCAGGCTTGAGCTTGTAGAGCTGTTACACTGATTATTTAAAGTGACTGAGAGGAATTCAATTAGAAGTGGTCGTTGGAGGGCCCTTCGGCGCCAGATGTCATGTAACCGGTTGACCAATCTATCAGACTGATCGTATTAGGGAACAAAGGACTGCAATGCAAAATTAGATTTCAATATCAGGTTTCGTTCGCATGTAGACGACCATTGTCACTGCACTTTACGCAATAAATCTAGAGATAAGCACAGTGTTTAGGGCTTGAGACAGATGGCAGAGCAGATGTTCACTTTAACATAAAATGTGCATCATCTGAACAAATACAACTTTTTCACTCAACGTTATTTTTGGCAATAAAGTATAATTCACTGTTAAATTTTGATGCCAGCATATGCTCCTCATCTCTGCAAATCATGAAGTAAATGACAGAAGATAAATTGTTCGTAAAAGTTTATCAGATACAATATATGGATATTGGTTTATGGTTATTATTGGAATTTAACCAGTAATTACCAATTAACATATAAAATCTGTTTTAAATGCTTTACACTGCCTACAGAATAAACTGAACTGCATATTATGTTTCTTTACATTTATTCAGCAGAGTTTTATTCAGTGGTCGGGAGGCAGGCTATGATCAGAGTGCAGACCTGCAAAGAAAGATCTATGAACCACTTCCTGTTAGCCCCAAGTGTTTTTGATGCACAGCAGTCCTCAGGCTAATGGCTGACTCTCTCGCTCTGGAGGCCCTGTGGTCCGGACAACCCCTGTCCCCTGTGCTCTTACCCTGTGTGCAGGGAGGAAGTGTATTTCCTCCTCAGGGATCAATAACGCGCGGCAGAGGAAAACACTATTTCGACTACAGTTTTCCACTGTGACCTGCTGCGACTGTCCAGGGTTAAATCTGGTTGGGTCAAGATAAATCAAGTGCAGGTAATCTCATCAGGAATTATCTTAAAAGCTGATGGTATCTTTAATTATTTTCCAAAATTGAAAGAAATTCCTACATAATACCACTTGGATTGGTATGAAACTGAATTTCAAAGAGCTGGTTGTTTCTCAGTATCATGAATGAATGTCATTTCAGCACTGTATATCATGTTTTAGTGAGAAGTTCCCCTGCTGGTTTTCTGATGTTCTGTTGTCTGATCTTATGTGAACCCAAAACATCCATCATGCTCACCTGTTGTCTTGTAAAGTTCTTGTAGTCACTCAAGGGGCATCACTCCTTCCTTAGCTTGGACGCCTTTAATCTGAAACACGTACACGGAGTGTTCAGTTCTGGAAAGGAGACATTATCAACATATTGATGGAATTAGAGTTGTGGAAATATACATTTGATCAAGATCACCAATGTAACGCAAGTTTAAAAGAAAAGGTTTTTTTGGAGAATCCATGCTCCAGGGTGAGATGTGGTTACTCAGTTTCACAGGTAAGCTAGACATAACAACTCAGACATAAATAAATACAAAAATACCATTCTTGCAATTTGGTAAAACAATGTACTGATTTTTATCTTGACAGTCCAGCCAGAATAATCTCTGCCAAAAATGGGTTCCAGATGTTCTTTTTTTTGCCACGGTACACCATTGAGGGTGAAAGCCATTTGTTGTAAACTGTGCAAAACGAACATTGTTGAACAAACACAAATGTGGAGAAAGCATACACAGATGACAACTCTTTCTTGCTATAATTAGCCTTTATGCGTTCGGCCTCCTTTCACTGTGTCAGCTGTTTCAGCCATTTCAGACAATTGCAGGCCTTCACTGCCACAGTTTGAAGAGCCTCACACTGTCCAAAATATTAGCATGTAAAAATGATCCCCTCTCTCCTTTGTAATTGTGAAATACCACTGATTCTGCTTCGTACATCAGAGAGCCACATCAAGAACTGGTCAGCATTTAAGTGATTCTGCGGAAGCCCAGAATGATTTTCTGTTTGGCTTGCCATGTTGTTGCAGCAAAACATTCGTACATTTTTTTTGTATATCACTGAGTCTTACAGAGACAAGAAATCATGGGCTTCTTGTACTCTTTAGTTTTCAAAATAATACATGTACAAATGATAGCAATGGCAGAAAATATAAAAAGATAATAAAAATAATCATTTAAAATTAAAATGAAATTCTTTCCTTTCCTTTGTTCTGCAAACAGACAAGTATAATCAATTGAAAAATGAAAATACATTGCAATTATGTTGCAATGAAAAAATTCAAATACTCTTGTAGATCAAGAAAAGGCTTGTGACATCTGTTTACGTGTCTAAACAAGTGTTTGTTTAGGTTAAATCAGCCAGACGGAGTCAACAACATTCATTTTTTCCATTCAGTGTCCTGTTAGCCATGGGAAAGCGTTGTGGGTTTCATTAGGTCAATGCTTTGGTTAAGCGCCATTTCATAGTGCTGATGATTATAGTGAGGTAATATATGTTACCTCACTGTAATTAATCATAATTCATAACTCATAGCATGTCAAATTATAGTCATTTATTTAAGTTCTGATGCATCTAAGTCTAAGGATATTGTTTATTCTGCCTGTACCTGTTTGCCTCAACATGTATGTACAACTCAACAAACACAAAATGTTTCTGTGGTCTCTGAGTCTAATTTCAGTGCATTAACTGTTTCCCAAAATTGCGATAAGTTGAATGTTTTTTTAAACCCCCACCCAAAAGGCATCTTAACTAATGAAATCCCCATTAAACTTTCCAGAAGAAGTGACAGGCAGTGATGCCTCCACACCGAGGTTAAAGAATGTCATAACTTTGCAGCACATGGGCCAAGTATCAAAAAGAAAAAGACTTAATGGGAAATCTCCAATAATTAATAGCCCTGATAACATCTTTGGCTGTAGTTATGTAAAAATCAAAGGTTTAATGTCAGGTTTACATTTCTATCAGTTTAACTACAGTTGTCTCAGAGCTAATGAAACATTTGTACTGAGCAAAAGCAGCTATGACACTGAAGAAATGTTGTTCATCTTGACAGTATTTCCTGTTGGACTTTAGCCTGTAAGTAAGACGAGACAGACCTCTGCTCAGCTGTGATGAAACTACATGTCACTTAGGGGTTGTTTTTTTGCTTAAATATTTTAGTTGCAGGCAAATAGAGCCTGTATAGCAACTTTGGCACATGGATGTGGAGTTTGACAGCATGAAACATTTTGGCCAACAGACTTACATGATATTGAGAGCTGGCCAGCTTTGGTTGTATCCTTAAGTTACAACTCTGCATTGACAAGCAATGTTGCAAAGCAAAAGCAAAGCACTAGGCTGCTAACTGTAGTACAGAAATGTATTTAATCACTCAGGTGACAGTGATGCAGTCCTCCCTCTGTATTATTTGGGACAAAGAGGAAAAATATTGAAACATTGAATCACATTTATTTCTATAGCCTTTATTTTCACATGTAGTAATACACTAAGAATGTTCCCAAGGGTGTTTTATTCATCTCTTAACAATTAAAATTTAGTATTTTGGCACACATATGTCTTGTGTCAGCCAAGTTAACAGAGGATCTAAGTGATTTAAAAATTTAAAAGAAACTTTTGAAAAAAACCTTTGGAAAGTATTCAAGATGTGTTTGACTTACATTCGTGGTGAATTAAATTAAAAACCACATATAACCAGCTACTGATTAAATATAAAGTTGCCCAGCCTCTTGTTTAACAATTTCCAGATGTTGCTCCCCACAGTTATCTGTAAAACAGAAACACCTTCCCATAAAACGTTTATCTGAATTGGGTACTCTAATGAGGTATGTAAATGCCAAAAGGCTCCCCTTGTAATTTTGTCATAATTTTAAAGGGCTTTTACTTTCAAAGCCAAGGACTTGGAGCATTAGAGCAAGTCAAACAGGAAAATACACACTGCGGTAGGTATTTCTATCTGTCTATAGTTTATTTAGCTTAATTCCACTTACACTAGATTGCTAAGTCTTCCTGACATTATGGCTCATTAATCACCCTTTGAGATCCATTGGTGTAGGGGAGGTAGACATGTTAAAACAATTTAACCACAATAAAACAAGATTAGGACTCCACAGCAATGCTCATGTGCTGATTGTAAATTTAAAAAAAACTAATAGGAAGTTAAAGTTCAAAATCCACTTTTATTCCTTAGATCACCACAGTCAGGGGATACACCCTTTGAGGACCATGCATGCCTGTACCAAATTACTATATGACAATCCATCAAGAAGTTTTGTAGATATTTCAGTCTGGACAAAATAAGTGGACTGCCTGATCGAGTAGCACTGCTGTCCCTATGGCCATCACACTAACATGACTGGAAAGTCATCAAGATGAAAAAGCAGTTTTTGAGAGTGAATTTGGAGAAATCTGCTTTCACGGGTAAAATAAGACATTATCTAGAATTTGCCATCCAACAATTTTCAAAAGTAAAGGGTTTACCTTGCAGAAACAGTTCTCATGTTGTCAAACAGGGCAACAAATAGTCTATTATAGTTTACAAAGTACCACCATTTTCCAAATTGAGGCCCAGGAGTTGTTTTGTGTGAGTAGACATTATATTTTTCACATGCTGGATATCTGCCGATGTCTTCAGCCTTAATTGTTTTTCCAACCAGAAGCCTGCTCCCACATTCCAAAAAGGTGCAGACATTCCCAGAAACACATCCTCCATTCTGCTGACTCACGGCTCTCACTCTGTATTTTTAGAGGAATGTTCTGCAGTTGTTGGCCGAGCTACTCTGACAGACCCACAACAATCAAATGTCAGAAGATATTTATTTATTTATTTATTCTTTTTTTAAACTTTTAACTGGTGTTTCATGGTGGGGGAAGTGCTGCAAGAATACAAGTAGTCTCTGGACCACACACACAGTGCACATATTTAGTTCACAGTGTGAACACATCCACCAATCAGCCACAACTAATAAAACCAGTCACCCGTTTTAATTTAGCTAATCTGTGTATGGAACGACGTGTCAGCAGTAACATGCAGCTCATTATGACCCTTAGTTAGATTTTATTGTGAGGTGCCCTTGAATGGCTCTAGTAACTATGAAAGAAGCAGAGGAGGAAGTCAGGCGACATTGTGTAATGAGCGACAAAGTCAACGTCAGGATGCCGGGGTGAATGGACGAGTCAACAAAACACAGGCTTTTCTATAATTAAATAATCTTAGACTAACAGATGCTGTGCGTACCCTAATCATAATTATAAAGTTTAATAAAACAGAGGATATTGTACTGCACGATCAGATAATTTGGTGGGAAATCAGTTCACCGTCTGTGAACATTTTACTGAAATATTCGGTATCAGCATATTTTGACTAATGCATCAGTTAACAACATATCTGTCATGCTTTCTTCTGCCTCTCTCTGTGAGTGTGGTCTGATTGCAGAGCTGGAGTCAGGTGTGGGGAGGCGCAGTCCAGCCCACACAGCTGTTAATCATCACCTCATCATCGCTCTGCTATTTAAACCCAGTACACTTCTTCAGACCGACTCTGTCGAGCCACGTAGTTTGTTTGCTGTTTTCTTCTGTGATTCCGCGAAATGGTTTCTTTGTTCAACCTGACACCTTCTTTGCAAAGTTGTCAGTCAAGCTGTCAGGTCGGCTTCAACATCAACAAAGCCAAAATGACACCTCAATTCTGCCTCCTTGCCAAACTGTCTACCTCTCCACCCAATCCATCTTCAGAAAATATTCTGAACTGCACAGCTTTGTATTGTTTGCCTCAGGAGTCTGCCAACCACAAACCGCACTGATATCCTCATTGTTTTAATAATCAGGTCACGATTATGACTGGGACAAAGGACCTGTGGTACTTTAATACATTACTTGTGTAAATGTACCCAGTTACTTTCAACCATGGCCGGGGAAGAACAATGGACTCCAAATGTGCCTTTAGCCATCAGCCACTTACTGAGGCCTTTATTATGTTTGTATTTGCTTTTTTATATATATCATTAGCACTAGTGTGTTTTAATAGTCGTTATGTTGACTTTCTCACTCTTGTGGAAGCCAGTGAGTACTATTTCTTCACACTGTAAATGGACAAACTGAGTGCTGTTCATGGGGCAGGGAAAAAATTAGCAACAGTTTTAAGATTAGGTTTATGATCTTGATTTAGATTATGATCCTTTGTGTTGGTCCTGTACTTCTATTCTAAATTGATCTGAAGTGTCTGGGCAGAATGAGGGTGAGCACCTCTGTCTTTGAAAATCCTATGTTTTTTGGGGGTTTTTTAAATCAAAAACTAGGAAATTCATTTCTACACCATATATATCTTCTATACAGTATACACCTATACTCTATAGATGGAGCTCCACCTGTTCCATCAATTGTACATGTTATTTTCTGACATTTAGGACCGAAAGATAGGATTTAAAAAAAAACTGTCTGTCTCCAGAAAACCACACAGGGCCTTTTCAGACTGTAATAAAAACAGGGTGTAGATAATTCTCAAATGCCAGACTCTTTAGAAACCACAGACATGGTTTTCAATAAGAAATGGTCCAAAGCACTTCCCATCTGAAATGTCCAGCTGCACATTACCAATTCTAAAATAACCTTAACAATTTAATGGCACCAAATTATAAGTCTAGCCATCAAAGTCTTGTGAAGTGCTGCAAATCATCTCAGTAAAATCTCAGATCCATTCTCAGTTGGACCACTGTGTTCAGTCCTGTTAAATCCAACAAGCTTTTAGTGCTCATTAGATTACTTGCAGCCTTTGCTCCAAAGATCTAAAAGATGTAGCTCAAACCAAAGAACTCTTTTTTGTTTTTTTCTGGGACAGCAGATGGCATGACAACATCCAAATCACAAATAAGAACTTTGTTAATTCTTCAACACGTTTGATCTGACTCAAATGTCACCTGCATAAATTACATTAGCTCATTTCACATGGATCTTATGCAGGCACAGGTGTGCACAGCTCCTGCAGCACCCATCTGGCAACCATAATTAGTTGGGATTGTAATTATGCCGTAGTCCAGCAAGAGATCAAATCAGCCTCCACCTCAGGGCCTCGGGAACAGATCGACATATTTTCTTCAAAGAAACATTTCCTAACTTTACTTCATCTTTGACACGTCAGTAAGGAGTTGGTGCCACAAACAAACACTTCAGGAATCATTTCTTTATCTTTTTTCCACTAATCCAAGGACTACGACTCTTATTGAACATCACTGCAACAATAGCACGAAAGGACAGCTTTCGTCAAGGAACATCTGACACCACAAAGAGCTCTCAGGGGTGGGTAATCCATCCTTGTTGTTTTAAAGGGCAGCAACACTGGATTAATGTTTTCTTGGTGTCACCTTTTCAAAGAATTCACACTGTTTCATCATCAAGAGTCTAATATCAGCCACCACACTGGGGATGATTTTAATTAACTTTCCGGCAAAACAACGCACTTGAACACCACAAGGGCTCTACTCAACTGCCTTTTAATGCTTTTGGTTAATTTCCTGAACACAACAGGAGAAGCTGTGATGAAAAGTGAGTAAACGTGGTCCGTCCAGTGTGTCCAAAATGATATAAAAGACCCTGATGCGATGTCAGGATCAGAACAGCGAACCAAGAGCTCTGCAAAGAACGTCATCCGCGAAGCCAACCTTACACCTCCCGAGAAGATCTTCACCATGAGGCAGTCCCTCATGTCTGTTATCTTTGCTGCAGCACTCTTATTCAAGTGCTATGCACTGTCAGGGGCTTTACCTATGGGCAAGACCGAAGATGGGTCCATGGAGCATGACACCTTCGCCTCGCTGCTGAGTGACGATGCAACAGAAAACAACCTCAGCGATGCAGACCTTGGTACCTCGGGGAAAACGAGAGGACCACGGGTGATCATTGTTGCCGATCCAAGTGTGTGGAGGGACCTGCGGGTGCTGCGCAATGGACTTTCGCTCGATAAGCGGAGAGCTGACTACAGCAACCAGGTCACCGAGTCCAGAGACGCCGGCCAGGACCTGAACATTCCCATCCTGAGGAGAGACAGCATGAGGTGCATGGTGGGACGGGTGTACCGGCCATGCTGGGAAGTCTAGGACAGTTAACAACTCAGAGCTGTGACATAATCCAAAATTCTGTGTAGCCCAACTATATTTAAATTACTTCAGATCTGACAAATAAAAAAAAAATCATTGAATTCTGCCTTATGTCTTGTGCATGTTTTCTCTTTCTCTTTTTGGATTGCTGACATTACATTTGCATTTGACTTTCAGATTAGAGAGCTAAAGAGGAGCTGATAGGTTTATTGTTGAACTTTGGAAAGAGCCAGACAAGCTGTTTCCCTCTGCCTCAATTTTTTGCTAAGCTTGGCTTATCACCTCCCAGTTTCATCTCATACTTAACAAGCAAACATGAGGGTGATGCTTCGACTCGAAGAGAGACATTGGAGGATTTCACATACAGAGAGGAGGATGCAAAACGTCGGGTAAAATGATGTGATCTCTTCCCCTCCAAAATGTCATGAAATCATGGAGCTACAGGGCAAAATGCACAAAAGCAGGGTTCATCCAAAATGCTTCTAAAAACCTCTCCTGCAGTAGCTCTTCAAGTAGCAGTAGTAGTTGCTGTAGGCTGTAGTGTATGACGTAGGCTGTGGTTTGGCCTTTTTGTTGATCTGATTCGACAAAAACATTTGTAATGGGAAGAGTTGCACTGATAATGCCCTACCAACTTCCAGCAGCTTCCCTTTCTTCTAAAATTACGGACAGACTTCCACGTAAGAGTTGGTTACATCAGATCCTGTATACTGGTAAATGGCTGCTGTCTTCCATGTGTTGGAAGCTTCCTACCTGCACAACAAAGGCAAGGGCATACAGGAGCATATCTTCCACAAGAATCGAGGTGTGTATTGTAATAATACCATAGCGTTAATCTACTGTAAGTGATTTCCTGAGTTTTGCAGATGTGTCCTGCACCGTAGATTTGGGATTTAATAGAAATTGCCCGTTCAGTCAGTCAGGATAGTAATTAAGCCTCCTGATGTTCGATACAAATAATTTACAGCCAAAAGCAGCTGATAGTGAAGATGCTCATACACACATCCCGAAAAAGTGTCACCGTGGTTTTACTGAAACTTTATGAAAAATTCTTGCGCAAAGTCTCATCTTTCTTTTCTTGTTTCCACCTCCTGTCATTGTTTATGACCTACGATGTCATCCAGTGTCCTGGCTAATAATGCTCATAATTCATGACTTTGCTTTTTATACCATCAGAGAACACAAATTAATCCATTTGGTGTAGGAACATGCTGTTGTTGTGGGAGTTCATACACCAATCTGTCTATGTCAGTGGTAAAGCAGTAATAAATGGCCCAATCATTTTCCTTACCTCCATGAAAAACAGAGAAGCAGAGGCAGGAAACATTTTCCATGTCTGACCTCAGGTGTGAAGGAGCAGCTGCCTGCTGAAGGTGTTTGTGTGCCGCAGGTGCTGCTACACCTCCTCGGGAGGAAAACGAAAAAGGCAGGAGAACAGGATTTCTAAGAGCAAGAGGCTGAGATGTGCTGACCAGCTGACTACACTGATGGGTGCCAACCAAAACACAACTTCAGACCAGGAGTTTAAAGGGAGCGTAAAAGGACCCAACCGTGTGCTGAAGGAAGACAGTGGCTCTCACATAACACCAGCACATTCGGCACACAGCGCCACTTCTCTTTGTTACCATACTGAGCGGCGGGCCACAGGCTCAAGTGTTATTCCAGCTAGGTAAATACAGGAGGCAGATCTAACAGCGGTGAATGTATTAACAGGCACAAATTGAATTATGTCGTTGAAATTCCAACAGAGTGCACTCTGCCAGCCCGTCCTGAGGTCTGACCAAGTGAAATGTGTTTTCATTTACTCACAGGCAGGTTAAGGATTCATGCACCACAACATGCACAGAGGACCTCCATCCTCACAGGGGCAGGAAGTTCGAGTGAAAAGTCACTGGATGTTCTGAGATAAGCAGCAAGAAACTTCTGCTTTTACACAAAGGCAGAAAGTAATGATGTATTCAACTTCTATTATTAACATTTCACTTACCTTTTACTTGAGTCTTACCATTTTTGTAGACTTGATACTTTTACTTACCAACATTACTGTTTATTCCACATGTCTGCAAATTTATCTGAAGGCCCTGCCTGCAGGGCAAGGTTTACACTTGTGAATAACGAACACTAGCTCTCAGTTATTGACATTAGAGCTATAAGATCGTGGCTTTTTCTTTTCACTAAAGTTTTTACAAATCAACATGAGATATAGATCATAGCCTGCTGCTAATGGAAACAAGGTTGACGACAGAGCTGAGGCTGAACCTTACAATACATAAAGGCTGAAAAGCCACAGACTTGGTTCCAGACTTCTGGATAGCCACCCTCATCTTCAACATCTGACCAGTCAGCTTTGTAGAATGAGAATGCCATCTTCCTACATAGTTAGCGTGTCCATCCATCCATCCATTTGCTATACGGCTTATTCTTTAAGAGTCGCTCAATCCAAGTTGACATTTGGTGAGGGCGGGTAACACCCTGGACAGGACGCCAGACTGTAACAGGGTTTAATTAAAATCAACAACAAAACAAACCCCCCTTTTGAGAACATGTCAGGTTACAGCAAAAATGGTAATTCTGTCTGATTGCCGTTATTATTACAAAAAGTTTTGATCGGTGGTGCCGATAAATGTGAAATAAATCTTTGGTAATTCTTCTGATACTGTGAGAAGGGACAATATTGTAGCAATTGACTTTCCTCTCTGTTCCTTCTCTCGGCTTGGTCAGAGGTTCGTCACACCCAGACAAGCAGTGGTGCATATATGCAGGTACACCCACTTCTGAACAGAGGGATTGACTGTATACCTACTTAAAAATAGCTACAGATATGTATCAGTACCCACCCTGCAGGGTCAGCTGCATCATGTTAGAGCATTTCATGTTCTCTGTGGTGTTTATTGCACAGGGAGACTTTTGTTCGGCTTTAGCTTTTAAGGCTGGGCCTCCTCCTGGGCAATGAATGTACCCCAACAAAACTGCCCCAAGCTGCGCTGTTCCATAACCTTCATAACCTTCAGAGCTTCATAGCACACACACACCCACTATTATGAAAAATGTCTGCCAACGATTATGAGCTAGAAGGAGACGCATTTCCAGAAAGAGATGAAGCAATGGACATGATATTGTATAACAACGTTACTCGTGTTACTCATGATACACACTCATGCACTTTGAAGTTGTTGACAAAATGTAGTTAAAATATCATAATCTCAGAATTCAGAAAATGACCATGTAAATACCTATTTATTATGTTACATTATAGGGTTTCAGTGTGGAGGTAGTACTTCACTGATGGTCTATGGGTGTACTAAAGGTGATTATGATGGCACACAACTCCAAACACACCTTTCACTTATTTGAAGCTCATTCTGATAATGACAGAAGGTGTGGGTTGGTCCAGGGGTCAGGATGCGCCTGCAGAGGAAGATGAAAGTAAAGAGATGAAAGCTGATCTTGGATCCAGTGCCACTTCTAATAATGATCTGACAAAAACACAAAGTGTAAAAATACCCACATATGTCCAAAGCGGGCGCCCATCTGAGCCGCAAGACATGAATGCAAGTTTTCCAAGACAAAAACAGCCAACACATTCTTATCACATCGATATATCTGCAGAGATACTGGTCGTCATGGAGATGGTCAGTCAACATGAAATCACAATGCCATATAAAAATAGCAACATTAGTCCTCCGTGTGTGCGTGTTGGTTAGGAGACGGACAGAGTGCGATCCCTGTGAAGAAATCCTCTCAGCATCACGTTTTTTCGATGGAGGGGTGGTAAAATGAACTACATGGATGGGTTTTGGAGAACCTCATCCCCGTCCAGCTCCACACTCGCCTCAGTGACCGCACATAAGCCACAGTGGTAATGCTGGGTGGGGTAATGTTGCTCCAAGTTTCAGGAATTTGAGCTTAGATGCTTTACTCGAGAAGCTTTTAACACACATTTGCACTGGGAATTAAACTGGAGCTATTTTTGGAGAAGGTCAAGTATACGTTAATGTTACAAAGACCTCAAAACCTAATTTCTTCATCAGGTTTTCATTCAAAGCGGTGGATTCCAGTTAAGAACATGTGTTACTTCACTTACAGAGATTTCTGTATTTAACTTTTTGTCTGTGTCTCCTCCTTTTGTCTCCGCGGACTGGTTAGAAGTGGGGGTGGATCTCTTGGTAAAAAGTGATGTCATCTATTTCTATGCAACCAATCACAATTTAACAATAGAAGAATCAAAAACAGGCTGTGTCTGAAGCCATATTTAGTGCACTATGAGTGTGTGAAGGAGAGCTTAGAAACACAGAATGTGAGGACAGTTTGCTGCTTTTATTGGCAGAAAGATTCACAATCAAATCACATGCACCCACGTCTGATGAAGCAGATACACTGTAATTTTAAGTGTCCTACTTACTGTCATAGTGAAATGCTTCATCAATGAAATGGACTGTTGATTATAATATCTCACATTTTCATCAGCCAAATCACATGTGAAGTTGTCATTTGTGAAATTATGAAATTCCACTTGTGAAGTGGTTTTACACACAATGTAAAAATCACATGTGATAGATTCACAGCACAATTATTACTTTGACTTTGATCTATGACTAAACAGTACCTGCAAACCTAATGACTTTCCCATCAGCCCCAGGTGTGATAATATGGCAAACATGATAAATCAAGATGAAGAACATTAGTGGTAAACATCAGCAGGTCTGCATGGAGCCTCGTGGAGCCACTACAGTGTCTACACTTGTTGATTAAAAAACACAGCTTTTGTGTGGAAGTATAATGAATGTTGTTTCTAATATTTATTCATGAGTGTGTGTGTGTGTGGAGATGGTGGGATGTGGGACTTAGTGGGAGAAATCATTTTCCTTTTGTGCTGTTCTGTCTTTTCTTGCTGTCTTTTTTTGTCTATTGTCTTCTTTTTAACCACTGAAAAATATTTTTTTCATCCAGAAAGGTTTGTACTCATGAACGTCTCACCCCGCCAGCGACACAACGTCAACATCAAATTGCTTGTTGGTTGCAGAACATGCTACAGCACATTTGGCATTTACAGCCAACATAATCACAGCTTGCCCTAAAATGATGGGTGGACACACAGTAGTGTGCGTGGCATGACGGGGCGCAGTTTGACAGTCTCGCATCCATAAAACATTGATTAGATTTCTGACTGTGCTTCATGCTGAGGTGGTAGACTGTTCCAGACGCTCTGACAGTGAAAACTCCTCTGCTGTTTCTCAGCAACAGACCCGGTGGTTTTGTTTCTGTGTCTCATATCCACAGTAACGAGCACGTTGTTAAATTTAGCAGGGTTTGCACTGACATGAATAAATGGTGTGTGATTCTCAATGAACGAGTCATACAACAAGGTTACTGTGCAAGTAAAGAAATTCTCAAATTGATTTCCCTCCCCAGTGATGATGTTGTACTTTGGTTCGGCAGCAAATTATGGTTCACCTCCAGGGTATTACAAGAGAGAACACACACACACACACACACACGATGGAACTGTGAGGTGAGCTGTAGCCACTGCAGATTGTAGGTTAAGGGATAATAGAGAACAATAATAACATGCAGTTAGGTGAATTTGTCAAGATATTTTTCTCACACAATTTGCTTTACTTGTTATAACTGAGCAATGGTCTCATGATTTTAAAAGCTAAGCATTAAGGAGTAATGGCTGTTGATTCTGGCAACATTTTTCAATGGTCATCTAAGCATGAATAAATGGACTGTATTCCAAGTCCCTTAACTCTATGGAAACTAAACTACTGAGTGCAAATACTACCCTGTAATTTATGTTTATAGTTGTTTTACTGTTCATATTTAGGCCTTTTTTTCCACTTTGACAACTGAGCTCTGCATTTTTTAATGGAGACCCATGAGAGCTTCATAAAAGTATGCGACTTGCGATGTTCCTGCAATTGCTACCACAGCCGAGATGCATCAGGTCGGATGTAACAATGGGGCACAATGGGATGGATCAGTCAGCGGATGCATGTGAAGACATTTTACCACATGATAAAGTGGCGGCACTATCACCTTTTGTTCACTTTAACTGCACCTCAGGGGTCAGTGCTTTTACCGTGAGAGCAGAAGATGTGCTTCTTAGCTCACCCAAAACGGTATGAGGAGGATTATTCATCCCATCACCTTCCATTCTGAAGAAACTTGTAAAAAGTGTGGCTGGTATTTCCCACATGACCACTTACTTTTATGGGTTCAGATAAATTAAAAATGGACAGAACCATACTGATGAAAAGTCAGCAATAGACAGTTTGTGCTTTGTGTTGTTATAAAATACAAACCAAAATAAGGTAAATGGTTATAAAAGCCCTGTGTTCCAGTTCATATTCGTTCTTTGAGGCAACTTGCAAATCTTACCGATAAATTCACAAATAACATGTACTACATAAAAGTAAAACCTGAAATATAAAGTGCGAACACCAAAGGGACAGAGTTATAGTTAGTAGATAGTTTTTGTTGCAAGGTGTACAACATGCTGACGAAAAATCAGCCAAGTCTGCATGAACGTATTCTTCCTCTTAACCTTAATTTCTTTTCTGTGTCTCTTTCTTTTATTTGACTGTATCTTACTTAATTTTTTTCAAAACCTTAGTGTAGGTACGTAGTCTCCAAGTGTTAATTGTGTGCGCTCTAGTTGCGTTTAGTTTCTTTTTCCAGTATGTCTCGGCAAAAAAAAAAAACAGCAACGTCAAAAAAAATCCCGTTGTCAAGGCGACACTTCCGCCAACTGAGAACTGCTCACGTTTGGTCGTCGTGGTCCAGTTTCGGTGGCTCTCTTGGTGCTAAAATGACGGAACAGAATACCAATCGGCAAAGTCAGACTGGAAAACGTCCGTCGCACACCTGTGCGGATAAGGTGAGTGCAGTTAGAGCGCAGACAGCTGGCAGTCAAACCTCACTTCAGACCACATGTTTGTGGCTGACACCGCAACGCACGGAACTATCTTCACAGGCCCAGGTTGTGATAACATCAGCAGAACGATTGCTTTCCATTTACTTTGGTGTGTTCGTTCCAGGGTTCTGGTAATGATCATGCTGGCTCACCAGCATGACTTACTGGAACTGAGCCATAATTATCTTTTTTTTCCCAGCTATGACAACTCAAAAAGAAGATGCTTTTCACATTAAAATGCAGTAATTACCTGATATTTTCCTTTTCAAAATGTACTTTAGGCTGTGTAATTGATTCATTCAGAAAAGATTTCCAGCTGGAGTCTTAAATAAAGAAGACAAGGTCAGAATAATATGGATTATGCAGAGACAAAACTGATCTTAAATCAAATAAAATACTATGAAATGCAAACAAGATGCAATACAGTATCTTTGAATAAAGCTTAACATGGAACACGCTAGGCTTAACAAATGTATTATTTGCATTGCTGCAGACTGTAACATGTTTGCATCTTCTCATGTAAACCCTGCATGTCCATGTATCCGAACGACATCTCTTGACAACGTGGAGGAGACAGCGAAGCAAATCCAGAGACATGGGCACAAAGGGATTCTGACAATGGATCCGGACTCTAAAATGGAGATGGTCACCACAGTGAGAGCAGATTATGTCCCTCCAAAGGGTCCAGGGGTGAGGCTAAAGGGTATGTGTCCAGAAATTATTCCATCTTGTGCCATTATCTCCCATGTAAAGACCAGAAATGTACAGTATTTCACAAGCATTGAAAAGATTCTATTGAATGTATCCTATTATAACATTTACATAGACACTTATGGCTAATGTGACCTTGCTCTTATTTGGTTTCTGTTTTAAAAAAAATATATATTTTACCCTTCAATAAATATTTTTCAGATGATTTGCTATGCATGCTCAGTTAATCTCTTCTTCTATATTTCCATGGTTCAGGCATCAGAGGCGAGCTTTTGGAAAAACATCTCGCCCAGATGATAAGGTAAATCAACTATGAAACAAGTCTTTTTGATGCTGAATAGCCGACTGTTGAAACTGGTGTGTTTATGGAGACGGAGAGCACTGCCCGACTGTGTCCTGAGGGGAACATGTTGGAGCAAAAGTGATGTAATATTTACACGTCTGGGCTTGTTTTACCGTTCAATCACAGCTGTAATACCTTTTAAATCCGATTTTATGATGTTATTTTACGTGGAGGCCAGTCATCCTAATGGGGTTTATAGAGTCTATCCCCACAGATGTGGTTATTAACGTCCCGCTCATAAAGAATACGGGCCATCATGTCTTCGATGAAATCTGTTTGTCCATGGGCAGACAGTGTCTCATCACTCAGTCTTAAACCGTACCCTAAATTTCCTGGACTTTATAAGTGCGCACCAACGCCGCTTGATTCATGCTGCGTTCCCGTCCAGCAAAGAGCCCAGAGCTTTTTTTTTTCTCGGCTGATTTTTTTTGTTATGTTAAACACAACACCATCTGAAATGAATTAATTAACAGAGTCGCAGCGTGGAATTTATTTTGTTTTTCACGTCTTAAATATGTCACCAGTCTTTTTAGACAACATAACATTTTACTCCATTTTATGTAATGATCGCTGAGCCACTGACTGATATGAAATGATATGTGTAAGGATAATTCAGTTCTTACATCACCAGTCTTAAAGGTGCACCAACAACGGTGCACCCACACAGTTTTTCAAGTGATTAGACCTCCTCTGAGGGTCCGTGTGGGTGCAGAAAAAAAGCAGCATCTGCCTCACCCATCCTGATAGTGGTCGTACACCTGTTGGACCTATTGGAAATTTACACCCATCAGCCACAACATAAAAAATGTTGTGCACGTCCCCCTTTCTGCCGGCAAAACAGCTCTGACCCATTGGGGCACGGTAAGATGAGAAGTCCTGTAAGTGGCCAGGTTTTTCCAGCACATGCACAGAGTCTGGATCAGAGTGGGATCTGTGAGATTTGGGGCATTCAACACCTTGAATCTCTTTGTCATGTTCCCCAAACCATTCCTGAGCTGTCTTAAAGTCGCTCAGATCCGAACGATTGTCCATTTTTTCCTGCTCGCAACACATCAGCTTCAAGAACGGACTGTTCACTTACTAATATACCCACCCACCCACCCACCAGTTCCAACGCAATCAGATAATCAGTTTTATTCTCGTCACCTGTCAGTGATTTTAATGTTCATTTTAAAAACTGTAACCACATTTTCCTTGTTTCCTCACCTGTTATGCTGCATCCGTGCACTGTCAGCAGAATGTGAATGGGAAAACATTTTGCTGTTTGTGTTTGTTTACCTAATGATTCATAGCACTTATGAAAGGAATTTAGATGTAATGGACCATGCCAGACCAGTGCTGCTGCTGGGTACTCAAGCACTGAGGCCAAACACTGATAAAGGCTGATCCCTTCCTGTTTTCACAGTGACAAGGTTCAGGCTGAAATGAATCCAGCACCGACTCCCCAAACGGACTTCTGCTCCACGACCCAGAGGGATTTCTCCGTGGAGGGATTTGTGCCTCATACCCCTGAAACGACACAAGTATGTGTGATGCATACTGCATATACTGTATAACTAAGTGTGCACATGAATTGGTAATGTTGATAACAAATCTCCTCCGTTGAATGTCTGGTGTCTTAAATGGCTGTCGTTCTGTTTCAAATGAGTAACCTGCAGTGTGACCAGGTATTTTCCCTCCTGCCTCGAATCCAAAGGCTGTTTTCCTTAATATCAGTAGCAGGAATGTAGAAACAGGTTATTCTGAAATGATGAGAAATGATTCTCTTTGTTGCGTTTTCAGGCTCATGATTATAAAACTGACCAGGCGGTGACGTTTTGGAGTGAAAACTACCAGCGGATACCGGTGTGTCACACTTCAAGTTTTGCTGTTGTCATTATATTTCTGTTTGGGTCACGACCAAAACAACCAATAATATTAATTCCTTCTACGTGATTTATAATTATATAATCTATAACAAAGTAATTTTATCTGTCATGCTGTAACCTGTTTGTGGTCCTTAGCTCTTTTGTCTGTGATTACCTCTCAGCTCTGTGCAAAGTGTCCTTTATTGTTTTGTGTCAGATTCTTCAGTCTTCACATACTGAACACACAGCAAGTATGATAAGATTGAGGAACGGACTGATCAGGGTTCAGCATTATTCCCCTCTTCTGTTTGTTCATCTACATTGCAGGGTGTGACCACCGTACAGACCCGAGAGCACCTTTCAGGAAGTCGGCGCTTTTCAGCACACCTATTGATGAGCGGCTGGATGAGATCGAGCCCCCACCTGTCAACTGAGCATCACGTCATATCACTTCATTAGCGGTTAATCATACACCTCAGTGACACCTCAGATGATTAGCTTCCATTGTCAAACCTAAAAACAAGCACGTGTTTGGAGTGGAGAACAGTAAAGTCAATTGAAAGGCAGTTTATTGGAGATTGTTTGACCGATTAGTGACAATGTTACTGCCTGGAAAAAACGCACATAAATCATTAGCAGTTGTCATGTTGACAGACCACAAGCAGCAGTACACTGACATATTGACTTTAAACCTGCTGAACAAACCATCTCTTACCTCAATAATAAAATTTTTCCTCCTCTCGTCATGTTGTTGTTTCTTTCTTGACCAGTTAGCCCACGTATTCAATTTATAGTCGCTCACATTTGAGACATCCTGTGACATATTTATCTCCCTTCTGTTTTTTTCAACCATACTGCAAGTTTGTTGCTGCCACATCTCGAATTATTAGCCACATCCTTTCCAGTATGTACACTATACATGTACATATACTGTAGTATGCATGGAGTGGAAACAGACTCAATTAGTAGGGCAGAGAAAGTGGGATTTATTTGCATTGAAATTGGCTGAAGATCACTATCTCAAAAAAAATGGAAATTGGAGTTACAGCAATTCACCTCAGACTACGATGAGGGACAGAAATGCTAACTTTAATTACATGTAACCTTAAATAGTTGTGGTAACAACAACAACGGCTGGCAGCTAAGTTTGATATATTGCTTAGCACCTTGAAACTGATCATTTTGAAAGTTTTACTACAGCTGCATTTTCAGTTTTGGTTGCTTTGTGGTTGTTCTCACTCCAATACAAATCATCTTGTTTTAAAATTGTGGCAACGTGATTCAGTCATAATTAGAAGAATTTAGAAAAGACATCACACACAAACTTGGATTTGCAACAGCTGTCCAGGGTATAACCTGCCTCGTGTGTTGAAGGTTTGGCTTTGCTTTCAGAGTGACAGCAAATGTAGCACTTTGTGTTTGAACCGTGGGAGCTTGGGTTTGTTTACAGGCTCCATTCATCTTTCTCCAATAATGTCTCTGCTGCTTTTGTAACCTCTAATTACTGCAATCGAACAGTGCAACAAAAAAGCCACACTTTCCACCTACACCGGGTAAATACCTCGCCATTGTCCTGGAACGAAATAACAAGGAAACCCATCAGGGCCAGGAAAATGGCACGGCGAGTGCTCCTCCACCTTTTCAAAGATTACTTCTCACAGGCTCGCAGTATGCAGATGTGAAACACAATACCTTGTTGCGAATCACGTATGTGTTCTGTCAATCGGAAGACAATTCCAGTCGCTGCGGATCCTTTCTGAGCTTTCAGCAGGGATTAGTGGGTGGTAGCTATGGCGACAAGCAAATTTAGCTTATATTTATGCAGCTTTTCTCTCCAAACATTTTATTATCTCACGGGATGATACAGGAAAACCAATTTGCCTCTGAAACACAAGGCCTTGGAGGGAGTTTGCGCTAAACATTTCAAATGAAATGTGATACAGCAATTTACACTTTTTTGGTTCCCCTCTTCAATTTCAGCGGTGTCTGTCTATGTATCATGGTAGTCTTTCAACAGCACTCACAGTTTTTCTGAATTCTGGTATTTGCAGAATCGTCAAGACCCGTCTAACTGTCTGCATTGACCAATAAATGAATTCTCTCCACTGCATAATAAAACCCACATTGCAACTTTCCTAATCCAAACAAAGACGATGGATGGACAATGACATACGGTATGTTCCTGCTCGCTTTGTACATTTGAACCAAAATCAAACAATTATATTACATTTTTCAAAATAATGTGTCATTATCTGATCTTTCTCCCATCTTTGTTGGGATTGGGGTTTCAATTCAGAGTTGCACCTTTCACCACCTAGATTTTGCTTTCAGAAAGCTCTGTGTCTTGAATGCAATGGTGAGACCCAAGCTTGGCAAAGTAGAGGTGCAGAGTATAATCACAAGTGATGGATGACAAAAAAACTACACATGTAGCCAAAAAGTCAAAGAGAAATCCTTTTATTTAGGGTGTCCCGGTGGCTTAGAGGTTAGCTGATCATGAAATCAAAAAGTCCCCAGTTTGTTGCATCCCCTCACTGTCTCTGCCCTCATGTACAGTCTCCTAAAGATGAGAGCACTTAAAACAAAACAAACAAAACCCCATTTGTTCATCAACCAGTTTTCAATCTGGTACTGGCTCAAGAGTCATGAAATCAACAGTTTAAGATATTCTAAAGTGATGCTCCTTTTCTTTGCAGTAAGTACGGCTGGAGGCTTTGTACTTCAAGGTCTGGGCTGGGAATGAAAAGGCAGAAAATGACACATGACAGGATGACAGACTGACTGGTCTTTGGAGAGAAGTTAGCAGGTCGGCGTGGGGCTCGCTCTGCTCGCCGCGGCTCTAACAGGCGCCGGCCGCGTGTCACAGCGAGAAAGTGGGCGATAATTACAGCCATGCAGGAGGGGAAGATGTTCTCCCACAGAGATGAAAACGCACACGCGCGCGCACACACACATACACACACACACACTGATAATGAGCATCTAATGAGCGGTGATGTCATCACGACAAACACACAGCTGCCTGCTACTGACTTGCTCTTCTCCACTTCCTCCCTTTTATGTCCACAACTGCTTGCAGTTCATTAGGCTGTCGATACCTGATCTGTTCTTTCCTAAGGCACACTTGTTATATTCTAAATTATAATAATAATAATATAATTATCCTGGCAGCATCATGAATTGTAAAGAAACTAGGCTAACATATATTGGATAAACCTGAAAATAATTGTCACGAATTGCAAGGGGAAAAGTGTGGACCTCACATTTGATAGATGATTAAAAAAAATAGAAAATAAAGCCAAGGTTCAGCTTAATTTCAACAGACGTGCCCAAAATGTTACACTTGAAAAGACTGCCCCTCTGCTGAACTGGCTGCCACACTTCTGAATTAGTTCTCTGAGCACTTCTGCCTTTTTTTGGGGGGGGGTCGGAAGCACAAGGTCATTTATAAATTCTTTCTGGGTTAAACTTGGATGAAAACATCTGGGTGAGTATTGCCAGGAGAATATGGCCCAGATACACACAAAGTTAAACATGAACAGTGCGGTGGACGAATTCAAAGTTCAAAGTTAATGAATAAATCCTAATAGGAACAGAGTCTCTTCTCTGCTGTTCTCATGTTACAGCCTTTGTGGAAGTGAATATCAACAACTAACCGCACTCCAACAACAAAAGCAAAAAGTATAAAAATACTGCCTGGTCCATAAATGGAAAAAAGAGTATTTTACTCAGTTTGGTGAACAAAATATCTTACAGTATCTTGGATATACATATATACATATTAGTTTGTACTGTGTAACATGGCTGATGAACCCCTGCAGTGACATTGATTGTAACGCTGTGCCTCCAAACTTCAATGGATGTTTCAAGGAACTATTAATACATCATTGACTTCCAAACACATTATACAAATGTTAATATAGAAAGCACAAAAAATAAGGATTTTATCTCAGGACAGAAAGGTTCTTCATACAAAAACAAATTTTACATTTTTTTTCTTTTTTTTTCTTCTTCTCTTCTTTTTTTGCAGTTATAGTATGCAGGTAATAAATATACCTGGAATTCCTGCTGTTTTTGTCACGTGGTGTCATTCGCTTTTCCTCTGCACAGAAATCACCAATAAGGACTTATTCTAGAACAAATAAAGTAGTGGCTCGGCCACCGGAGCTCCTCCTGCCGACTCCTCTGCTGCTGCCGCCGCCGCACGTTATCAGCAGGCCTCTCAGATAACATACACGTCGGTCTTCTCCCCAAGAAGCCAGTACGTTCTCATTTTGCCTTTGCCCTGCAAAAGCAGGGAAATCAATAGGTTCATCAATGGAGATGAAGTAGAGGGGGATGGGGGTTGGGGGTGATATCATCTATTGGAAGGCCCTTCTTTACGGGTAACCCTGATGGTTACCACAGCTCAGCTTACGCCTCCACGAATGAAGCAGAGCAAAATTAACCATGCCATGTCACATTACATATCACTAAAGAATAGGAGAATTTGGCTGTGTGTAAGGTTTGTAATTGTAGAACTCCTCCTCCTCAGGTTGTTACAAGCTCCAAATATGCAGAAACAATAGTTAGGTCATAACCCCCGTCTCCTCTGTGGTAGCCACAGTTTTACAGACTGAGCTGTTAATCGATTAACCAAACTAATATTCCTCAAATTCGTTCGTAGGCCACCCGCTCCTTCAAGTCTCATTTGATTCCTCCCCGAAATAAAAGAGCTTTTACTTGATCTAGTTCCAATACACATCAGCTTGTTTTTTTAAATCAAGTATAATTGGTGCAGTGGCCTGTCTCATTCTCCCATTTCTGAAATGAGGCAAACTGCACCAACAAATGTAATTATTTCACTCGGAATCTGAGGCTTGTTCATGCAGGTGTTTTTTTGCTGTGTGAGTGTACTTTATTCACTGGAATTACAAGTGGGACAGCCTTGATTAGCATAATGTCTTTCATAATATCTGTTTTTAAAAAAAGGACGGAAGGAAAGGAAGGATTCTTACCTTCATTTCTACATCTCCTCTTAACTGGAGATCAAAGTAGCCAAACTCATCCAGAACTTCTTTGGTGGCTGAGGATAGGTGGATTTTCAAGGCTGCAAAACACATCAGGAGCACAACAGACATGTTCACACGCAGTGAATGACATGTGACAACTCGTGAATTAGCATTACACCGTTTTCATCTCAGGCCTTGGGGCGCACGGGAGACGAGCCGACGTGCTCACACCCGTCAGACGCCAGCCGCTGAAACGCTAACCCCGATGAAAATCCGTATTGTTTTGTCCAATTAATGCACACAGTGCAGAGATATGAGACGCGAGTCCTGCATGTGAAGCTCCAGGCTGCACGGTTTATCGCTGGCTAAGGGCCCTTAGCTGTAAGTGCTATCAATTATTTACCAGTGGAGGCCCAATACAGGAAGCGACTCAGTAGTTAATCAATACATCTGATGATCTGCTTGCAAAATGTTCAACCACAGTTTCATAATACTGGTGCCTGTCACTGCCAGTTAGGAACAGAAATGTCAGTGTAGAATGTATTGGACTCAGCAGGTCAATAGTCTTATATTCAAGTTAGAAATCATATTTCTTCTGAAGAATGTTTTCATCCAACTACAGCAGCAGATGCCTGTCTCTGCTTATTTCAGCAAAAGTAGAACAAAAATGGCTGTGAATATTCTCATTTGCCCAGGTCATGGTTTGCTCATTTCAATCCAAATCAACTGGACTTACTTTGTAGGTCTTGAAGACGTTTCACCTGTCATCCAAGAGGCTTCATCAGTTCATGCTGGTCTGACTAGGGTGAGCTAGTCTGACAAACCCTGGATCTCCACACCAGTTTGTCAGACAAACTCACCCTCGCACAAACTTATGAAGCCTCTTGGATGAGAGGTGAAATGTCTTCAAGACCTACAAAGTAAGTCCAGCTGAATTCCATTAAAATTTCCTTGAGATAGAACAAAAATGATGCCAATGTGCTTATTTATTGTGTATTGGGAGTAGACTCCCTTTAGATCTTACCTGAGCAGTGACTACTAACCCTACTACGTATTAACAAAATACAGATGAAGAAATAAGTACGCTTACAATACATTTAGTTAAATTAATGATCTTATTTAAAATTAAACAATGTATGTGTGAGACATTGTTATACATTTATATATTTGATAGGAAAAAACAGGCTGGGAGCTACGGACAGGGAAGGTCAGAAGATACTTGAAATTAAACCCCGTAAACCATCCCTGAATGAAAAATGGCTCAAACAATAGAAGTTGTTATGAACCATATATATCTATATATACTGTACTATTCAAGGCTTATTTATACTGTATATAGACCAATGTGGCTCTGTCAAACATGTTCCCCCTGTGGAACATCCAAATCTGACATGTGCTATAAAAAAATATAATATAAATAATGGGCACTGCAGTAAAAAAAAAAAAAAATAGAACAAATAAAAAGAGGCAGTGACACTCACCCTCTCCGTTGGACTCCATTCGAGACGCCGTGTTGACAGTATCTCCAAACAAACAGTATCTGGGCATTTTCAACCCGACCACGCCGGCACAGACTGGACCTATAAAACACAAGCCAAATATAGTCACATTTTACAGTGGAAAGAAATAATAATATCTGGAATGCAAGGAGCAGCCATCATAATCGCACAACCAGCCGCAGTGAAATCGTTTTTAAATAGGACGCTGGCGCTGTGAGTGAATTTAAACAGTGCTTATAATGCTTTAAATGACTCTGACAATGCTAAGTACCAGCCCACGCACGCTGGTCCATCTCTGCTGCATGTCAAGTGTCTGAATAAGAACATAAACATTCCCGCCGTGCGCTGATGCAGTCTAAATACTGTTTCAGAGGCCTCTCGAAATTTGCATCAGACTAAATGTTGCAGACAGATCAAGATAAAACACCCTGAGTGGTTATGTCTGTTTGCTATGTTAGTATACAAATCACAACTGTTGAGCGAAAACTAATGCAGGCTAATAAACAATCTGCAAAAAAACTGCATTAAATCATTCCATCATGAGGGTTTTTAAAGTTCAGTTTTAGTTTTTTTTACAGATATGTTGATTTAACTCTGTGCCCATTTTGGAGGCTGTGGTTTATGATGGTGTTGACTTATTCATATTGAGAATTGTTTTGAATATTTTGTCTAACAACATTGAAATAATCTCACTCTATAGTATATGTACTGTAATATACTCTATATATAGTACAGCTTTATAGCAGGTCCTGGAGTTCAGATTAATTTGTCAAAATAAGTGAAATGTTTCCATTATAGTATAAACATATCTTTAAAGAGACAGTTTTTTACTTTGATTTATTATGATAATGATAAAGGGCATTTATCCAAGTACATTCATCATGGGGTCGAGATTCTGGGGATTTCACAACAGTGTCCCCTTACACAGACAAAATTTATAAACCAATGCCTTGGATCCACAGTTAAATCACATCCTGTTGTACATCCCTGACATACCATCTATTTATCATGTAATTAGTTCTAATCCTGAAAGCGTTTGTGATGGAGATAAGTCTTTCAGCAGTTATTAGTAATGTAACATTACTATGATTGATAATATGGTGATGGTGCAGATGAATGTGAATGTGAACCTGCAGAGTAAAAAGTGACAGATGACTCATTTCATGGAAAGCAGCTAAAATAATTTAGCCCACATTTAGTGTTTTAAGTAGTCTATTAATCTAGTTTTACAGCATATTATTTGTAACGTCACACAAACTGTAATTACAATTACAATACAAATTATTGCTCTTAATGGCTTAAGCTTTTGAAATTTATTGTGCGTCGTGCAGGGAAAATCCTGATGCTGCTTTGATCATTGTTCCCACAGAAAGCATGCTTGCACAGCTAACTGTATTTCCCAGTAATGGGAGGTGGAAATGAACAAGTTCTCTGAAATGAAAATACAATGTAAGGCTGCTTATAATATCAAGGTCAGTGTCCAGAGCATGGATACCAGGCATCACGATCAATTCTGGGACCCTGTGGTACCAGGTCTCGGACACCGTGCTGGATATGGACATGGTTCAGGCTCACCTGTGTGTATACCTATCCTGAGTCTTAGCTGGTCGTTGGGTCTGTGGCGAATCTTGAATGTTTTGACCTGCTCCAACAGTGCCAGCGACATGGAGGCGATCTCTCTGGCATGGAGTTTCCCGTTCCGCACCGGCAGCCCTGACACCACCATGTAGGCGTCACCGATGGTCTCCACCTGAAGGGCCGATCATAAGAGATCAGAACTCTTTTCATTCATTTTGCTGATGCATTTCCAGCATTTCTAAAGTCAACGAGATGACCGTCTAAGATGATCATCCTAACTCACCTTATATACATCAAAATTATCGATGATGGCATCAAAGCAGGTGTACAGATCATTGAGCAACGTGACAACCTGTAGAGAGAGGCACAAGACTTGATTATACAGCTTCATTAACACAACAATACTGGAGGAAGGGGGTACAGCAGTAGAGAAACTGTTTAACATGTCTGCTTGCATCGTGACTCATATGAAAAATAGAGAGATAGATAGAGACGCTGTGTTTTTCTTTTGTTAAAAGGCTGCCAGATTGGAGGGCCAGTGTGTCTGCTAAACCTCACAATCTCTCACATTATCTCTGTCGCTGGACGGCTGCCCACTGGGGCTCAATGACAAGCACATTTACAAGATCATAAATCAAATCCGCAGATGCAATACTACAAACACAATCTGTAGAACATTTATAAAATTGTGTTGGGCGTAGTGGTTGTAATGTCAGAGGTTGGCTGTTTATTCAGAGAGCAATTATTTATTTAGTCTTCTTCCTTAAGGTTAATTTCCTGTTAATTGTGCCTGAACCTCAAATAAAACCCAGCCTGTTCTTTATCGAGCTGGGACATTCTGTGCTTTACTCTGAAAGATTGAGCTGCGCTAATGTGAATGCTTAAACTGTGACAGATTTGCATCAGAACTGTGAGAAACTCAGGGTCATTTTGTCCCTTATGTCCAAATTAGACAACAAGTTGTCCTGTCACCAAAGTCAAAACACTGTATTGGAACCCGTTCCCAAATCTAAACACCAAAAATTCCTGTGTTGTCTAATATTATCCTCTATCCCTACCCCTCTCTGCTACATGATGCATTTTGTACACAGCTTCATTTTTATCTTTTGATTTACAGTTAATGCCTTACAGTTAAAAAAGTATTTGCACTGTGCTTTAACTTGCCTGTTTACCTTTTATATGTTAAAAACTAAATAGAAATGTGATTTTAAGCGGTGCATTAATTATGCAACATTGAGCATGGCCTTGTCGAGAAGCGAAACTGTTTTTTCCACACAACTTGAGAGGAGAAACCAGACGACGTTGCAAGAAACATGTTTCTATCCTTGAGGCGAACCTTCTCAAGCACCAGACCCTCTGCCTCCGTGTGACATCGCGACAATGTCTCTGGCCTACAAACCTCCCCTTGGTGTTCAATAGTAAGCGAGATGCGGCGTGACTCAACTCTGCGTCAACGCTCTCTACCATCTAACAGCTGGACTATTTTGAGTTGTAGCCTGTGTGTGGGAACTGTGCGAACTATGAGACACAGTGTAGGAACAAACCTGATGCTGGTGAGCACTTTTACGAGGGAACAGATAATGAGAATTCAGTGTGAATGTGCTCACGACCAGGTATTTTTGAAAAGCTTTCAGAAACGCTTGGGAGATGTTCAGGAAAGTCAGAGAGCAAAGTTCAGCGGAGGATTGTAGCAGTGTATTAAGTAATATGTTTCAACATTAATTGCCGTGTACCTGTAGTGGTGTACTCTCTGCAGACATGGACGTGAAGCCCACGATGTCACTGAAGTAGATGGTGACGCTGTCGAACGCTTCCGCCTGCACCATCTCCCCTCGTTTTAGCTGCTCTGCTACTGAACTGCATGCGGAGAGAGAGAGAGAAAACACGAGGTCAACAAAATAAAGGCAGGAAATCAAGCCGCAAGTCAGGATCAGGGGACGCCTCAGAGGTGATGAGATGATGTTTTTTATACTGACATCATGTCGTCGGTTAAGTATAAAAGATTCATCTTTCTAAAACACATTTACACAGCGCCTGGCAGGTTCAATTCCAATCATGTGTCTGTTTATCTGTTTTACTTCCATTAAAATTCATTTTCCCTTAACCAGATAATGCCACGGGTGAAACACTGTGGCAGAAGTCGGCTCATCTATTTCACAAGCGCTGTGAGAAATGGTATCTTTCCGCTCTCCCAAGCTCCTCTCAGTCTGGCAGCTCTGGATGGCTTTGAAGGGGAGGATAAATGGCTGAGAAAGATGGGATTTGCTGCCGCCGTGTTGCCCAAATGCCTAAACTCACTATCATTTTCCGTTCTTCTGTCTCGCCCTAATGAGCGGTTCGCCTGACAGCTCTCTCTTTTCCTTTTCATCTGCACCGGGATCGCACCGTGGGGGGATGCGTATCTGTTATTAAAATGTGGTGTTGGGAAGGATTTCGAGGCTTTAATTGATACAGGGATTTAACCCAAGTGGCAAAGTGTCATTGAGCCTCGCTAGTGACCCCCACCACCATATTTGCTGGGTTCAAGTTAATTGGAGTATTAAGCTTTAGGCTGAAAGAACAAAAGTGTGAATGTGACCAGAATGTGTTTTTTTTCCTTACTGTGGTAAAATTTGATAGAGGAGGTTTTCAGCTTTTCTTTTCTCCTCCAGATAGGCTTGTGTTCGCTCCTCCACCAGGTTCTCCAGATTATTGGCATACTGCTCCATCCTGGACAGCAGGTTGTTAAGAATACTGGTGCTGCCCTCCCTGTGGAAAAGAAAAATACAGAGCAGAGGTCTAATTTACAAAGACATATTTTTTAACAATATCGCAATAGCAAACTATGTAATAACACTCATACATGTGCTATACACACATAGCGTTTAGGGGATAGTCCAGTGATTTGATATTGTCCCACAATGTTAGGAAAACTCACAAGAGGCAGCTTTTTTTAGTTTTTACACTCAGAATCCCAAAGTTGAGACACCAGTGATATTCTCATTAGGATTATTTTCCTTAATTGTGCTCAATTGATGGGCGAGCAGCTTGGAGTGAAGATGAACAGTAACAGTAGATTATTTTTGAATTTTTATGGAAGTTTACTGTTTGACAAAGCTAAAGATCTGTTTTTATTCAAAGGCCTCGCACAAAGTCTTTGAGAAGCTTTCTCTCCTACAACATGGCCATCTATCACTATTGGCAACCGCTTTCAAAAAAAAAACCCTCACTTCCAATGCAGCAGTTAAACAGGTAAAATATACAAATAAATACTACTCTTCCACTGCACCTATGTTAATGCATCCAGCAATGAGATTTGTATATTTTATTTTTGTTTGTATACAGTATGTCTCACGTACATGTCCACTGCAGCTGCTGTTACCTTTCAACATGCAGGAAAAACACAGACTCCTCACACATTGAGTGGGGATCTCCATTTTCATCCGGACTGCTGCCATGGTAGCCTTTCACATATGTTTTATTGTTATATAATACATGTATCGTACAATGCGTGTGTCTCAGGATATTTCTACATTCATATGCTTATGCACACACACAGACACGCGCGCCTTAGTATCCAAGGAGCAAGCAGGTGATTCATCCACACCACCACGGCGGATGAAAGCATCAATGCCTGGCATCCTGCCACGTTTCTTCTGGGTCACAGATCCTACACACACCCACGTGTTGTTTGAGTGGAGAGAACAACACATCGGAGGGAGACGTGGAAAATGGTGATGAGAATCAACACAGTGCCGGCACATCACAGGCGTCCATATTTTCCCACCATTCATCCAAACTAATGGTAATGGTGAAGACTGAGAACGGTGCGTTTGGTGAGCGTGGTGCTTTTCATTGTCAGTAACCGATTTAATCCTGCATCCCGTCTTCAAACCACTTTTCTCCTATTGTAAGTGAAAAAGAAATCGTCGATAGAATGATGTTGTTGAAAAGCTCGGCCATGGGGCAAGGGACAATCGATACAGTTCTTGTGTCTGTTCTGCCAGTTTCTGCTTTAACTGTCCAATCATACAGGTGTTTTCAGAGCAGTCCCCTGTTTCCACATTGTTTGCAATGTAAAAATGACATCAGTAATGCCACTGAGGTCAGCAGCAGCCAGCAGCGAGAGGACGGTTGCTGCTCTCGTGAAAATGAAGATTATTTCCCGCAGAGAGAGCACTGAATTTTTCAATGTGCTGCTGTGGCTTGCCATGTTACCACAGCAACCACAGATACCTTTGTGAATACAGTAGGTACTATCGGTGAATAGCAGTCACCTGTGCTAATAAATCCTCCACTTTTAGTCACATAGTCACTTTTCCAACATGACATGTTAGGATGAGCTTGAAAATAAAAGTTATGACTTTGTTTTTGTTTCAGAAGATCAAACATTTTCAAGCAAGTGCTTTCTTTTATTGGCCCTATAGTTTCCAAGAAAGAAACTGCATATACAGTAAGACAGCTCCTGGGTGGGTTGATGGATATGGTACTAATTTTAGAAAAAATATGCAGAGTTGCTTCACTTCAGTTGATAACACGTAACCAAAATTCTCTTCAGTGCAGAGCAGATAACACACAAACAAAAAGATTAAGTTTCCATAGTCATTCTGCTAAGGAAATTTGCCTGGATCTCTGCAGCTGCTGTCAACTCATCACAAACTAACTTCAGAAAAACATCATACTTGAACACATTTTGCAACTGCAACCCAAAGTAGAAGACAGATGCACATATGAAGTGTGAGTGATCCTGCTAAATTTGATAACATGAAGTCAGATCTCATGTGTCCGAGTCACTTGTGCAAAGCTGTAATTTCCCCAGACAGGATGGACGTAGTTTCAGCAAATCATGGCCTTCATCAGCCAGTTTGTCTATCACTGTGTATTTTGATGCCAATCTGGATCCAGACACTGACTAAAAATTGAAAACATTTTGTCCTATTTAAAAAAACAAATGTGGAGGACTGTGCAGTCTTGGCTGAGGTATGCGCCCTCTGAGTGCATTTATGTTTATAAAGCGGCTAAACACAAGGTTACATTTTCCTCAAATATGGGACCCTGACAATAGCATTTTTGTCAACAGTGTCAGAAAAGCAGAGTTAAGGATAAAAGAAGTACAAACAGAACAGAACATTTCATTGATGAACACAAGATGAAATGATTTTTTTTTTTTGCAGTGTCAGTGGTGGTGGCAAACAGCGAGAGGCTTGATGCGCACGGTGAGGGGTCAGCTATTCGTGGCAAGCCAAGTGTCAGCTCCCTGTGTGGGTTAAACCGAACCGTTTACTGCTGAACACCCCTCTTGTTACCGCGCCCTTCAAGCCCGAGCCCATACGTACACCAAAAATAACAGCCCATCCATCACATCATGTCAACAACATACATTTACCTAATGAAAATAACCGGCAAACAGTGCATTAACGCACAGGCCTCTGAGGCGAAGGGATTTGTACGCATAAGCAGGGATTTAGCATGTGGCTGACAGGAGCATCCTTGAGTGCTTCTGAGGACATAAATCATATTGAGCTCTCTACTCCAAGCCACTCCAAATGGATAGCTATACATCACTGGGCTCATCCTGCACTGACTTCCAGAGCGAGCAGAGGAGAGGTCAAGCTGAGAGGAAAACAACCGCACAGATCTGTTTATACATTCCCTTCCAAACCACCTGTTTTTAGATTGCTGCTCTTCCAAATCAACACTCATTCCATGTTAAAGGGATCATATATTCTCCATGTCTTAAAGCTGTTATGTACAGTATCTTCTTATCAGTCACAGGTTTCTGTCAATTGCAATTCCAGTTTTTCCTGGCAAGGTACAGGATGGTCTGATATCCAAGGCTTGCATTTCAACTGAGCTACTAATGGAAAAAATGACACTGTATCCTTCACGTCACATCTCAGTGCGAATATTGTTTGCACTCAAGGTTCAAGGCTCCACGGTCATTACACAGAGCAGGGCTGCACAAAGGAATGCAACCATAGTCTCACGGATTTTATTTCACAACAATGTAAGTCATGAATGTGTTAGCGTTCGGCATCCAGCTCTCAAATGTCTGACAGCCTTGAACACATCAAAAAGGCAATGAAACGGTCACTGTGATGGCTTCCTCGTTTCAAGCAAGATTTTCATATTGTATTGAAATGAATGGAAATCAGTGCTACACTTTGGAAAATGCTCTGCACCATTGTGAAATATGTTTGCGATTAATGGACTAAAAAAACCCATCACTGTTATGTAAGAAATTACTAATCAGTATCACATTTATCAAATTATAGCCCACCACATTTTGACTTATTTTTCACAACAATGCATGTGGAATTGGATAATCTTGCACGTCTGACAGTTAAGTTAGCCTTTAGCCTTTATTACCTATTATTGCTTTAAAACAATCATAGTTAATATTATTGTATAAGTTAAAAAACAACATCATTTTTTAATGATTGCTTTAAAGCATCACTGGTGTATTTTTTTTACTGTACTTGGATTTATACTTCTGTACTAACAGGATACCACATACTGTAGCTACATCTATACACATAGCCCCCATAGCTGACATGTACCTCCTGAAAATCATGTAACTACATGTCTGTGTTCCAGTCGGTATCCCTAGGAGACCACAGGAACTATGACTGTTCCACCTGGGCTGCTTGTTTTCAGTGTTGATGGCATCTGTTGACGGTGAGGACAACATCAGGCAAGGTGAAGGAAAGCTCAGTGATTTTCTACTTTTCACAAACACACTTTGAACAATGCCACCCCCACTGCAAACCCCCTGCTCACTGCAATTGCCACCCTAATATAGCGAATGAAAGAATGTAAACACAATCTCTAATGGTTCATTCAAAAGCTAGGCGAGGTAAACATTCCCGTTTTTATATACATATATATATATAGCCGATTAAAGAATGTAAACATGGTATATGTAATAGAAACGCCAACCTGTTTGTATGTGCAACATCTGTCTGATGGTAACAACAGGTGAAAATCAGCACTTGGGCTATAAATCACTTGTTGTCACTGGGAGCACTTACACCGGGAGCAGTGCACACCGCTGCACACAACTGTGTAAGATGGAGCAATGCTAGGTATTGCACATCGTGACCATGTCAGAGGCAGAAAGCTCCAGGTTGCCACTCAGTGTAATGAACCATGGCCTGTGTTTTGATCTCCCCGTCACAACTCACAGGACAGGAAGATGGACTGCAGCTGGCAGGCAGCTGCCACTGAGGCTCTGTGCCTAACCTCCTGAATGCTGAGTCTACCTTTAACTCAATTTTTAGCGCCATTGGAGCCCAAAAAAGGCACCTTTTCCACATTATACGACAATATTATGCAAACAGTACAGTTGTTGATGTTTCAATAACATCAAATAAATACCAATCTTGTGCGAAGCGTTTCTCAAATCTTCCAACATTCAACAAGTGATTAGCACTGATGCTTCCTTGAATATAAAATGCAATACAAGTGCAAAACAACAGTCTAAAAAAAACTGCAACCACTTACAAGGGCATGATTATTAAACCCTAACGGCTACATATTGACTATCAGTAGCAGATGCTTCAACTACAGCACATCCACTGTTGTTATCACTTTGAATAATCTGCTCACTGAACTGTTTGTGTGGACGAGACTTGAGCCTGATATCCGCAGACAGCTGTGAGCTGGTGCTTGCTCTCCAGGAGGGACAGACTGAATAAAGCAGAATTCACACAGAGTTCGCTCCGCTTCCGCGGCCTCGCGTCTCGTAACCGGAAATAATATCTCTTCAAACAAACACAAAAACACAGCTCAGATCAGCGTGCAGGGTCCTTTTTCAGTCTGTCCCTCCTGGAGATATCGTTCAATCACTGGATCCACTATGAGATAGCCAGAGACAGCTAACCATCCTGACTTATAACAGTCACATAAACTGTATGCAACATTTTGTGTTTAAAATCAGCTTTTTACACATTTTAATGATTGGACTCCACTATTCTGGTATTTTTTCTGGGTTTTCCAGTACTTTTTATATCACCTTCTGTCTAGTGTCTAGAGTGTGTTACCTCTATGTTGTGTTTTTACACAGTGAAATATATCTGCATGTATACAGTATACTAGAATTGTGCATGCACAAACAGTTCCTACCAGCCTCTAATTCAAATCTGTATTTTTACGTGTGTTTTTGTATGCGTGTGCTCCAGACTCACTTTGTATCAGAACGGACGCTCCTAACAGTAACTGTTTCTGACAGAACTGCCCGACTCGAGGGAAAACATGTGTGCCTCCTTTCCTGGGTCGACACAAAACTTAGAACCAAAATATGCATATGAATGATTCATGGAATCACTGAAAAACAATACCAGAAACAGGGACTCACACACTCCCACTTCTTAGACAAACGCACACACACACACACTTGGGGATGGAAAGGCAACAAAGAGCACTTCCTGTCAAGCGCTGCCTGTCAGGAATGACAAGCAGTCTTTATCTCAAATTGTCTTGGTGATTTCCACAACATGATTCTTTTTTCCTCATTGCCTTTTTGAACCTCTTAAACATATCAACTTTCACGGCTGTCAGAGGGACATCGGGTTGTCAACATGGTGTTTACTTGTTGAACTTGGCAGGGATGATACTGACAGTGTGCGGGGATAAAACAGCCACTGTCCATTTCAATTTGTCAAATTATATCTGCTTTGAGAAAAAGGATGGTAGTGTCAAATGTTGATGTCCTTCCGACTCCTAGTGTTTTGCTATAATTCAATTCAGTCAATTAAAGTGACACTTTACACTTCACACCAAAAAATAAGTTGTGATTTATCACTTATCAATTTCGCCATAAAGAAGGACTGTCAGACTGGGTAATGAAAAGCGAGGGTCTCACTTGTTGAGCTTAGCCATGTAGATCTTGATGTGACCGAAGTCGGGTCTCTCTGCAGGGTCTTCGGCCCAGCAGCCCTCCATCAGGATGGTCAGCTCCTCCGAGTGGCATCTGTTGTCCGTCGCCGGCCGAAAGTACGGCTTCTGACCGTTCCTCACCTTCTGTACAATCTCTGCGGCGGAGACCAAAGAAAGTGGTCAGTGCAGGCATTTCCCTCTGTTCAATGTAACTTGAACACTGCTATATTGGGTATATTTATGGGACACCCTTTTTCACACCCCTGTACTAAGTCAGGGGTGTGAAAAAAACTTTTTGTGGCCATATTTTCTAGATTTTTCCAAATTAGGATTAAAAATTAATTTCAAGGGGTCGTTCAACATTTTTGTAAATATGCATATTTCCTTTCTTGCTAAGAGTTAGGTAAGATAATAAATACCCGTCTCATATATTGCAGAAATAGTCTGGCATAAACTGTACATCAAGTAACACTGCAATGTGTCAGAGGGCAGATTTTGCTACCTCTGGTCAGAGCCGGAGTTGCTGTTTCCCTGTTTCCCATCATCGTGCTAAGCACGCCAGCTGAGCCAGCTGCTGGCTTCATATTTACCCTACAGACATGTGAGAGGTATCAATCTTTGCATCACACTCTCAGCAAGAAAGTGAATAAGGTATAAGCTCCCAAAATATCAAATCACTCCTTTAAGGATTAAAGTTAGGTGTAAACATAGTAAACATTATACCTGCTAAACATCAGCTGTTAATTGCTGCAGCTGTTAGTCTCAGCATGTGTCACTTCACAATCGGCCCCTTATATAAGAGCACATGGTGGATATGTACCTCAAGCAGCCAGCTGAAACTGAACAGATGTTTTTCTCAAGGCTTTTGAAGTCTTTTTAATTATTTATTATTTTTTGTCATTTTATTTTTCGATAGCTGCAGTGAAACGCAGGGAGAGACAATAAGGGAATGACTCACAGTAAACCGGTATATGTGCCCTAACCATTCAGCTATCGGGTCACCATGGCTTTGAATTCTCAGCTCTTTCTGATGTCTTGCTTACCACCAGCACAATGTTTCCCCTTGGGAGAGTGAACTCTGAAAAACATTGACTGAACTTGTGTTTAACTAATAACTCCGTGCTGCTATCATGCTGCTGCTGCTGCAGTGTAACTTATTTCTCCTTAGGGATCTGAGTAAGGGTTCTAAATTACATCAAGTTTTATTTTTAAGTGCTGCATTCAGTAACAGTGAATTTTGAAACTTAGATGACTATTTTTGGGAATATTGATATTTGTATGATAGTTCTGCATTTCTGTTGGATGAGCCTTAACATATTCCACAGTGCAGATTAACTCTTTGCTTTAGCTAATATCTCCTCTGTGAGCCATCAATCATATCAATCCTTCCCACAATTGCTCCTGCCCATCCACTCCTTTCTGTTATTAGTATCATCATGAAAGACACTTAATTACAGTGCTGGTTAAAACGCATTCAGACACTGGAGAAGTGACAGCTTTCACTGCTCTCAGCCCATGAGGTGATATGTATCAAGCGCTTCTTCAATCAGCATCGAGCATGACTGAGAATCAAAGGCTAATGAGAGGAAGCACCCCAGGGGAATTGTACACATCTGCTTCAGGTGTGTAGAAGTTGAAGTGAACATCTTGCACTGCTTCAAAAGTTTTTTTGTTTTCTTTTTTTCTCTGTCCCTAAGCAGAAGCAGCGGTGGAGATGAAGGTGGTGGTGGTGAGGTGCAAGTGAAGAAACCTGTCAAAATTCAGTCTGAGCCAACATGTGTTAAGGAAGCTGAGTGTCTGGAGTGATTAAGCTCAGATTTTAAGTTGTAGTTAAGGTTTGAAGATAACAATAGTGTATTTGAGGTTACCAGTAAATGAAGGCTGGACTTAAGTAGTCTGAAGTTGATATCTTCCAGAGTTACAATCAATTGATTTACTCTTATTATTCCTTTTCCTCATCTGTGCTTTGTTTGCTTTGTTTCTTGGAAATGATCACATTGCCTTGTCTCAGAAATGAGACGTGTTGGTTTTTGTGACTCCACCTGCCTTTGACATCTGGCCAACATGTGTTCTTTGTTTGCGTTCACGGCTGCAGGGCCTCGATACGCTCGTCTGGCTTTTCACTGACATTTCAGAGTGGACTTCAGTAAAGTCAATGAATGCTCTGTCTATTATGTTAACTTCCGTCTTTTCTGTCCTTGTCCTTCAAACAGAGTCTTCCTGCCATCTTTTTAACTTTATATTTGTTCATGTTTCACCTGATAAGTTTTCTGATTCAAAGGATCCAAATCATTTGATGCCGTGGGGGTCAGATGACCTCTGAGGCCTATAAAAGACAGTTGTGTTTACCTTTGGGGCTGAGGTCCATGCCTTCCACATAGAAAGGCCCATTCCTCAGGGCTATTTCCTGCAGGATGATGCCAAAACTGTACACATCACCCTTCTGAGTCCCCTGGGGAGGATGCCGGTCGTAGATGAGCAGCTCCGGAGCCGTCCAAAGCTTCTCTGCAAAACGAGTCACGGTGACAGACACTCTGAAAATGTCTGAAATACAACGATATGATATAAAGATTCAGCGCTGCGGCTGAATAAATCTGACTTACTTGCATAGAGTGCGTGCGAGTCGTCGTTTTCGCAGGATGAGCGGAAGTTGGCCAAGCCATAATCCGTGATTTTCAAAACAAATCGACTGTCCACCACGCAATTAGATGACTTCAGATTTCCATGGCAGCCAATGTAGCTGTTGTGGAGATAGTTCATTCCCTGGTGGAGAGGAGCATTAAGTCAAGCATGAAGGGGTGTTCTCTCTCTCCCTCTCTCTTCCCCCTCATCCCCCTCTACAACAAATCATACAGGAAAACACAAATCCAGACATATGGAAATAATATGCTTTGACAAGTGGACGTATGCTGAAGGGTTTGAAGTGATGCTGTGTCTCAAGGACGGCTCAGTCATGGGGGAATTTCTGTGAAATTACTGTTAATTCCTTTGGGAAGGGGACGGCGGGTACTCAATGTACTCATGTTAAATATTTTGTGGAAACGGTGAGTCAAACATCCCTCACGGCTTCACCAGCGCCTCTTCCCTGCAGAGCGCTGCTATCTGCACGGAGCAATTTCACCGCAGCACTTCGTCATGGATGGAGCTCAATATCGAATCCAACCAAGAGGCCAATCTCCTGACAAAAAGCCTCTTTATTTGGACGGATTAAAAGTAATCTTCTAAAGTACCTTCCATGATTAGATTTGATTAAGCCGGAAAGGAATTTTTGCAAAGTTTATGATTATGCTTCTTTCCCGCTTTACACTGTTTAATGGCAATATTTACTGTCGTTTCATACACTGCACTGTGCCAAAAATACATTTCTGTGCATGATTCTCTGCCTCACTCACACTTTCCCTCTCCATGTGAAACCATGGCAACCTAGACATTTTTTTTGTGTGTCTCTGAAGCGCACAAAGCAACTTATTTAACATCAAAAGGAAACCTTTCTGCCAACATTTATATGAAAACATCAGGATTAATCAGTGCCTCTGTCTTGCCTTTGACCTCTGGCTTTTGTTTACATTGCAGTGTGACCACCACGTACCTTCACAATGTCATTGATTAATGAGTAGCGGAACATCCAGTCCAGGTTGATGCTCTCATTCTCCAAAATATCCTGGAGAGACAGAAAAAAATCAAAAAGAGTGAGGAAAACTTTCATAGGAGAAAAAAAATTCGAGATTCTGCTTTAAACTACCAAGTGCTTCTCAGCAGCCATTTCAGCCCCAAAGTTTATTTTGGGACTCAATACAGAACCACCTTCAGACCAGATAATCTTTTTCTTTCTTTTTCATTCTCAGGGTTACGAATTTAGCAATTTTAATGAATAACCCTCAAAGGCCCCGCAGCCAGCCAGTTACTGGAATCCGGGTCCAGCTTTGACACTCAGCCAGATCACAACAGTTGCAACTATTTGTCTTTTTATCCAGAAGTCTCTCTCTCTACAAGGGTGAGTGAAGAAGCCCTGCGTTTCCCATCATTTCCAGCTTGTCCATTTCAAGATGCTGCTGGCATATTGCAAACACTGAGTGCAGGCCAAGAACAACTTCTCTTGGAGCATCGTATAAGACAAATAACAACGAGCAGACAAAAATATGTCAAAGCTAAGCATACTGTATGCTGAGCGCGGACTAAAAAAGGTGATTTCAGTCGGTCCTGTCGAGGTCAGAGAGAAGAGTTTGGGATACACATGGCTGATATTGAACTCTTTAATCTGGTACTGGTACTCTACTAATGTTTGATTTGTTGTTTCGTGTCTCTTTGTTAGCAGATACTGTACGTCAAATGCCTGTTCACTAATATTGATTATATTTGGCGAGTCATGAGCAAAGAATCCAGGGATTTTTGTTTTTGGTGTGGATCCATTATTTCGTTAAACGACTAAGCCATTTTAAAATTCCACTAAAAAGATGGTCTATTAACTGTGATGCAAAACAGAGATCAGTTAATCCTCACATCAGAGGAGCTGAATTCAGAAACTGTTTGATATATATTTAGTTTAGTAAATGACTTCTTAATGACATTAACCAAATTCATTATCTGCCTATAACTGTTTCTGGGTGACCAGTGGGCAGACACAGTGACTTTCACAAGTTACCATCATGACCATGAGGTTGCCAGGCAACCAGTAAAGCCTCCAAGAAATCACTGCACTGCATCTTTTCATTTTACTGTGTGTGCAGATTAAACAAATATGATGTGTTGATAAATTTGATTTAGATGTGGTAATAGGTGGATTTTTCAACTGTCAGACAGACACAAGCTAGCAGTTTAACCCTATTTCATAGTCTTTATGCTAAGTTAATGACTGGCTGCAAGCTCCAGCATCATAGTCATTACAGAGATATAAGTGGTCTCAATCTGCACATCTACACAGCAAGAAAGCGAATACGTGTCTTTTCAAAAATGTTGAAATATTCCTTTAATTTTATACAGAAGTAAAATTTCCAGACATTCTATTTCTGTTAAATGATCAATGTAGAGAGAGGGTTTACAGCCTTGGCAGGGTTACGGCTCTCTCAAAGCCACAGTGGTTTAAATCTCAAATACAGGCTGATTCATTTCAAAGATCCCCGACGTTTGTTTGTCTGGTGGCTTTTTTTCTATGTCCACAAGAAGTTCAGTTACCTCATTAAAAATAAAAGAATGGTGCCCACTCCTTCTTGCTCTATGAATCTATGAATATGCAAGTATCGGTTATTTCAAATGTCTAATTACTGGAAACAGGGTGTCTCCTACTTCACTGTATGTGTGTTGGAGGTTTTCACCTCACGCTTCTTTATACTCCCTGTTGGACCATAATTGGCTACCCCTCAGATTTACTGTGAGCACAGCAGAGCTTCTTACCTTCAGCAGATTAAATGTGAAGGCAATACTACACAGTGAAGGTCTGAAGTAACAACAAGCAAAACTTTTAAAAAAAAAAAATTGAGTGGAAGTAGCCTTCATCTGGCAGAATTTAAATAGTTTGACTCTTGTATAAAGTCAGTTTTTCATAACTTTCTTCAGCAACATGGGTCATGCATATAAATAAAAGTACAGGAGAAAGAGGCATTACCTGCAGGCTGCCTCTGGGACAGTACTCTGTTACGATACAGATGTTGGGAGGGTCAATGCAGGCCCCGATGAACCTGGTTAGATGGTTGAACTGAACGTCTCTCATCTGAAAATAACCACACAAACACACTGCAACTGTGAGTGTAACTCTTTCCAAACATCACATTCCCAAACCCCATGGAAACAGAGGACGGGGGAGAGGACTGACGGTTCATTTATATACAAAGTTTTGAGAATAACACTGCCAGTAGATCATCAAAATAGTCTATTTGCAGTTGGCTAGCTGGCACTGTGTCTTTTTCGACGTGTTGAGGCACATTCCTACTCAGGGCACCCAGTTGAAACATGTGCATGTGCATAAATTGCCCTTGGAGGTTATGAATGAGCCACTGTGCTGGGGATGATGAGGGAAAAAAAAATGTTGAGGTGTTGAGAGGATGTACGAGCAGGAATATGAGAGCAGAGCAGGCAAAACGTGTAAAATTGCTCTACATGGAAAATAATCACTAATCACACACGGCTTTTACGAGACACAATGTCGTCCAGAACATGAATCACTTTGAATATAAAAAGTACGAAAACAGTGGTGTTTGAGGTTAAGTGATTAAGAGGGAACTTGGAGAAACATTTTCTGGCAGATTCCTTTTATGAGAAAGTGTGAAAAAAAAGCCCAGTCGTTTTCTTTTATAGAAACATGCTATATGGACGCCCTCCATCATTCCAACCCGTATGTTTGCTGACAGAAGCAGAGCTAAAAAAAAAAAAAAAGAGAGAGAGAGAGAGCGAGAGAGATCTCTCTGCAGCCAGCGTGAAACTTCAAAAAGAGTGCTCACAATTTCAGAAGTGAGTGACAGCCGCTCTCGCACCAAAACCGGGGGGCTTGTCGCTCCTGTTTCACGGCTCGGGAGATGTTAGCCTACCCTTTGGCCTATATAATTTCCCCTGCTGCACACTGGTGTGGTAGGGGGAGGAGGAGGAGGAGGAGAGAGCGCTGGAAGACAAGTGGTTAAGTTTCCACTGGCAGATCCGCCTCTTCCCCCCATCTGGTTGGCTTTTTTCATGAGCTGAGGTTTGACAGCTGATCAGGCCCCCGGGGCATCGGAGTGGCTGCCAGCTCAGACAGCAGCCTCTCTCCCATGTGTGCTTGCCGACTGACCGAGAGGCCACAGAGGCATCCGAGAAGCCCAGACTCCTCTCTTCCAGCGGGCTGCGACTCGCTCGAGGGACGGACCAAAAACACAGAGCTGAGACAGAGAGACGTTGAGCAAAGCTTGAAGACTAAAAGATGTTGAAAGTGAAGAAATGGCGAAAATCTTCCACATGAGCATCCATCTTGTTCATGTGTAATTTCCAAGTTAGGGGTTTCCTTTGTGCCACACTGCATTTCCATCACCAAACCACATAAATTGTGCTGACTTTTTTTTCTGCCCCTCAGCTTCCTTATCGCTCTCATAAATACTTTCCAGCCAAAAGGGACCTCTTCATCAGCAGCTGCTGTCGCTGATGTTTAAGAGACAGTTTAACTGCGTTAATTCTCTGCTGCAAGCGCTTGAGTAACAAGTGACATCCGGCAGTGGGGCCGGTCACAGCCTTTGAGCACGCTAATAAATGAGTTCCACATCCATAAAGGGTTCCACTTGTTACAAATACTAAGCCAATATGGTGAGTAGTTCCTCTTTTCAGGAGCCTGCTTTGATAAGCAGGTGGGGGTATTGAACCTTGTGTGAAGGTCTTTCCCCTGCAGTGGCAACAAGTACATTAATGCTTTATTTTACTGAGACGATAAATGATTTATGAATACAATTCATGATACTGAGATGAAGTATTATTATAATTATTATTATGATTTTTCTGACAATTCACCCCAAGGCCTCAGTGCATTGGTTTCATCAAACCGAGGCCACAGAAAGCACAAGCCAAATGCAAGAATTTACAAGTACTTTTCTACAGAAAAATAAAAATTGAAATTAAAGATGAAATGGTGAGTTGTGTCTGGAGTCTGTATCGCTACACCACAAAATGCAAAAGTGTTGGAACAAAGAAGATCTTCCTATTTCTCAAGTTTTATCGAACGCAGAGTTAAAAATGTAATTTTTTGTCCTGAGGGTACCTCTAAGGAAAAGTTGGGTTGTCCTGTGCAAAGCATAATAAGCCCATCAAATATACAGCATGTGCATTATCAAATTAAATGTTAATATTTCTTTGTACAGGCTATAGTTTACAGTAAACCTAGCTGAGTCAAACACAATTACCTTAGTATTAATCTGGAGTTGTATTTATCACCACCTGATGATTGTCTGTCCAGGGTATACTGGTCATTCAAAAAAGCTTCGCAAAGAATGACTTGCTGCTGATTTTGACTTTTTGTGAAAATTTGTCCAGATGACTGATACTAATAATATAATTGATTTCAGTCACAGAACACTTTTAACAACATAGTTGTGGTCGATAAGGAATGTGAGAGACTAAATAAATACTCAACCGTAGCATAAAACCTATGTCCAGGTGACATGAAGCAAAAAATGCAAAAGCCAGGTTGAAAGAAACGTTTCAAAGCAAATGTAGAAGCAGCAGTAGCACAAGAACTTGAATGTTGGTTCCACAGCCATGGAAGCAAATGTAAAGTGAGGTTCTCGTAGCAAACCCAGACTTAAGAAGAATTGGAAGAGCTTTTTCTGTGTTCACCCATTAACAGCATGGTTTATAGGTCAGAAATAACGTGTGGCGCCAGCATGGTGCTTAATACCTTCTGAGGAATTCTGAACTTTATTATTGAAGTAATTAGAGATGAGTGAAGCGATGCTAAAACTGGGGTAATGTGTTCTCTTCTAGTGGTTCCAATTAAAAGTCAAACAGCTGCATTTTGAACCAGCAGATGATTTTGTGCTTCTTTTTTCTTTGCAAAGCGTTCAATGCGCTAGTGAAGAGAAACAAAAAATAGATTGCAGAAATTTCTCAAAGACAGAAACCTTCTCCTTCTTTAAAATGTTTTTGATACAAATCAGTGGTCTGATGACAGATTGTAACGCCCTCATTTGCGATGTGGACGACATAAAATTGATCCAACTTGATCAATACAAAATAATGAAAAGTAATCAATCCTGCAAAAGACCGCCACCTTTCACGAACACTTACGTGTTTGAGTTCTAACAAAACTTGTCTGGTCAGCTCTATCCTCTTCTTGTTGACATGCTTGATGGCCACCAGGTTCCCCTGTGTGCAAAACAAGAGACAGAGCAATCAGTCCAGTCTGAGAGGAAGCACTCATGGAGAGTTTATACACTTTGTCTTCACTTTCAATTTATATGAAGCCTTTTATCGTGCAAGGATAAAAGGCTACACTGGGGACACTCAGATGTAAATAAGGCAGAAACAATGAGCAATATTCAGATTCTTCAAAAAAACAAGCACAAATGAGGACCATAGAAATGGAAATCTAACAGCATTCAGAGGAGAGAACAGCATCTTGCAGTTGAGCCTACAGGTACACAGGAGGCCTGTTTCAGAATCAAATCCATCACTTTGATATGTGAGCATCAGTCAAACGAAAGAAGCGAGGCGAACTCCTTAGAGCCACAGATGTGACAGAGTGGCCCAAAACGCTGTCGTGGCATTAAGAAACACAGCTGCCAGCTCATGTGTGAGTCCACGTGAGAGCTTTATGTTCTGTCCAAATACCATATATATTATATAATAAAATATTTATATAAGTAGCTGATGATGACTGTATGTTTGACAGCAGGCACATTTGGTGAGGTGATGTTTGCCGATCGTTGAATGAAAAAGCAATTACTTTTATTTTCCAGCATTCGCAGGGTGTCAAGGCAGCTCTCTCAGCTTTGTGCTTTGGTGTCAGATTTAATCTGGCCCGTACTGAATTTGAGAAGTGTATCAGTACCTCCGGCGGGTCCACGAGACATTCAAGATGTACCGTGACATCGGCATTTCTATAAAACCTGCATGGCGCAGCTTAAAACAAAGGCGGTGATCTCATGATTCAGCGTTCCCTTTTTGTCACATTTCCTTACAACTGTTCCATTTTAAACCGACGAAATTAACAGCAGCAGCAGCCCGACGGCCATGTCCAGACTGCGAGGCGGGAGTGAAGAAACAGGGGAAGGAGGAAAAAGGAGAAGAAGTAGAAGAAAATTGACACATTCTGCAGCTCACATTAAAACCAACTACCTAATTCGCCCACACTCTCTCGTTCTCTCTCCTCTCCAGCTCTTCGGCTTTCTCGGCGAGTGTGCACATATGTGGGTGGGAAAGGAGTGCGCAGGAGTTGAAAATGTCAGAACTCACTAAGCCTTACCTTAAAATAGCCCGTTTTTGCAAATAGCTGATATTTTCCATGGGCAGTTATCAAGGAGCCGTAGCTGGAGCCTCTCTGAGAAGGTGGAAGGAGAAGTGAGAAGAAGAAGATGCAGAAAAAAAAATGTCAGTTAGTGTGTGGAGATCAGAGGAAAGAGGATTAAATCTTGGCCATTTAAGACAGTGCTCCCACTTCACAGCAAAGTAGGGGTTTTTTTCTAAAGGGGGTTCATCCACTGACATTCATATCCAAAATGCTCTTCTTTGTGCAACGTGAAATCGCCTTTCACTTCTATTTGAGAAAATAAAGTGTTTTTACAACACCAACTGGAGTCCTTGGGCGAATGTCTGCAGTGCACACAGAGTGAATAAAAATCAAGTGGGCGCACTGCACACAAACAGCCAGCACAGTCAACTACACATTTGTATAGAATGCAAATATTGGCAACACATGGCACACTGGAAAATACATTGGTCTGGAAAATTACTGTGTTTTCCACACACACACACACACACACATATTATCCCAGGAATTGGACCAAACTCCAGTAATGAAAAAGGTGTGTGCATGTGCTTTTCATGAACACTTGCACGTGTGGGTCGCAGCACAACCCAGAGGAGATGCATTAGCCCTCGGACAGAACCTGATACCTGAAAAACGTGATGAGCTATTATATGTGCAGGGACCAGGGCCAGGCGAGAGCTTATTTTAACAATCATTTAATATGCATCTGCCGCCGCAAACCTAGCCACCTTCAATAAACCACTGGGAAAGCTTTCAGGAATGTGTAAACTAACAAAGGATTTTGGACTCTCTCGGGGGGCTGAAGCTTTGCTGTTTCTGCGAAGAACCGCAAACTGCGTTTATTTAATACGCAGCGCACAGTGTGTAAACAGGGCGAAGCTCTAAACTTCAAACATGTCAAATTAGCATTTTCGATTCCCGCCGGGTCCGGTTTCACAGCAGCACTGGTAATCAGTCCTGTATGAATGAAAGCATGTGGACCCAGCGTTGAGTCTTTCCCACTGGCAAACATGGCAGCGCCACCTGCCAGAAGAGCAACAACTTGTTAATCACATGTTGGAGGCTGTGCCAGCAGCACTCAGGGAATAAAGGGCGATATAAAGCTCAGCGTTATGAGGACGTATTCAGGGCTGTTAGCTTTAATATGAGATCATGTGGGCGTGACATTTGGTTTTTAACCCCGGCACTTCCTGTCCCTTCACCTGCACATTTTGGATCATTTTTTTCCCTCTCTTGCCACACTGTAAGTGCACAAATTAGTGGATGCTGACAGCATCGTTTGGGAAACTCGCCTACCTGTGAGAGGGTGAGGCGACTGCCGGCCCGTTTGTGGTATTTGTTGGGGCTCTCGAACTGGAGGTCCTCCCACCGAATCCTCCAAAGCATTCCAGCCAGCTCTTTCTCCAGCTTCAGTTTCCTGCAAAAGAAGGAAAAACCAGGTGGTGAACTCAGCAAGGACAGCCGCACAAAGAACAGAAGAACAATCTCACAGAAGCAGCAGCAGTGGGCTGGGGGGTTGCTGCAGAGGTCGAGAGCTGATGCTTTTACCACAACACTGTGACTGCGTGGGCTGGAATCTGGAACTAAAGAATTATGAATTAATAAAACTCCTTCAGTGGCAAGATGGTCCGGTGAATACATTTAAGGGACTTAAAACAACATAGATTTCATCTGGCCAGTCACCTTAAACAAAGAGCTGATTGCTCCATTCGCGCATTTGCCTTTGATCTCCATCTTTCCTGGAGGTATTTCCTGAGATAGTGGTCTCAGGTCTGACTGCAGAATGCTTCACGTCCAGCCTTTGCATATCGTTATGAACATGTGCTGATGCATTCAGGCTTGTGTGTTTGTGTTTTATTAGATTTTAAGCTTCCTGGTGCATACGCTCTGCTTATTGAACTTTGGTGAAGGGGAAAACAACTTTTTTTAAGTGAATATTTTTATAGTCTTGGACAAAGGGCTCTTTCTTTTCAACACATGGTGAAATACATTGCAACATTTCCACAGTAAAGTATTTTGTGAAATCCACTGGTCGTTAATCATAAACTTAATGTAAATAGAAATATTGGTCAAAAGTTAAATCAACATAAAAGCAGCTGATTTCTTTTTTTAACCCTTGTGAAAAGGTTTAATCAATATAAAGTGAAATGGTTTCTCCTATCTCCCTGCATGCACTGTATTTGTGGTAAAGCTCTCTTCTACTCTCAGTAAAGGTACAGTACATGATCCAGACTTGTTCTGATGACTCATGGGTCTTTTCTTCTGTGAAAAAAAACAATGATGACTATGATGAAGATTAGAATCCACTTCAGTCCTTGCTCCCACACTCCTTTATTTTTAAAAACTCACTGAGAGCGAACTCAGATGTTCCGAGCTTATCTTAGTACTAACACTGGCACAAAAATAACTCCCAACACAACAACGGTAAGAATGGTGTATCCCTAAAAACTTTAAAAAGCAAGGCAACCAAAACACTGTATTTGCTTTAAGGGTTGGGGATTAAACTTGTCTCTAATGGCTTTTATAGAATAAAATATCACTGTTTTTGAATTTGCATTTAGCGTCCGCCTCTTGCTTGCTTTTTCAAAGTCTGAACCGTAAACCTCAGCTGTGTGCTTGCATCTGTGCAACAACATGTTGATGTTGCTTGATATGTTTCCCTGTGAAGCAGACAATTGGCATTTTGGGGGGAGGGATGGATATATGTCCTGCAACCACCATCTTTGGTGTTAGGGACCTCTCTATTGAGGATTCTTTAAATGTTTTTTCTCTCTCACAAAGCGCCTTTGTTTATGTTTCATTATTATGTGAAATTAAAATATATTATTTTTGGTTAAGTTAAGTTACAGTGTGTTAGTTTATAGTAGGTTACGTTATTATGTTAGATTAGGTTAGTTTATGTGATGTTGTACTATGCTGTTCTTACAGTGTAATTAGTTTGCTGAGTAAAACTGGTTTTGATCGGTAAATTCAGATGTTTGTCTTTGCCCAGTTAGTGTAATTTTTAGAAAGTAGGATAAAATTATGAGATCTATCATTCAGTCAGTTTCACTCTGATCATTTCTGTCTCCTATATGTTGCAAGAGAGGCAGAAACTGCTCCACAATGTGAAACAAACTCCAAATGTCTGGAGAGCCTGAACAAATTAATTAATTTAGTAATTTACATGTCAGGGATATTTTTGACATGTTCTGGGTGTAATTTTTGAGCATCAGTCTGACTGGCAAACACCACGAACCACAGAAGGGAAGAGGCGTTCCCAGTGGATCAACACATCTGGGCTGCCGTTTCTCGACATTAAATGATTTACAACAAAGGCACTTTCAAAAAATCAAACTCCTTGTCCAGAGTTGTGAAAAGGAGGAGGAAATTCATTTTCAGTTTGAAACACTTAGAAATGAAAAACGAGCAGAGCCCACACATTCCAGTCTGATCTAAAAGGTGTAAAACACTTCCAGATGGCTGCAGGAAATTATTGCAGCGTTTGCATATCACCGTGTTTTAGCCTTTCCCCGAACCATTCCAGTTGGCCCCAGAAGTGGCCTGTGTTTTTTTTTTCCGTTTCTCCTTTAACCTTTTTTTTCACCAGGCCAAACTGCATTGGTGGACCAAGGAACTCAAACGGGGATTCTGATGCTTGTTTGTGTCTACAAATACTCCAGACCGTGCCTATTCGCAACCATTTTCAGAACAGGAAGCAGCATTAAACCTGCCCTCCAGCCCCATCCACCACCACCACCAAAAAAAGGGTATTTTTCTATTTAAAGAGCCTCGTTTAGAGACCTCTGGCAGCCAGAGGGGCAAAGTGTGGGGCTCCACACTGGGCCTATTGTTTCATAAGTCCCATATGTGAATACCTCTGCTGGACCAACCCCTCCATTAAAACAACAGAGCCACTGCTGCTCTGCTCAACATCCCCTCACACTGCTGCCACACACCAGACTCCAAAATCAAACGAGAGCAGCCGACTGTCCACGTGGTTCAATCTATTGAGTGCTGCGGGATAATATTTAACAGCAGCTCGATAAAATGTCAAGTCCAGTCTCCTAAAAGTCATAAAATATCATGTCTACAAAAACAAATGAGAAATCTGCCTTTAAATTAAAAGATCTGTTTCTCATCACGGTCTGTTTTTTTCAATAACAACAACGTCATTCCATCTGATTTCAGGTACTGACACTAACGGAAATCTCTTTCTTGTTTTTAAGAAAAACAAGACTTAAAGGCTGAATTGTTTTCATTTTCAGATATTTTGGTTGTGGTGCATAGGTTTCACCACAAAAGTAATACAAAGAGACAGACTGGTTACACAGGTTGATTTCCCTTCTTTTTTATTATTAAATTGCAGATCCACCGAATTGTACTATTGTGTACATTTCACAAAGGTAACACGTGTATTATGTTGTATTACAAAAGAATGAACCCACCACCAATTTGTTATACAAAATGCACCAATAATTTCACAGTATGAGGTTTCCCCATTTTATTAATGATTAAGCATGGATTTCTCATTCTTTTCTACCCTGTGACAGAGATTTATATCCCAAAATATATCCCAAATCTGAGTATAAAATCTTTATGTTACATGTATTTAAAAAAAGCAGCAGCAAATATATAATTAATAGAAACAATAATATATTTCCCATTTAATTCTTCTCATTAAAAATATAAAGTATATATTAATATATCTGTCTGTGTAAATTGCAACCCTATAATTACATCAAGCAGCCCCAAGCTTGAGAAACTTATCAACAGATTGATCTGAGAATAACTAGTAACAGTGACAAAACTCCAAAGTATCTTAACATTTTTAGTGGTGTTTTTGTAGGTCAAGTACTGAACATGGAGGCCTTTCAGCAGCTGGTTGATCTTTTAGATTGCTGTAAAAAGCTCTGCTGTCTGCCTCCCTGTCCATCAGCAAAGTTCCACTGGTGTCTGCAAAAACAGGAAGCGATTTGTTAGCCTTCAGTATCAAACAGGGACGTCACAGAAAAAACCTCCGGCTTCTGAGGCGTTTACTTGAGCAGAGGGTTCACGTGAACTGTCTCGTGGCCTTGGGGCGACTCAAAATCTAATAAACGACAACATGTTCACATTTGTAAGCAACGACTTTCCATATATAAAACTGTCACTGATGTAAATGATGAATCCAAATATAGTCTGAGAAGGGCAGAGAGTGAAAAGGACCAAAAATGAAAGTTTCCCTGTTGGGACAGAAATAGATACTTGTTGCCATAAGTTACCAAATGTTAAACTTGGATCCCAGAATTTCTTGTTTTTAAGAGTTCCATTAAAGGAGAGCATAGTTCAAAAAACTTACCGGCCAAGAGTCCAGGAGAACCAGCTAGCTGGTTAGGAAACTTCGCTGTGCTTGCTGTGATGTGAACTGAAAAAAAAGAGAAAAGAAAACCTTAACATTTTCAGCAATTGAGTACACGCTCTGCGTCTAATTATCTGGTAGTTATTTGATGTTAAACATGATCAGCTCAGATTCAGGTTCAGTGGATTTACCTCAGGTGGATAGCTGCTCCTCCGTCTTTCCTCAACCATTCTTCTGATCAAAATCCATTCTGATTGGCTGGTGATTAACACTTGTGTGTTAATAGTCAGTATTAGAAAAGTGATCAGATTACCGGTGTGATTCGTTAGTTAGAGCTGTCTAGGGACATAAATCAGCTCCTCTTTAATGGAAAATCATTGTGTTTATTGGTGGCAACATAAATAACTGCCATGCAGAAGAAGGCAAGTTTAAACAAGTGATGAAGAAGGGAAAAATAAAAGCATTTAATTTTCTTTCATAACATGCAGATGTTTACCCATGAAAGTAATCTTCCAGTGGTTTAATTGCTAAGGGCATGCATGATTAATTTCTTGTGTAATTAAATGAGCCTCAGTCTAATACTCAGCATGTGGACTGTGTTGTTTGGGACAACATTTTCATTTGAACTGATTTTTTACGGCGGAATACCGAGCACAAAATAACAACCGAAATGAAGTGCAGTGCAATTATTTTATGTTAAACATGCGCAGCTGCACATGGCTGCAATTTAACAACTTAAAATAATCACTTAGTGAAACACTTAATCACATATCAAACAGGTCCTGTTTATTTTTGTTTTCACACAAGATCTGTAGGCTCTCTAATATCACCTACAGTATGGCATATCTGACATTGTGCATGCAGTTCAGCCTCTGTTCTGATCAAGTCTCGACATAAGTTGAAATACGGTCCAATAATACTCGGCACATTTTACTGACTATCTCAGGCTTTTTGGATTCAGCGAATGCTACACCGCAACGCACCTCCACCGTGTTACATTATGTTATTTCTGTCTGCTGTGGAGTCATTAAAGTATCAGAGATCAAAAGGCAGCCATAAAAGTCAAAGTGAAAAAATCTGCAGTAAGTTATTTAACCTGTTTTGAATATTGTTCAAATTCTTTCAAGGCTGACTCAAGGATTTTAGAAACACAGAGGTCATGAGTGCAAATTCCTCCAGCGTGACCCCAACCCCCCAGCAAAATGTTTTACTCCGCACCAAAAAACTCTGACTTTCATATTTTGTCCACATTATATTCATTTTTTTTCAGGGATTCAGTAAGGTTTTGGATCAGTATTATCTCTAAACACTATTTCGAAGAATTGTCAATCCTACTATTAGGAAAAATACAGCAAAGTCCATTTTTGCCAACAGTCACACTGAAAGATTTCTGTGATTGTAGAATGAAAATGTGACGTGAAAATTCCCAGAACCAATGCTGAGAACATAGCCACACTTTATTTTTATATCTTAAATTCGTGTCTTTATAATCCATACAACGTACAACACCCACTATCCTCCACCTCAGGATCAGATGACAAAGCCCCCCCCAAAAAAAAGGGGAAAAAAACTCTGTTCCTGTTTGTTTCAAAAATATCTAGAAATGACTCTCAGTATGTTTGGAAAATGAATCAGCGACATTATAAGGCAGAAAAGGAGTCCTGATTCTAGATTCCTGAAAGGTGATTTACATTAAAAGCACATTGAAAATGATCTTACCAGGTGAAAACAAGGCATCTTTACATTCTTAACAGGATTTTGAAGGGTTTCACAACTTGTGACAACCACCAACATGTCATCCTACAGTTCCCACCTGACATCAGCAGAGTGTGAATTATTAAAGTAGGTGGCATTTAGCTTTAATCCAGAGCAAAGTGAAGAAACTTAATGAACACAGTAATGATTATTAAATGAGAATAACAGTGAGGCTTGTCTTGTGGGGCCAGTATATGAGCTCACTTGGAAGCTTAAACACACTTCACCACTTCTTCTGTCACCTGCTGAGCTGTTGCCGCGGAAACAATCGTGTAAATACCACACTGGCACCTATAGCAGCATGACCCATTAATCCTTCTTCAAACATGTCTGCCCCCCCCTCTCCTGCTCTGTCTTTGCGAGAAATAAAATTTAAAAAAGGTTGGCTGCTTGAGCTAAGAGGAGTACAGACAGGAAGCGTCAGCTCAGTGAGCTCAAACTCACCTGTAAATGAGGAAACTGGAGATTCCAAAAATGATGAGCGCTAAGCCGGATCCCACAGCTACAATGCCCAGAACTGGCAGATGACCTGGAAACAGGAGAAGGATTCCACATTCAGTTGTCTCTCATATGTTCAGCAGATGTCCACATTCATATCTTTCAAAAGAAAAAGTGTGCGCTGTGAAAAACACAGCTGTGACTTCCTGAAGTACAGCTGCACCGCTTTAGCAATCTGTCAGCTGCAAACACAGGCAACAGTTTCACACAGATTCGCTGCTCTGACATTGCCGATTTTTTATTTCAAAACCCTAATGGAGACTGATTACACCACCTGCTGTAATCACAGGATGATGCTCATCATGAGGGACATATAATTTTGTGTCACTAATCAAAATCAGCAGATGTGTCACTTCGCTGCATTCATGAAATGGTGAATTGAGGATTTCTAACATTCCAGTTACAGTCTATATTATTCATCAGGTTTACTCTATACAGATTTGACATTTTGCTCAAATTCTGAGTCAATTTGTAAATCTATTCATTATTGGAAACTGCACTCTTTGCCCCACTCTCTCTGCAATATCCGCCATTGTGGCTTTTTAAAAACAATGACTCTAACAGTGGATTTGTCAGCAGCTCAGCTTCCATGTGGCCTATGGTCATGCTGACAGGGACATATATGCCTTCTACTTCATCATGATGCTCTTACCTGGAAAATGCACTAAAACACACGCCATTAAAGGAATAGTTCAATGTTTGCTCCTTTGTTTGAAGAAGGAGGAGGAGAAGATTGAGATCATCTGCATGGCTGGAGTCAGAACATGTTCAGCCACGCTGAGCATAAAGACCAGAAGCAGGGGGGAAAACTCTGAAAACTACACAGCCTTTTCACAGCAGCAGTGCTGACATGCTTATAGTAATCATCCAACAGTTGTTGAGACTTTTTACTCAGAAGCACAAATGTGATATTCATGGTGGCATTGGAGGAAAGGTCAGGGGATCATCAAATGCCATTAGGGATTCATCCTCTGGGGATACCATTGATTCTCCAAAATTACTGTGAGCACAAGTCTGTTGCACAGAACATGGTATAGTCTTACTTGCATGTCAGTGAGTATTTTTGTGAGTGTTTTCACAGTTTGCAGAATATAAACAAAACCCACGAGCAACAAAAGTAAACAATATACGACAATAATAGCAAGATCAGCTTTTTATTTGTTCGTTGTGGTACATGAGTTTAAATTCTTTTTATAATTTTTTATAATAGTTCTTAAATTATTGCTTAACTTGCTTATTTCTGATGTTTTTATTCTCAAGCTATTCTGCATTGACTTCATCATTTTATATTACTTGCAGTTTCTCCATGCTAGTAAGTAATTTATTCGAATAATCTCATTCTCTTCCAAATAAATTACTACTACCAACAGTGGAACAATGTACAACATACTGCCTTCTCCTTTTCTTTACTCTATAGATTAGATATTGTTGTCATTTCCCTTTGGTGGGAAACTGCAAATTCAAGAGCATTCATTGTCCTCAACACTGGAGAAGGCGACGTCTGCAATTATTTGCAGAGATTTTAGGAGAGAGTCAGATTTATTGCTCCTCCACTCATTATCCCTCCTTCATGCCAAAACACATTTATAATTGCCGCGTTTTTTCTCTTCAGTTCATCATCTGTGACATCTCCCTCTGAAAGTGTCACTTCATACACCAAAGACAATTTCCTGCCCTTATTTTTTCATGCTGCTTATTATTTGAGCAAATATTGCACTTCTAGATTTGCTCTTTCAACTCAATGAGGCAAGAGCTGGGATCAAATTAAAGAAAAACAACACATTTATCATCGCAGCATCAACATGAAAATATCACAGGCCCTGCAGTGATTACAAAACATTAGCGCGCTGTAATATCCATCTGAAGAGCGATTCAATCTTGCTCAAAGTTGAGAGAAAACTATACCATCAAGTGTGGGATCATTTCACTCAATGTCAAAGCAATCACCTGAAATAAATCAACCATCAGCCATTTCCTCCTCACCTTTTATTTGCTTGTTTCTAGGGAATGCTAAACTACAGAAACAGGTAAGATCACCTGTAGGCAGGTTTAATGCTGAATAGATTACATATCCATTTACAATGGATGAGAGAGATGTATTACCATCATTGCAGGAGGGGTCGTCTGTGGAAAACACACAGGGGGGGTTATCCAGTGGTGGGCCCCCAGTGGGCCAGTGGATCTTCTCTGTCTGGGACCAAATGATCTCTTTGGTGGTCCCATTGTAGTATGCAACCAGCTGCAAACAGAGAGGAATACACTAATGAAAATAGATCAAATAAATAAAAGATAAAACAGCAATTAATAATTTCTGTCCCTGTGTTAATCTCATTTATTGTCTCTATCATCAGTCTGAATAAGTGATGCATGTTCCTCGGGTTGAAAGTGCATATATATAAAATAAGTACCTGCAGCACTTGCCATTAGAAATAAAAATATGACGTTATGATTCGACAGCATTTTTATATAGGAAATATAATATATGTATAGATGATAAAAAGATATAATAACAGAACTAAAAAAAATCACCTCAGGTCTTGGTTTCAGTTGTTAAACAGACCAGACCATTGTGTATTATTCCCATAAATGTTCATTTAAAAGTTACATGACCTTGCATTACACTAATTAGGAAGTATATCTACTGTACATGACCAACATCCTGTGTATAGCTTTTTGTATGTGCGAGAGAGCTCTATTTTGACGCTACAGCTTCATGAGGAGCATCTGTTGTCCCGCTGTGAAACATGACTCCCGTATTTCTAACTAGCTGGAGGAGTTTTTTTTGTTTTCCACCCCTGCTCCCAGCATGTCGCGTCCTCTCTCCTCAAACCATGAAGGCCGTCGCCCCTATGGAGGGTCATCAAAACAATGCCGAGTGTGACGGGTGAAGGGTCGGAGGCTGCACAGTCTGACATAGCTCCAGTATTTGAGCTCAGGGGCTGTGTTTACTGCAGTCCGCTGGGAAAAAAAATCTTCTCCCACAATTCGTTTCATCTTGCTTTCATTCATGAAAACTTGGCATACCTTTCAGGCTGCGAGCAGAACAATTTAGCTCATTGTCAGTGCAGCTAAATAAATGTGCTGATAATACAGAAATGTGAGAGTAAATGCATGTAGAAAACATGGAATATGGTTCGCAGCAGCTAATACACCCATCTGTAATGTGCAATGCTGAACCAGCAGAGTAGCCTCAGAGTAGATTCATCTTCCCTTGCACAAACCATGAAAAGCAACCACACCAAAAGTGTATCATGTATCATGCCAAGTGTTGTAAGTTAACTCTTGACCTCAAAATAAGATTGAGTTTGAGATCACATCATACAGTAGAAAGAAAACATGAAGCTAACAAACAGTACGTAATATATTTATAGTTAATAGACCCAGCATAATCAGTCATCCATTCCAATGCCATGGTGATGGATGGACATTCTATCTTGAAAGTGAAGTCCATATGTTGTCAACTACACACCATACTCAGGTCTGAGGTTCTGAAAGCTGAAACCATTCTGTGATGTTTTCAACCAGACTGCTGGCTACTCAGGTCAATCAGCCATATGAATCGACCAATTAAAAGCCAAGGATAAATGAGACCAGGAAGTCATGCTGACAGCCCCCGAGGACTGCTATGAAATTCTAACTGAAGTCAAATGTTGCTAACCCACTTCTTCTAAGCCTGACAGGAAAAAAGAAAAACACTGGAGCAGCTCACAGCAGTGTTTGCGGAGCACAACATACGCAAATATTTTCATCGGACTGTGAGGGATATTTGAGGTTTTATGCATCTTATCATTAGAGAAGTCAAGACTGCAGAATATCTCCCAAATAGTAATATCCATTTGCCTTCATTGCATCAGCAGCCAAATGGAGGCAACGGCTGAGGTTTTCAACAACACAGAGATAATTATGATACAATTTTGATAAATTCTCATTAGTAGACACATGAAGTGAACCCGTGTCATCAACCTTGCATACTAAGATTTTAATGATTCTTCAGAAAGCTCCAAGTCTACATATATATCAAAAAGGTCCCTATATACTGGGATAGTCAACAGGCTGTATTGTAGGAGAGTGAGTTTTACACTATGTTACATGTCATTAACTATTATGTAATCATTATAGCATTTATGGGCACGAACATGCTTGTAACTCTTGTCTTTTGGAAACTTACAACATAGAAAGCACTTAGAAAAATCAGTTTTTATTAGTACTGGTCTACATAACAAGAAACTACATTTTACTCTACAAAAACAACACTGCAGTGCACAAAAACAGGCCTACAGTTACTCTTCATTTACTGATCAGTTCCCACAAAAATTAACTTTTTCAATAAGGTAATATCTGATCACAAGCCATCATAACCAAGTCCTTCACCAAAGGAAACAGTTTAATAATTTTATTTTTTTTTTTACTTTTTCAACTTCAAAAGGACTCACTTCATTTGTGAAAAGGCATCAGTGCATGTACCACACATTACTGGACAGATGAAAAAACAGAATAAACAACTGTGGCTTCCTTTGACTTCTGACTTCTTTAAATGGAATTGGCAATGTCAAAATATCATTTCAGTCATCTACTACTCCCCATATGCAACTCTGCTGATAATCATGCGAACATTAAACACAAATCATCAACAGTGACATTAAACGCATCGCTTACCCCATACTCTCCTGTCTCCTGGTCGGTCATCGCCCACAGGTTGACGTCTATATCCCTGGCATTTTTGTGGTCCGTGTTAACAAGTCCTGTAACTCCTTAAAACACAGTGTCCACATCGAGGGTTGTGATTCAGATTGTAACGTCAAATATGTGACACACATGAGAAGTGGTCTGTTTAACTGCATTTCATCTGCTCCTATTCCAGTGATTCAAAGTGTGCACACATTGGAGTTTTTCTGTGTCATCGATGTCTGCATCATAAACTTGGATTCTTTGTCCCTTCTGATCAGTACAGCATACATGTGTATTAATAAGAAACAGGCGCCTAAGCTACAACAACCCCAGACTTGTGTTACGTTTCAACAAGAAAACCTGCAGGATTTCACAGGTCATCAAGACACTGTGCATGTTCAGACGTGTACTGTTTCTAACAGATTCTTTTACAACAGATAATGTTGACTATGATGAAGCTACCATCATCATCCATTTTCCATATTATCACAAATTACATGTCAAGATTTTCCATCTTAAAAACAGCTACATAGCAGACACCATCAAGTGCAACTCACTAGTGTAAAGGTTAAAAGAACATTTGGAATGTGACCTCTAAGTAGATGTAAAAAAATACATTTGCTGAGCCAGTAGTGGATTTGAAAAACAAAAACAGGTAGCATTAAACATGATCAAAACATCCGCAGTAATGCATCTAAAGTTTCCATTATTATCAACTCTGTTTTCCTTGTTTTTTCCCATCATTGGGAGCAAAAGACCCATCAACCCACTGGCCAGAATCATCAAAATCCCATTGTTCTGCTTCTTCCAGTACGATGTGAATGGAGATCTGGCAGGCAGCAGTGTAAACAAGGAAGTGTACGAGCACCCACATCGACCATCAAATGGACTGTTAGCTGGAGTGTTGTGTGATGACTGTTCAACAACACTAATTATTGTGTTGAAAGGGAACATTTAATCGCAGCTTGTGTTCAGCGGTGCTTTCAGATATTGTGCAGCTGAGCCGGTCACTTTCTGCATGTGTACTGGAGAGTGATGCTCCCTCTACGGATTCATGGGAGGTGAAGAGTGCAAATCCGTACAACATTTGCACATTTTGGATAAGGTCACATACATGTATATCCATTTGTAGCTGCAATGTTTGCTCACCCCAGAATCGGCGGTTCTGCGTCCTCATTGTGATGTTAATGCCGTCGTTCTGGGCCCCGCCCTCCGCCAGCGTCTCCTCCAAGGCCATTGCGTACAGCACAAAACCATCATAGAAGCTGCCAGCAATGTAGTCCATCTGCAAGAAGAAAGACATAATTTTGAATAACCTGCAACAACAGGAATGAGCACAAGGTTTTGACTTTGGACCTTAATATTCCCCTTAAAAAGTTGCTAACACTTTAATGGATGGAAACACCTGTCCTTCAACCAGGGTTAAAGACCCTGTTCCTATGAAATGATAAAAGTTTGGCCAGCAAAGATGCCAAATGCCAACAAACACTCAATGACACCTACTTAATCGCTGAGACAAAAGCAGTCAAAAAATTAAGTATTTTAAGTATGAATTGCTAACATTATTGTAAACATCATTCCTCATTAACTGCTGACAAGTGCACAGCACAGTGAGGGTTTTCCTGCACAGAATATCCATGAAGCGGTCATGAAGCTATGCAGAACACATACCAGTGATGGTTCCAGATGCACACCGAAGTCCCTCAGAGCTCTAGCATGGAGTCTCTTCTGGAAGTCTTTATACTCTGGATTATCCGGAGGCCGGTACGTTATGACGAAGACAGACTGGTGGAGACACAGAGGAGACATCTTAAGTTATGCGAGGACTGAGCCATGAAACATCCAATTTGTCTTTCTTTTTCAGATGGAACATGACACTGGATACCTTGTGAAAATCTTGTAAAAACATATTTAATGAGTTTCAGGCTCTAACTGTGGTGTTAAATTGCTATCTAATATGTTTTTAGTCTCATTTTCATTCTTAATGTTTATTTTCTTAATTGTTTTAAAATGCTGATGGAGTATGGATGAAATATTGTATCACTGTTTCATTTTATAGTTGGTGGTGGTATAGTCAGTGATGCTGAGACTCCAAATTCAGGTCTCTTAGATTCTCTGTTCTATATTTCAGCATAGCAAATCACAAACTATACACAAACTGCTATATGTGACAAATTTGCTTGCTGCTGATCGTCAAACTACGTATATTTCTGCAGGGATCTGATAAAAAAACCCAGATACATAGTCTACGTAGACGGGTATGTGTCTATGTGTATTATCATTTTAAGATTACATCTATGATTTTCACATCGAATATTACTTGAAATAACTTAGTATGATAAAGATTGTCTCGTCAGTATGGTATCTGATTAGTCTGAAGAGGAGGAAGAAACATTTTTCAAATTTTTTCTGATAAAGCCCCCCAAAAATCCATTTTGATAAAGCTGAAAACTGCATGTAAACTGTCAGAACTGTAAAACGTAACCATTTAACTCTTCATTATGCTTTAATGACCTCCTAAAACATCATTCATAAGGATTTATTTTCAAATTCGTAAAATCGAATCCATACCATTGTTTGACTGTATTAAATTATGAAATCATGAAAAAAGTGTTGGCCCTCAAACGACAGGCTGAAAAATGAGCGTCAACAATTGATTCTTTCATGCTTTTTCATATGGGAAATGTTAGTTAAACATTGCTGTAACGCCGCATGAGTAATGACAAAGAGGTGTTTGGATGGAGAAATAAAATATTCAGCCAGACTTTTGAGTCCAAACATTTGCCTCGACTGATGATTCTGTCGATACACTGGCTGCTGTCACAAAAACAAGATTTAGACATTTCTATGAAATCGTTGCTCTCAATTGGAAAAGCTCTGGATCGTTTTTCATGTTACAACAGTTATAGGAACCCCACCACAAACTTCCACAAGCAATTATCTCTCTGAAGAAAGCATATTGCCATAATGAGCCCTGTTATGGCTTGCAGACAAATTAACGCCTTGCAACATCAGCAAAATGGGAGCCAAAATGTTGTTCTGCAGCCAAGGTTAGGAGCAGTTCATATTCGGGTAAACAGATATTGAGATAATGCAAAAGCTGTCAAATAGCAATTCATGGTGTCAGCACTGCAGAAGTGCGAAACTTCAATTGAATTAGTCATTAATCTTGCCTCCAGTCTTTAAAATTGCTTTCTTTCTTTTTTAAAATCCAACCCTTGTAAACGCAGTCATATGATGAGTGTTCATCCTCAGTAACTGTGAGGAAGCTGTACAGTTACATACATATGTATAGTTATTTTTTTATTTTTTCATGTTGTGGTTAAACTTTGAAGACCTCAATTAGAATTGTATTAGGGTTAGGGTCTCTATCTTGAGGTCTTCTTCCAGTGTTCATGTGTTGTACACATGAATGCAGCCACCTAACACCAACAGTTGCCACTGAGTTCATCAGGTTGAACCAAGTGGCCAAGGAAGAGAGAGGTGAGATTTTTGTGTCAAGTTGGATTTGGTTTGTTACTTCTTTAATTCATCATGTATTTAAGTTAATCTGCATTTGGCAACAGTCATTTGTACTTTGGAGAGGGCAATGTGGATAAAAGTTAACTGTAAATAGGTTCTAAATATATGGAGAGTGCCCTTCTTTGTTGGTAGGCCTTGTTATATAAGCCAGGTGTGAGCGTAGCATCGAGGGCCGGAGGAAGTGGAGCAGGTTATGTCTCTGTGGCTGGAAGCCTGTGGGTCTGCGTTTTCCTTTTGTGGATCAGCCTATCGTGTCTTTTGAGATTTTCACCATTAAAAAAACTGAGCTTTTGGAAAAAAAAAAGGTCCTTTCTCTTCTCCGCTTTGAACCTCAATCACCTCAATCCTGCTGGTTCTCATCCTGTTTGTAAGGGTTCTGCGCTCAACCCCCAAATTCTTACACTGTTTTTTAACTTACAACACTTGTATGTAAGTAAATAAATAAGATAAAATAGGGTCAATATGTAAATATAAGTACAGGTAGAACATTAAATTACACTTAAGTCTGCAAATGGCATTGATGATTAATGTTTAAAATGCATTTTGTGGCACTTTAAGCAAACATATGTTATGTTCAATATGACTGTAATACATTATGCTAGATTTATCCTCGGGAAGTTGCTCTCCTTCAAAATTCTGTGAACACTGAATTAAGAGAAGCCAGTGTGACATTTAGGGAGATAAATTAGACAAGCGGCACATCTGTGCCCACACTGTTATGTCTCAGAGCGCTAATTTGTGGGGCTGAATGGCTTCCTGTGAAAACACCTCCCCTAATTCATTAATGTCACGCAAGAATTTCGCTCCTTCAAAAGTGGCTGACGGGGTTGGGGGTTGGGGGGCAGTCATTTGCCCACCCACTGGAAAAAATTATACAGTTTCCTAAGATCATCAGAGTGCACATAAGCTTTTCCTATACATGGCTGTCATTACCATAAAAGCTTCCCCTGATATTACTTTCCGACACCCTACTTTGGCTAATTGTTACTCCACTCGACGGACATTTTAATTGAAACAAGGTTACTACTTAGGGCAAGGGTTCTGGCGTGCCTCACTTCAAGAAGAAGTTGGGCTGGTAAAGAGACTGACGGGGCCAATAAAAAGTTGATTGACAGTTCAGCAGCCCACTGGGATTTGTCCCGGTATGCCCGATGGCCAGTCCGGGCACCTGGGTTGTGGCTCTTGCTCCCTTTCGGGAAGGTCGTGTGTTGCCACGTGACTCCATTTCCTGTATTCGTCAATTTAAACTTAAAGTGCTGTGCAGGGCTGCAAAATGTACTATATAGTGGAAACAATGAGTAATGATGGTCAGGGTAGCAACTAATCAAAAAGGATGCAAGATCGACTTTAAGTGAAATAATGGTCAGCACAATAGCATCAGCAACTCTTCATACGCTTATTTTACCCAGATAAATCGTATGCGTTCTACTCAGTTGCACTTCATAATTTCCCCTGGTCATTTTTCTAGATTGTAGCGCTGTGTGGCCTGCCTCATTATTTGTTGCCTCAAGATATAGCCCATAATTTCTGGCATATTCTCAAACTAGGTTATTTCTGGAAGCAGGTTGAAAATGTCCATGGAAGCATTTTTCCTCAGAAAAGATGATATGCTTAGTTTCGTGGTTCTGTGATTTATTTAAGAAACTTGGCACCATGAAAAATCAGACGACTACTAGATTTGAGTTTTTAAGTAGCCTGCTTGGTTCTGCGTCACTGATGAAGACCATAGGATTCAGGGGGGAAAATGAACAGAAAGAGCAAATTGAATATCCATTCTCACAGACATTCATTTCCCATGGCAAATGGTGGTTTTGGTCTTGTATTATTTCCTGCCTCCAATTACATAGCGTGTGAAACAGTATCAGTCAACACACAATAAATCTACAGAGAATCTGAAAACAACCTCAACTTATCTAGAGCCAAACAGATCCAAAAAGATCTGTGACTTTTCAGTATCAGCCGTTACAGCTCTCTTCATACATACAGTACGTATGTGAGCATGTATGTGCATGCGTGTCTTGTGTTCACTGTACCTTAAAGACCTTGATGGGATCCGCCCAGTCAGAGTCGGGGTTCTGCCACGGTTTGCGATCCGTCAAGCTCTCAGCAAACACGTCCAGATAAAAGATGGCATAGTTTTCTGGGTCCTGGATCTCGCTCTGGAACAATTTCATGATGCTCAGGAAACTGTCCAGGGGGCCACAGATATACACAACTGCAGAAAAAAATACAAGCAACAAGATGTTCACCTTAAAATAACCTCCAAGAATCACGTTTTTATAAAATATTAAATTTCAAAAAATAGCAATTAAGTCTCAAGTGTCAAGAATTTTTCTAAATTGTCAGTGTCATTTTTACTGTTTTTTATTTATGTGATTCTAGTGCATCAATCTGCATATTTTTCATATTCCAATATATTGATTCTCCACAGGCTCAAGAAAATTACTGAAACAAGTTGAACATTGAACAATTGAAGAGATGCCTAAAAAACTATATACTGACAGGAGATGAAAAGAGTTTGAGGTCACAATAATGGACAACAAATGCTTGATAAGATGTAAATTTTTCACAATGTAACAAGCAAAAAAAATCTCTCATAAACTGGTGGATTAATCTCACTTGCTGTTAATGTAAAGTGAGAGGCCACATTTACAGTAGGTCACGGGACTCCGTGAATCTTGGTCTGCATGTGAATTGCTTGGCCACCAAGAGAGCCACATTCAGTTATTTACACTATACACTTATTCACACTGAACATGAATGAACACCAGATGTAAGGCTGCACATACGTGCAAGAGCCAGATTACCATCTGCAACAGGCAAAAACAAGTCAGGCGTATTAACTGAGGCTGGAGAGCGGGAGTTAGGCTAAGAACTTGGAAACCTGCTGGACTTGGGCTGGAGGGTTGACCATAGCCTGGGGAAGGGTATGTCGCAATGGGGGGGGTGTGAGCCCCCTTTTCTATTAGACACACACTTTGATTTTGTTGTAACTTGCCCAAATCATCAAATTTCCTTACAGCGTGCACCGTGTTGAGGTTTTAAAGCTCAGCTGTGCCGAGTTTCACAACCGGGAGGCGGGAGGAAAGCTGGGCGCGATGTCCGCAGTTAAACAACATCCCTCGTCGGGCAGAAATGTGTAACTTCTTCTCTTTTTTTTTTGTTAAAACTTTTGGGGAAATGACGTCAAGTGCGTGGTCCTGGGCGCTGTGAGACAGTCAGACCTGCACATTTACTGTGGCTGAACATCTGTGTAAGTGAACGTCTACGTGCTTCCTTTCACTCTAATTGATCCAGCTCACATTCTCGCTGGCAGTACCAATAACGGCTGTTGTAACCGAAAGTTGTGAGGCACATTTTCCACCATTTTTTTTCTCTTTTCGGTCGTTTCACATAATGAAACAAGCAGCATAATGTGAGCGGTGAATAATACACTTGAACAAATGGCACATATTTCAACTTTTGGTTGTCTGACTGTAATAAATGTCAGGCTTTGACACACTACACTCGTCTGCAGCAGATTTACACATGGAAAAAGGCAGCAAAGGAGTCAGAATGGAGAGAGAAATCATTCGAAGATCGAGGGGAATATTGGACATCGCACAGTGGCGCCAAAGAAAGAGAGGAGAGAGATGCAACCTGTTCAGGAGCTTTCAGCTGTGCTGCTGATATGATGCCAAAGTGATACTTTTTAAAAATATCTTACTTTGAGAAATGGAAACTTTAAAAACAAAAACCAAAACAAAACTTCACTGTCTTGCTCAAAGACACTCCAAACACTGCTTGCTGTTGCTGGAGTCAAACTCGAGACCTCTGTTGCAGTCTCTGACAGTGCCTCTACCCGCCACCCTTAGCCTGCCACCTACACCCTCTCCTACTGTTGAGTCATGAACAAAAAACGTAGCATTATTTCCATTTGTAGCGTATGTCAGAGTGGCCGCTGCCAGCTCCGGGGCAGAGCTCCCAGTTAGCAGACATTTCCTCATGTGTTAGACCAAAAGTCGGCTGCTGCTTAGACCCCAACTCTCCTCTCCTCTCCTCCAGCGTGGTTCACCGTGCCAAGTCGTCCTGCTGTCTCCTGGACCGCTCCCAAAATAAATGCGCCGCACAGCCGGGGGAAAATGTCCTCCTGTGTTGTAGCAGTCGCACAGTATATGGACCTGCCGAGGCTTCACACAAAAGCACATGAAATTGTTTGGTACAAGTTGTTCCACCTCGCAGAGATCCAGGATAGTAATCAGCTCTGCTCTTCTCTCTTACACGGCAGAAAATCTCATGTTATTAACTCCTCAAATTCATATTTTCATGGCATGAAATTGATTCAAGTATTTTCTGCAATCAAGTCTCATTTTTGCTTCTGCCAAGGAGGTAGTATTTGCAGCAGGGTGTGTTTTTAGTCTGATAGTTAGCAGGATGTCTCAAAAACTTGTTGACTGATTTGACAGAAAGTTGAGCCAAAGAGCAACGGGTAGGTTCATGTTTGATGTAGATCCAGGATTTCTCAACATTGCAAGATAACATATTTCCTATTTCCTCATGAACTCCTGTACTTTTGAACGCTGGCAGACAAACCCTGCCTCTCATGACTTGCTGCCATTATGTGTGTTTTGATGCTGATGCAGATCCAAACATGGATACGAGTTTCTAAGCATTTGTTGTGATTTAGATGGCACATACGGTTATGCACAATTGAATGACGGATGCGTGTGCGTGTTTCTCCTTGATAACAGTGCAGTCTACCATTTCAAAATCATATAACTGATTGGAGAAAAAAAAAAGACCTAAACCAAACATCAAAAACGCAATATCAAAGTATCTGACCTCACAAGAAAAATAACTCCTGAGAGGTGAATGATGTGTCAAGTGCCTTTTCAGGAAGGAAGTTTTTCAGTTTTTTTCCTACCTTGATGAGATCAGAAAAAAGTCTCCCATTCTTTTCTGAATCGCTGGCACTTGTTAATGTCATAATTTTATGCCCCTTGTTTAATACTTTTTATGGCTGTACTTTTCATCAGCAGTGGCCATTCAATGCACTGTAGTTTTCACTGTGACTGGGCAGAGTGAGTCTTTCTTGCACACAATTCAAACTGCGTTACCCACACATACGGGATTCGCACGAATCAGCACATGCAGGTGCTAGATGTGATGCATTAAGCCGTTGCATGCTGGCATTTTCAGGGGCGCCGACCCTCTTTTCAACTCCTCGGTGCAACATGAAGCAATGATGTTTCTCAACCCACGGCTTGTTTGGATATGCAGATACACCAGTAGCTCTTTCTCTCCTGTAACAGTGTGTGTTCTGCCCCAGTGGTCGATATTCGTGTCCTTTTGAGTGGAACTCTGGGACTTGCATAATTAAAAGGCACTCACTGTTACTGCAGGTGTTGCCAAATGGTTCAGGGCGGTTATCATTTTTTAATTTTGTGTCAACACTGTCAACAATTTCACAAGGGTGCTACACGCAGCTGTCAATTTGTTTTGAACACTTACTGCTGAACATGACAGTCCTTATGATGGTTACGATGTTCAGTTCATGTCTTAATCTACCCTCACTGATATACAGCACACGGACCGCGCAAAATACACCTCTATTTCTAACGACACAGTTCAACAGCAGGTGAGGCTACAGCCTCCAAAATGACCACAAACAGTTTCAACAAAAACCCTGCAAAGTTGCAAGAGAAAGCACTCATCTGTGTAAAGGTACTTTGCCTGCATCGTCATGCATTCTTTATTTGTTATGTATCAGGACATGTCAGTGTGCATTATCGCATTACTTGTTTGCTATGAAGTTTCATCTTGTGTCATGAATTTGTTTTTAAGTGTAAATGTGAGCAAGACAAAAAAGGATGAACTAGTACCGACTGCATGGTGTTTGATTTATAAGATTTGAAAACAATTTATATTGGGACCTGGTCCTCAAGCAATTTTTTTTCACCCGTTTTAAGAAAAAACCAGTTGACTCAATAAATGACTGCAAGGTAAATATGATTTGTTTGTAGTTAAATTTGTAGTTAAACTCTCTGCACCAATGGAAACAAGTCATATTCCTGCACATTTCATAATTTAAGCGATTTAGATTCTTATTTACATGATGTTGGGTTTAGTTTGCAAATTGTGACATTTAAATGTTTTGTAGATGCTGAATTGGATTATGCTGGATTTTCTGACACAATCATGTGTCGTGTTTGTTTTACAGCTGAATCTATTTAAGAGATTATCCTCCAGTTCTCTGTCTTCTCGTGTTCTAATCTGTCTGGGAGGCTCTGAGTCTGCGGTAACATTGTAGCTTTGCCTCTGCAGCCTTCTTTTGTGTGTAAAACTTAGAGGCCTGAATCCACGAAAGCAGCATCCAGTTTATCTAACGTGCTGCCACTGTTGCATCCTGGGAGCCTTTTCACAGGAAACAGGATTTCTGTAATTACATTAAGGCGCTACCTGAGCTTCACTGTGAAGAGACACACTTTTCATCACTCAGCTACAAGCCACTGGCGTACACAAGAAAAAAAAAATGCGACAGAGCCTGATGTATTCTTCCACTCACAGCTGAAAGTTTCCCTCTTGTGTGCCATTAATGGACTATAAAGTATCAAGGCGAGAGTGCCACTGGACAATGTGATGGGAGCTTGAATAGATTCACAGCGTTCAGAGCACTGCTTTCATCTCACTCCTCCGGAGCTGGAATAGGGGTTCGAAACCTTTACTTAAAGGGTCAGTATGCCAAAATTAAAAAACACAAAACACGGCAGTGTCTCATCATGCAAATACTTTTGCTATTATGAATCCAGGTTTCTAGATCTCAATCTCTGAAATTTATGCCTCCACATCAAATAAAATGAGGGTCAATTGAGGTGAGCACAGCACTGAAATTTTTCATCAAAACATTCAACATTAAAATGTCTTTTTCGAAACAATGCCCCCTGCTCCTGTAGATAATCAAAAGAACACAGTGTCAACCTTTTTCATTGGGGCTGGTTTTTGGTAAAACATAGTTTCAGTGCCACATGTTTACAGCAAGGTGCAGACTAAATAGTAACTGGGATTTTGTTTTGATTACTATTAGCTATTGGATGATGACCCGAGATGAAAAGTCTTGCATGCACACACGTGAACATCTTAAACCAAGACAGAGAATTCAGTTGAGATTATACCTGCTAAACATCAGCTTGTTAGCACTGTCACCATGAGAAAGTTGAAATTATTCAAACCACAAAAACACACTGATAATACCTGGGACTTTTGGAAGCCCATAGGGTCTGGACAGTATGACTATTTCACATCATGAAAAACACTGAAGTCAGGTACCAGTTCCTCAAAACTAGTGAGTGCGCTTGGTTGCTTCCCACATCTGCATTTTCCAGGTATTAAAATGAGGAATTTGGGGAATTGGTGGTGGTGGTGGTTGGAGGAGCGTTTAACTCAGCAACAGCACGCAATCACTCAGCTGTCAGAGCTCCAATAATGTGTGGCCTCACTTTAAAAGCCCCAGCCTCTCGCCAGCAGCCGGGTGACTTTACAGAGCTGACAGCCCAGGGGTTATCTGGCGGGAGAAAAGTGAGCTGAATGCCGAGCCAGGACAAGCCCTGACAAAACCATTAGCTTCCGTGACCTCCAGCTCACTGTGGCAGCTCCATAATTCATCCTAGGAAAGGGGGCTGTTTGGCGGCTTGCACCTTTCACCTCTTTCCTTTGCTGCTGTGCCCACTCTTTAATTACCTTTACACTGCCTTTATTCTATTATTTGTTGATGCTGTTACTGTAACAACTGATTAAGGTGTTTACAACTCATGGTGTGTTTCACCATGCCAGAAGCCATAATACTCCAAGCTTTACTGGTTGGAAGCAGATCATGCTCAAAGATGCTGAGCGGGATCCAGAAATGATTCCCTTCAAATGTTCCCAGGGGTATAGGCAGATAAATATCTGTGACACACCCATGCGCTATCAGGATCAGTCATGCATTTCTGAATATTGAATCCAAAGAGCAAACAGAAAAAAAATACCCAAAACATTTGATTGACATAATTGCGTGTCAGCTTGATAGAAAACATGCATATGTGGGAAACAGATGCACTCAAAGTGTACTTAAATGCAGTTTTGAGGGAAATACTGTACTTTAAAAAGTACCTTAGTGATGAGGCCTAATGTAATGACAGAGTAACTTTGAAACATTATCCAAAGTTTTCCTGAGAACTATCTGAACCTGTGGAGTTGCCAACACGGTCTCCAAACTAAAGGACAGGTTTGTAACCGCCTTCAAAACCGTCTGTATGCTGTAGCTGTTTTCTTATCGGCGTGAGGACTTTGTTTGTCTTTGCCCCCCAGAAACCACCACAAATCACCATTACAAAAACACAAAAACACTCATGTTAATGTTTTCTGATGTGATGCTGCTACAGTTAAGGTTTGGTTTGGCACAAGACTGATGGTAATGTTTTCCTTGAGAGGAGCATATAATCCTTCAAACTGCTCTGAAAGCATGAAAATCACCAGAATGGGAGACTTTTTTTCCCCTTTTCTGATCTCTGTACCACTGTGAAAGGCAAGACTTTATGACAGTTAAGACCCAGAAGAAGGCTTTTACTTACAGGTAATGTTTCATTGTCGTATTAGTTCTGATCCAAAGCCTTTAGGAATATGGGTTCCAATTTGTTACAAAGTCTAAGTTGTAACTAATGACTTTACTGATAATAAATAAATCATCTATTACTGCTTATGATGCAATGCTATTATAAGGCACCAGCAGAAAACAACTGTTGGTGGATTTGTCTGGTGTTTATCCACCTCCATCACAGCACTTACAAAAAGATAAACTGATAAACATTGACAATCTCATGTCTGTGGGTTATATGTGGGGCTGGAATCAGGATGTGATTAGCTTCGCTTAAAGCATAAATTCAGGGACACAGGAAAACAGCAAGCCGAGCTCTCTCTATAATCCAGAACTGGAATGGCACTCAGTAGAGTGCATACCTCCGCCAAGGCCAAACAACCCTACACATGCCTACCTTGCTCTTATAATAGAAAAGTAAAAGTAAAAATGATGTTGTCTGATAATCAGCACCAAATTGGACAAAGTCGTCAACGCCATAAGCATGTCAGATTTTTTACATCAGCCACATTGATGAATTGACAAAATGATGAAAAACATCCACACTGGAAATATTAAAGGTAATGATTACAAAAATCCTGGATCCGCCCCTTTAACTGGATCCACACAAAAATTTGATGGATTTTCCCTCTGGCCTGGAGGTCAGGCCTCCACCACATTTGAGCCAGATCAGTTTAGCGTTTTTTTAAATAATCCTGCTGACAAATAAACAAAGAAACCGACAGATACAGGTGAAGACTTAACCTCCTTGGCAGAGTTAAAAAGTCTGCCAACACATGTAAAACTCCCCAACACTTCTTCTTAATCTTGTTTGAAAAGTGAAATGTTGTTGAATGAAATGTGTGGTTTATGATGAGTTACCTACTGGAAACAGGCCCATCTCTTGACAAACAGATAAGTTCATCCAAGTGTTTCAGCAACACACAGTCTCTGGATATAGCACAGGTTGCCAGACGCAATCGCGAGCTGCGGTTTTCGTTTTTGATCTCTGTGCAGGCACAGTGGTACCAAGGCTGGTAACCGCACTGCACCGTGACCACAAGGCTTCAGGAAGCTGCACATAGTCACCGTGCTCTGGCTGCCGTTCATCAAGAAATAGTGCCAGAATGTTGACTTCCTCTAAAACTACAAATTGATTCTTTTTTACATTTCTGATTATTTGCAGGCTGAATAAAAGAAATACAACATGCGGTGAGAACTTTTGGCAAGTGTATTTTTTGAATCTTGGACAGAGTCAGACTAGTTGTTTCGCCCTACTTACAGTGTTTATGCTAAGCTAAGCTAACCAGGTCAAATCAATATGTGTAGACATGATTGATATCAATCCGGACAACATGTTAAATTTCAAATTATTATTTGAATTAATTGTTATCATTTATGATTTTTTTACAATGTGAAATGTTAAGTCTGGGGATTCCGCACAACCTTGCAAACCAAAAGTTGTTGTATTATTTTTTAAAAAGCATCTGTAAATGATTGAATGAATGAAAAACGACTGGTCACAAAGAGGAGATACAGAACTATATGTCATGTGACACACTTTGCTTCTGCAGTTTTCACAAATCCATGTGCAGCTGCGCGAATGCACGAGCCAACATCCAGACTCTCAGTCACACAATTAACTTTTCACAGCAGCACTGATGACTGAGTCCGCCTCACAATGTTTCCAGTTAATTAAACTAAAGGATGGAACATTGACAAGCAATGTAATAGTCTCTCTGCAGTGTGATTTAGGCTTCATGAAAAAAAATCAGTGACTCAATCAATCATATCTGTTATTTTCATGTGCTAAACCCAACAACCAATAACTTTTGCAACTTAAGGAAATATTAAGTGACTTAGCGATTGTACAAATCCACTTATTCCACACGTCATCATGTACTAGGTATAATCTATATCATCTTGTTCCAGTTAAATATTCAAATGCAAAACATCATGTTTATGCTTGTCAAACAGAAATATTCAAAATGTCCAGCACAAAATTCACATGACATATTTGGTATCATTGGAAGCCTTAGCATCTCCACTGGGATTTATAATTAACATGTGTGGATTTTAATAAGGTTTAGCTTCACAGCACAGGTCTGACCAAAATATAGTGACGCACACATACACAAAAGCCTGTTTTGGATGAGAGGGCATTTCGCGACCTCTCTCTCTCTCTCTCTCTCTCTTTAAAATACGCAGGTGGTGGTCCTCCGTAGGCAATAAACCAGCAGCAGCAGACTGCCCACAGCCTAAACATTCCTTAGTAATAACTCCGGAATAGACAGGCTTTTCCCTATTCCAGTTCACCTTAGTTTAAATCTGCTGGAGAAAAAAAATATACTTCACCGTGACCTCATTCTATGACAGCGGGATCCCCCATTGCAGCACTTTGTAAAACATTTCAAATAAATGTTCCAAATAAATAAATCCAACAAATATTTTATGGTAATAGCCGATTTCTCCTCAGTTGCAGCTTGAGGTACAGACCGACTGATGCACCCAGAGCATTACATATTTTTCCATCCAACAAAAGATGTAATCTAAGTGACTAGTGTGAAACGATTCTACTAAACTGTTTCCCATGCAGACATTCCAATTAGAGGGAATTTCTTTATCGATTATCTTTCCACCTGGAGCTCTGCTTTATTTAGAGATAATGCTTCAGAGACAGGTTGCAAAAACACCTCACGCAGAAAGCTGACGTGTTTCCTCATTTCACTTTGAAACACAAAAAAAGTTGGTTTTTGGAAGTATCTTTTTGTTTGACCACTGCAAGAGTGAATAAGCGCACGCGTAAAATCGTGTGATTTAAATCGCACATCTCCCCCTTTGGCATGAACTTACTTCTCCCTCGCTCCTTCATAAAAGTAATCAGATCCTTGTGGTACTTGGAGTCGTCCTCGTACGGCTGGGCCTCCACCGTGATGTTCATCTCCTCCTTCAGGTTCAGGTAGATCCCCTCCGAGAGGAAGTAGTGCGGCCGGTCGTCCTGCCGCAGGTCGTGGAAGATCACCAGGGCCCGGGACGTCCAGTTGAAGTGCGTGTGTAGTACGTTGGCGAAGTCCCCCAGTTTGGTGGTGGACGGACCGCTGCGCACGATGGTCCTGTACTCCTCCCGCTTGTCGAAGCCGTATGCGGGACCTCCGGCGGTGATCAGTGGGAGCTTCCAGTGGGACGCAAATCGCCCCACGGAGGCGAGCGGGTAAACGCACCCGGGTCCGAAGAAAGCGTCCGGCCGGATGTAAAGCTTGGCGTCCACGGCCACCACCTGCGCCCGGCTCTCGGCGCACGAGCCCGCGTTGGGGTCCTCTGTGCTGTAGTTGAGGATGTTGATGGATCGGCCGAGCAATAGCCCGTGTTTGCCGGGCAGGTCCTCGTGCGCCATGAGGATGGCCGGTAAGACGCGCGGCAGAGCCCACGGGTACTTTTGGTGGCTGTCCGGGAGCATCACGGCCACGGTTATGTTACCTCTGCAGCCGGGAAAGAGGCAGTAGCACAACGCCGCGAGCAGGCAGCATCCCAACGCGCTCCTGCATCCCATTTCGCGTCGCGGAAGCTTGGAAGTCCCGGAGAGCGAGTACGGCCACGGAGATCGCACCGTTTGGAGAGGAGACACGGCCGACTGTGGCACCCTGACACCAAACCATAAGTATCCGTCTCCCCTCTCACTTACTGTCTCCTCTACCCACTCTCAAAACTCAAAACAAAGTCGGTAAGAGCATCGTCCTGTCGCGCCGGCCCGTCAGTGCCATGCGTCGGCGCCGCGTAAATCCAAGTTAAAAGAAGTTCTCTTACTTCCCAAAACGAGTTTTCCAGCGCGACGCGGTTCACACGCTGATAGCCTCTCTGAGAGTGATAACATCCATCCAGATGACTGCAACTTAAATCAGAGCAGCCCTCTGCTCTGCCCCCGCACGTCACACACTGCAAGAAAAGAGTGTTCCTCGCGCTGTCAATAAATCACTACGAGTTCCAAAGTATTAGCCAATCTTCTTTAAGTAAATTATAGAATGTTTTAGTGAACTGACTCGCAGGTAGTTTGGATTTTCTGCAACCTTTCCTCAAAGATCTGCGTCACTTCTGCCTCCTTGTAAAATAAAGCACATCCCGATTAACATTTATGTTTAGATTAAACACGCAAATTGAACTGCAAACAATGTATTACACCACTAACACGAACAGCACAAAAATGTATGTTTTATGAAAAAAGCAGAGTGTAGATCAAAGTAAGACCGACTAAATTACGTGTTGAATCGTGTGCAATTTTTTGCAGTGTAGGTATGAATAAATCCTTTCAAACAGGCGTGAGTCTCCCCCTGGAGGTCATTTAACGGAAGTAATGGACGTTTTGCAGTGATTTGGTCTACTCCAGCAGTTCTACTTACTGCTGAGCAATGATTGTTTATAAGGGAGCCAAGCTCATGCATCCCATAATGCTTTGTGTGTCACTTTGCATTAACAGGTTTTAAAGGTTAATCATAGGGGAACTGCTGCAGTAAATGTTGAAGGCTGATTTTAAATGGCACGTATGCCAGCACGGGGTTGAATGTGACTGAAAAGCAACCCCTTGTCTTGGATTATAGCTGGAGGGTCTGATTCACTCGGAGAACGAAACATTTGATCTCTGCTCGTTAGTTTCTGCCTACCAGTCTTCAGCATCAGCTCAACTGGGCTCAAAAAAGCGCTATGTTTCTGATCTCTTTGCACAAAGTTTCCTAGTACCAACTGCAGAGTTGATCACTCTGCTAAAGAGAGGAAAAATGATAGAATTTGTACTTCATGTGTCCTGAACAAAGTCACTGTGCAGCAGTTGCCTCATTTATTTTCTTTGAAAAATATGCCAAAAAATTTCACCAGCTAGTAAAACAGCAGCATGTATATATATGTAACTTCACATGCTCTGATCTTTAGAAGAAATGCACTTATAGATACTGTATGTATGCATTAGATTCACACTAGAATAGCAGGCCCTGGACCCACAAGTCAGATCTTCTTAATGTAACTCAGCCACAATTCATGTTTTTATTCACACTAACGGTAGACTTTTATTTAATGCACTTCGTGAATACAGATAAGAGGCATTAAATGTTCAATACATCATATATTCATACACATGTTCATATGATGATGTATGTTCATACATCATTGGAGAAGTTGTAAAATTCATTCTGCAGCATTCACAGGCCTATGGGGACTCATTAAGATACATACATCAGCTTGGCATGAGATACACACTTGTAGCTCTGAATGAAGGTTTATTTCCTTTACTGAATAAGAGCTTTTTAGGGGATGACAGTGCTTTAGCTGATGCAGCAGTCACATATATATATATCAGACATTTGTGTAGCCCCAGTTCTTACAAATATACATTCCATGATCACATTAGTTAATGCTGATCCCAATGAAACACAGGCGGCATTTTCCTGCTGGAAAATAACAAGATTATCAACTCTTACATTCTCATTTTCAGCTCATTAGAAGCCCTAATTTAAGCAATATAAAATAGAAATACTGGAACTAGACTCCCCTTAAAAATTTACTCTGCAGCAAACTAACCACCGAACAGATAAACATGTAAAGCCCTGTAATTCGAATTGTTGGCAGGAAACTTAATAGAAACAGTAAAATTAAGGGACTTCTCATTTTCGTACATTAATTTTCCTTAGTGCTCTGCTAGTTTTAAAGGAGTCGGTCTGTTGGTCCGTTTCTATGTCCTTTCATCCTTTGGCTTCAGATCTTCATTCTCTACTCCTTCAGCCAGGTGAGCAACTGAGGTGCATAATAGGTGATGATGATATCAGCACCTGCAATGCAGAGCAAAAGTAATATCATTAGTCAGATCACGTCAAGAACCAAAATGATAATAGGGATTTTCCGGCAGTGTAACATTTCAAGGAGAAGAACTACCCACATTTTCATGTACTTTAAAACAAGATTACTATTGATGTGAGTCCAAGTTATTCAACTGATTTCTGCAGTGTCTGCATTTAGCTGCTAATCATTCATCCATGTGTTCAGCTGCGATGGGAGCAAAGCGTCAACACTCCGCTCTCAGTTCTTAGGTGTGCCCACTTTGCGTGGACAACGTCTATGTTCAAATGATCTGAGCGCTGTCTCCACCGCCCAACCCCCTCTGCTCCCCTCTCACCTGCCCTGCGGAAGGCGGTCATGGCCTCCATCACAGCAGCCCGCAGGTCAAACGCTCCAGCCTGCGCACCGTGCCACATCATGGCAAACTCCCCTGATACGTTGTACACCGCCAAGGGGTGATTGGGAAACTGCAAGAAGCATCAGGAAAACTTGAAAAATGTTGCTGTAATGTTTCTTTTCCCATTTGTGTTTCATAGCAACCGAGCACTGTTCTTCATTGACCTGAACTGATTTAGTTACACACCTTGTCCTTGACTTCTCTCACAATGTCCAGATACGGCAGACCTGGTTTCACCATCAGCATATCAGCCCCCTCTCTCACATCTCGCTCCTGCAGCAGGGAACAACAGCAGCAAAATCTCCCACAACTGTGTCAACGCTGCACCTACAGCCCAAACGTACACGCAAATCAACTTACCACAGCTCGAACGGCGAGTCCTCTCGCTCCGGGAGGCAGCTGATAGCAGCGTCTGTCCCCAAACGCAGGTTTGGACTGTGCAGCATCTCTGTAAACAAACACGGCAGGGGAGCTGCAGCCTGTTCTCACTTCAAAGTACGATTTCACTGATCCGTTTAGACCGGACCCCGAGAGTGCTAACTCACCTGAAAGGACCGTAATAACAAGAGGCAAACTTTGCACTGTAGCTCAGCACTGACACCTGGAAGAGGCAAAAACAATTAAGAAGTTATATTTACATTCTTTATATAAGCAATGCAGTTTATTTTTAACATGAAAAGACCAACACCATCAATTAACTGACCTACTAATAAGTATAGTGTCTGTCTGATGTATCTTATTCCACTTGTCAAAAAACTATGAAAATCACATCCCTGAGCCACACACACACACACACACACACACACACACACATTGTCGTTTATTTTGACTTAATTAAATATTCACCATCCTGCTGCAGTAAATACTTTCTAAAGCACCAAATGGGAATTAATCCGCAGCTGAAAATAGTCCCCAAAACATGCACAAAACTACAGTTCCCAACTATTATGGAAAAAATACAGCACATTTGTAAGCTGTTTATATTAAGATTTATATTGTCAGTAAGAACCAATGGGTGTGGAGCTTGGTGCCACTGAACAGAAGTGGAAGTACTAGGAGATGGAGTTACACACCTTGTTTCCCAAACCATTGGATATCAGAGCTTGTTTTATGGCTCTGACTCTTCCATCCATCATATCAGAGGGGGCAATGATGTGACAGCCTGTGGAACACATGACCAAAACAACACAATCAGAGGTGCACCAAACTTTTATTAATCCACTTTACGTTACCTTCAATATCGGGTAAAAACGTGGGACTGACATCACTGGCGAATAACGTGATAACAAATATGAGTCAAAGAATGTACTTAACAATAATAAGGCTCAATAAATAAATAAATACATAAAAAATGGAGCATTTCTAATTTTAAAACGATCGTTAAAATCAGGAAGCAGGGAACAATGAGGAGAAGGAAGAGGAAGGATTCATGTTACCTGCCCGGGCGTAGGCCAGCGCCACTTCTGCCAAGCGCAGGCAGCTGGCATCATTGTTCAGAGTGCCGTCGTCATTCAGGATCCCTGGAAGAAACAGAAAATAAAATGAGTAATAAAACCCTTTTACACTGCCCTTCATGTGAAATAAACTACAGGAGGTTAAAAATCTGAGGAGATGCTGACCGCAGTGTCCATGTGACGTGTAGGGACACAAGCAGACGTCGCACGCCACTAGCAGCTCTGGAAACAAAGACCTGATTTTCTTCACTGCCTGTACGGCCGGCGTGTCGTCTGTGTCGGCACCTGAACCCCTGTCATCCTGATGGGAAAAGATGAGATCACAGTGTGCAATAGCTTGGATGCCAACCAGAGCAGGTCATGCCAAAACCCTGGGCATTAATCTGCTGCATGCAAGAGCCTCCACTCTTTTTTCTTTTCAGGCTTCAGGCATTCAGCCACTAGAACATCAATGACATCCAACACTGTTGCTGGGTGTAAGGGCCTGACTCACAGTCAGGTTTCCAGTTCATCCCAAAGGTGTTGGATGGAGCTTACATCAGGAATGTGTGCAAACCATTCAAGTTCTACAATATCTTGTGAAACAAAAACCACAAAAAACAGCCTGAGAGCAAAAGTCTATGCACTTTTGACCAGATAGAACTTCTTTATAATTTATTACAGATTTGTTATTTACTGCTGTGAGTTAAATTTACGGGACTGGGGGAATTAGAAAGCATAGTGCCCATTCACTATTTGATTTAACTACCAAAAAAAGGAATGATGAGTCAAAGCAAACGGGACAAAAAATTTAATAAATGTTTGGAGTGATCAACACCAAATGTTCCTTTCGTTTCATTTTACATACCTTTGCTATTTTTGCCGGAACGCCAAATATGAGCACACACTTCAAGCCGTTCTCCACAAGCGGCTGCAACATTCCCTCCAGCTTGTTCACCCCATATCTATTGACGAGGATACATATAATATCACTGTACGAAAACAAATCAAATTCATCAAATTTAAAGGCTTGTGTGTAACTCAGAAGTCCACTAAATGCTAAGGGTGGGTTTGCAGTTTGGTTTTGTTCTGTATGGAATAAAGGTTTAACGGATTCTCTTCTTATCTTGGTCCAGGTCCAGCATTTGGCTCTGGGTCCGCCCTGCCTGACTGCTTTTTATCTGAGGACAACACCCTCGGTGGGTCCACAGCTGCAGGGTGACATTTGAATGGACGCTTTGACCACCCCACAGTGCAATAAGAAACACAAACGGGTTCTGCGAATAGCTCCCGAAAAAATCAGGCGGCTTGTCCTTGGGAGGATTAACCTGATGTGTTTGCACTATCAATGCCATCATGATCATCTCACTCTCACCTGGCCTGTCCTGGCAGACTGCCGATGGGCTCCACTGCATCAGCACTGTCTCTGTAGGAGAGCGTAACAAACATCCAGAGATGAGAAGGTGGAAGCGCATGCGATTCAAAATGTCAACACCGCATAGTGGAATTCTTCTGGCCACTATTCCATCAACTAAAATTGTGTACACTTGTAAGTGCCATTCTATCGCACTATAACTAGGATGCACTTGTAGCAAACAGAGAATTCTCATTTACGTGATGAAGATCGGGTAAATGAGATTGTCGGGTCTTAAATCTGCAGCACAGGTCTGCCAGTATCGCAGCGTTGGTTGGAAATAACCACTGTGGATGATCGACTCCGCTGGTGTCTGCATCTTTACCCTGAGGAGGAGTGACGATAAAAAGACAAAAGTGAGTCAGAAAACAAGGCAGGTTGTTCATTTGTCTTTACCTAATGAACAGAGCAGAAATACCGTTGCTTCATCGCAGCTCAGTCACCGTTAAAACTGACCAAGCATGCGTGACAATTCTTCTCTGAACACCAACTCAACTGTCACATTGCAGAGTAAGCAAAGAGCCGGAGCTTTTCAAACTTGCATCAAGACATTAATCTCAGTAATTTTTGACCAATTATATATATTTTTTTGCATGTGCCCTTTCATCATTACATCCCACGATTACATTTTCTCAGATGCTGCGATGCTCGCACCACTAATGCATTTTCCTTTAACTTGATCACATGATACGAACCAACATACCAGCAGGTAACTACAGTTCTGAGGTGGGAGCAGTAATTTTCAAGCCCACCTGGCTATAAACGTACTACAAACGTACTAATGTGATGTAAGTACTACTGTAATTTCGTTTTTGACGACCACATGTATGTTTTTGATAGGCTACATTTCATATTGTAACGTTGGCTATTTAACCATGTAATGAACGTGGTATTTTAAAATCCCAATCCAAGCGACGCAATCTCCGAGACTGCACTCCAACGACACGCATAAAGTTTGTATAAGTGCTAAATAAAGACGTCGTAGTTACCCGTCAGTATGAGTCTGCGACCTCTCCACACTGGAGTCAGCGCAGCGATTCTCCTTCTGTTTTATTCGACGGTTCGCGAGTGACGTGATGACGACGCTACCGCCCCCTACTGACTGGGACTAGAAAGAAATCACCGCAATTGAGATTGTTGTAACATAATTTTTAGAGATATACAATATAATAAAACACAGCGAATCTTAATTTCAGATTGAGTGTTAGAACATCACTTTTTTAAATGAAAACGTTTTGCAAACTAACGGACCAAATCCCCCATTGTAGTCGTTTCGGCCACCGTACAATTCAGTTTTTTTTGTTCTCGCGACAGTCTCGCGATCGTTGCTCAGCGCGAGAAAAATAGATGCCCAAACTACGATGCTAACGGCTCGTTAGCTTTGTTTAGTGACAGTTTAGCGTACAGCGTACAGGAGGGGGATATGCCCGGCCGTTGTTAAGGTAAACCAACATCGCATTAAAATCAATGTTTTTATATGCGTATCAAGGCGTTGTTTTGCACTTAGAGGCGCTGCATCATCTCTGACTGGCTAGCATACGTTGTAGTACGATTCGATACAGACTGTATCATTGTGTAACTGTAGCTCGTCTTGACCTGTAACATTGACGTGACACCGTGTGTCAGTTAGATAATTAAATGCCAGTATCAGTCGGCCTCCGAATGAGTTTAATCAGGCTGAATATGGAACTGACACCAGGGTGAAATGATGGAGAACGATAGCTGGGTTCCTTGGCTTCGCAGGTTGTTTCCTTTTTCAGTGAACCGTGATTTGGGCCCCGTCCACTCTCGAGCTAGCCTACCGACAGAGAGTGGGTTTATACCTGACGCTAGTTGTTTTTTTCATCAGTTCTGTGACATGTAGCACACCCTTTCTAATCTCATGTTTTCTTTATCAAATGTGAGAAAGGCAGGGTCTCCTGAGAGACGGAGGGTGGGAGCACTTAGTGCATTCACCGTCACTGATCAACATCAGGCAGGATTCGAAGATGTAGCCAAGATAGAAGAGCGTCATCTCTGCGTTACTTCGCCGTTCGTGCCCAGGCATAATCAGTGATTCACCTCCCCCGTCTGCCATCTTAACTCTGGAGCCATTTGACACCGAACCAGGGCCGCCCAGTGCGTGACTTGGCCATCCTCAGTCAGTCCGTTCCTGGTTGAAGGCCCCACTGTGCTCAGACATGCTGTTCTCCCTGAGGGAACTGGTCCAGTGGCTGGGCTTCGCCACCTTTGAACTGTTCCTCCACCTGTTAGCTTTGCTGGTCTTCAGCATGCTGGTCGCTCTGCGAGCTGACATGTTCACACCCGCACTGAGCTGGTGGTTGGTCTTCGTCCCGCTGTTTGCTGCTGACGGCCTCAGCACCTACTTCACAGCCATCGTGTCCATCCGTCTTTACCAGGAGAATGAGAAGCGCCTGGCAGTCCTGCGGCTCCTCTGGGTGCTGACAGTGCTCAGTCTGAAGCTGGTGTGCGAGGTGCTGCTGTGTCAGAAGCTGGCAGAGCAGGAACAAGCCAGAGACCTGTGGTTCGGCCTCATCGTCTCGCCACTGTTCATCCTGCTGCAGCTGCTCATGATTCGAGCATGCCGTGTCAACTGAGGAGAGGCAGTTCGTGCTTTCACACCACAGAGCAGAGAGCAGTCTTCATCTGCCATTTGAGATTTAAAGCATAACAAGTGTACATTTTCTTTTGGCTCAATGGCAGCTTAAAAAAATAAACTTTTTGTTTTTTGTTTTTTCAAACACGTTCCAGTCACCCCCGAATCCAGTTTTCTATCATTTGTGTTTGTAATTGTGTCAAAATTAACACTTTCAATGGAAAGGAGCAGACAATGTACTTTGTGTGTTGCTGGAATGCACTGTATGGCCAAAATGATGTGGACATGCTGACCTAAATACATTTATGGACATTACAGACTGAGCACAGCCTCATCACCCAGCATCAGTGATTGACTTCATTAATGCTCTTGGGGCGAGGTTTCATAATTGTGTGGAAAGTTTGAAACCAGAGGAGTGTGGCCTTGTATGTTATACCTACGGTTTGGAAAGGAGAATAATAGTATATGAGGTTAACAGAATGACCACATACTTTTGTCCATGTAATTTAAACATATTGAATGGTACCCCTTCCTCCACTGAAGCTGTAATTGATTCTGCAGTGAAAGGATGTAAATTGAAACTAGATGACATCTTAGTTTTTCTGGGCCCCTTTTCATCAGTATCGATTAGAGCTAAATTGTTTTGATATTTTATAGGATACAAAAAGTTGGAGAAAATGTCAGAGCAGTTAATGGTGAATTTGGACCATGCTGGTTCCGCTACCTTGTAGCAGTCACTGGTAGACATCAAGCCATGGTGAAACTGTATACCAGAGTTATGCTTTAATACACTTGTGCACACAACACATATTAGTTTAACTGATTAAACCTGAAGGCAGGTACCATGAGCATTTTTAGCACCTTTCATGGGTAACAGAGCCCAAAGTAGTTGCTGCAGGATTGATGCTTCTTCCCAGAGGAAGCAATTGATTGCCAGCAAAATTCGGTTAGATTTATTATCTTATTTCACACTTTGTTGCCTGTTACTGGGACTGTTGCTCATGCACTGTGCTCCCAAATTGCCTAGTTTGGCAGTTGCATCAGTGAGATTGGTCTGGACACAAAGATGCTGTTTCTGAACCCTGTTCTCAGCTCACGATGTTGTGCATTGTGGAAGAACTGAATGGGACTGCCACAAGCAGTCAATTCTGTGCACAATTCTCCCCTGAATATTGCTGTTTATTTGTACAATATGTAATGTTTTTGATCTTACCTTGTGTATGTATGCATGTATTATGCATTATAATGTGTATGTGTGCCTCATTTTAAGGTAATTCCATATGTTAAATTCTGTGTAATATGTATATGTTGATTTTTGGGAGAAATTCATGAAAGTTTATTTATGGTTTTGTTGTTGCACCCCCTGTCATCTGTATATACATGTAAATAAACCATCAACATTTTATCAACGTTGTCTAATAAATATCCGTGAGTCTCTTCGAGATCGTCTGTTGCTGCGGCTTGGTCCCTAGGCCACAAGGAGGCGCTACTACCTATTTTTAATAAAGTATATATATGGGCGTGGGAAAGCACTGTGTAAAGGATCATGCTGTTGTTTTTGTTTCGTGTGTCCCGCCCTGAAACCTTTCCCGTACGTCGGTCACCAGTTTCCACATCATACCTTCTTCTTTTGATATTGTTTCCTCCTTGTGCTTTCTCGTCGACATTCGGTGAAGTAGACTTGCAGACCAAAAAAGGCAATATTCCAATGACTGTATGATTATATACAGCCATCGCTCTGTTCATTACCTATTATATCCACTGTAAATTATGTAAGTTTATGTTTTAAAATATCCAGTCATATCTAATATCTTTAAAATATCTGTGCAAAAATAGATGCTAAACTCCTTATTAGTATTAAGTAAAACCGTCCTTCCTATATTGCCAGAAATGTTTCTGAGGTCTTCCCTGGCTATACAACCAATTGTGCTTCAATTTCCATTTTTCAAGTCAGATGTACAGAGGAACCACGGCCCATTTGACCTATTTATTTATGCATTGCTCTATTTTCCTCCTCTGTGCTCTTTAGCCTCGCTGTTCTTAATTATGGCCCGGTGATAAATATTTGATGAGGTACAGTAATCTCTTGTAGTGCCCAAGAATAGCCCTCTAAGTGCTGATTCATGTGCAGCAGGCTACTCCTCCCCAGCTCATGTGTTTGCTGCACCCGGATTATCGGCAGGTGGCAATGAATGAACAGTCGTCCACCTCCACCCGGCAATGGATATTCCCGACTATAAAACATAAAAGCTGTACAAAAAACTATTTAGTTACTGAATGTAACAAAGTTACAGAATACTGTACGCGACATGAAGCGAAAAACTACAGAAATACCACAAAACAATCAATTTGACACAATAGGAAAATAAGAAGTAGTAAAATAACAAATGAAGCACAGTGAACTCACCATTCAGTAGACTACAGTACTACAATAGATATAATTAAATTCTTCAGGGATTTTGGCAACAATAGTAATATTTATGGTAGTACATGTTTAATGGGGTAGATGAGCGCCGTCTTGCAAGTCAAACGTAATGGTAATGATTGTAATTAAATATTTAATTACAATTTTAATTAAACATTGTATTACGCAGTACGAGCACAAATAATATTGACAGCAAATCTAAATTTAATCGTGTTGTAAAAGGCACATCCACTAACAGCGTTCAGTGTGGTCCAAATTGTGGAGGGACGAGTTGAACCTGAACGCAACACTTTTGAGTGACACACCGTCCTTGCCAGTCAACAATAAAAACGGGCGTGGTTTCCGGCAATGTGCGGCGTTCAACAGAAAGGCCAGGGGCGTGGCTGTAAGCCTTAACGACCAATCAGGAGACGTGACTATCGAGGCCGCTCGTGCTGCAGCGGAGGGGAGGGGTCGTGTTCAGGAGGTTTGGGGAGGGAAGGAGCGAGTGAGAGAGCGGAGGGAGAGGAGAGAGAAAAACGAGACGGCCGAGATGTGTGTGAGCGTGCGGTGATCGGTGCTGCAGGTACAGTCACAGCCGGATACAGGGTTTATATCCGCACCGGACCGCGGCAAGACCGCCTCGGAACCTGCCTCTGTTCCTCTTCATCCCCTCCAAACAACCCTCTGCAATGTCTGGCGGAGGAGAGGTACGTCTCGTCCGCCAAGAGGCCGGGCAAGAGAACCCGAGGATGCCTGCCTGGAAGCGAGAGATCCTCGAGAGGAGGAAGGCGAAGGGCGGCGGGTCTGGAGGAGCCGGTGCCGCGGAGACAAGCCCCGGCGTTGCGGGCCCGCAGCGGGTTAACGGTGAGGCGACGGGAAGCGTGAACGGCAGCACCGGCGGCGGTGGACCCAAGAGAGAGAGCGGGGCGAGCGGCGGGTCCGGTCGAAACTACACCATCACCACGGCCAGCCAGCACTTCGCCAACAACAAAGAGACGCGACCGGCGTCCGCGGAGACGACGACACCCAGGGAGGAAGAGGCACAGGAGAGCTTGGTGCTACAAGAAAGCCTCGGCCCGCTGGAGGAGAACCCCTTCATCAAGCTGGAGAAGGAGCGGAGGAGGCGACAGGACCGAGAAAACGCCGCTCGTCCGGTCCAGCATATCCTCGAGCTGTACGGCAGTGTACCCGGCATACGGACTATCCGTGCAGAGAATATCATCATAATTGAATCGGATCCGGATTACTTTCCGGAAGATGGAGGGGTAAAAGCAGGGTCCAAATGGCAGCAAAACGGTGTCAGTGGTTACAGCTCTCTGAACGACCTCCTGGACCGGAGAGGGAGTGCTGTTACTGAGATAAGAGCTAAGGAAGTGGTCATTTATGACACCACGTTAAGCAAGAGCGAGGAGAACTTGAGCACCCTGGGCCGCCCCGATCATGTGGTCCCCTCATGCGATGCAGGTGAGGGTCAAGGCAGGGTCAGCCGGATGCTGCAGAAGTTTGATTGCAACTATGGGAAGCTGCAGAAGAAGTCCCACAGCACGGAGAACCTGCTGGACCTGGATTGCAGTGCCAGCTGCAGGCCAAGACTCTGGCCCAAGCCACAGCCAGATCTGGTGCCAAAGCCCAGGCCGAGCCCTTCGGTCAGCAGCTCGGGCAGTAGCCACCCGCCGTCGCCTGTCTTCCAGAGTCCCTCGTCTTCCAAACCAAAGCCACAGCCTGTTGCCCCTGAGCCAGGCAGCCCGCAGCGGCCCACCGAGCCCTCGCAGTCTGTGTCTTCCTTCCGTCAGCGGTTTGAGGAGAGCGGGGGCCGTGGCATGGCCGCGGCCCTCAGAGATGAGCCGGACAGGGTGCTAACCAAGCCTGCCAGAGATAGAGACTGGGAGGGCACCGAGGTGCCGCCCAAACACAAGGTGCCATGCTCTCCGGAGACCCGTCGTGCCCGTGCCGAGTCCCCCTCGAGCCCCATCTCATCCAAGGTGGCGTGCTCCTCACCCGACTTCGACATTCGTCCCTCTCCGAAGCCAGACCTCGCCCGAATCCCCGATGGGGACGCTCAGGCGCTGGCCCTCGCAAACCTGCGCCTGCAGTCCCGAAACTCCTTCACAGTGATCCCCAAGCGCCGCCTCGCTGCCTCATCTGCAGCGAGCAGCCCTCCTCCGTCTGGCCCCATCAAGTCTTCCCCCTCCCGCAGAGTGGCAGAGGTGTCCACGCCAGGAGTGCCAACCTCCCATGCCCCTACACCCACTCTGACCCCCTCAAAGAGGAAGGAGGAGAAGGAGCAGGAAGAGAAGGAGGTGGAGAGGGTGAAAAGGCCATCCGTGCCTGAACCACCTCCTTCTATTGCCACAAGTCCTGCACCTCCTCCGACCTCAGGAACTCTGCCTCCATCTCCTGCTCTCCCCCCGGCTCCCTCCTCTCCCCCTGCCCCGTCTTCACCCCTCCCTTCTCCGGCCGTCCCATCTTCACCTGTCTTCTCTCCACCTGCTCCATCTCCCATCCCCTCTGACTCACCCGCCCCATCTCCCATCCCTTCTACCCCCTCCCTGGCTCCAGAGCCACCTCCCGCCGATCACCTGCCAGTAACCAACATAGACGACATCGAGGTGGAGCCCCCGCAGCCCGCTCCCAGCCCCATGGTGCAGAGGAGAAAGGGGAACACCTTCACGGTGGTGCCCAAACGCAAGGTGGAGAGCGAACCTCAGCCGAGCTCGCCCGAGCCCCAGCACGACGCCCCGGCTGAGGCCCCACCAGGATCCACGCCCCCGCAGGCCCCCTACGCTCAGCTGGGCTCCCTGCTGAAGAAGCGCTACCCTGCCGCGGAGGAGATCGAGGTCATCGGTGGGTACCTGTCCCTCGCCAAGTCCTGCCTCTCCAAGACGGGCTCCACGGGCAAGAAGGTGAGCGCAAACACTGAATCAGACTCTGTGGCTGTACTGACAGGTCTTCACAACTGCACACAGAGAAATATCAGTTGACTGTAGATAATCATTTAAGTCACTACCAAGCAAAAATGCCAGAAAAGCAGCTTGTTGCGACCTCTGAGATGTGAGGATTTGCTGCTTTTGTCTGTTTCTCAGACAAAACAAACATTGTGAAGTGTCTCTGGGACTGTGTGATGGGCATTTTTTTTTCAGACCAGTCAACGAATCAGATGATCAAAGCAAATCAACACAGCAGCACTCAAGGAAGTAGTAAGATTATTGTCTTTACGGTCGTATGCAGAACACATGCCAACCTTTCTCAGGGGGGCCATTAAGGTTTCCTCTGGTCTAAAGTGAGCAGTCACACAGGAAAGCTTCTGTTTTTGTTTTGGTTTTTTTTTTGCTTTTCCAGCTCAGCTGGTTACTTTCATGAGTCGCGTGTTACCGTAAGTCCCCGCGTCCCATCGCTTGACCCCATGCCCGTGTGGATTAAAAGAGGTGTGTTTACACAGCCGCTCTGACTGCCACTCCCACAAAAGCGTGCGATTTGTCTCGGGGTGCACGATTAGTTTGGGTGGCCCTGCGAGTCTCATCAAGGCCGTATCCATTTCTCAGGATTTATCTCGGGGATTCGGGCCAGCTCTGACCTGTCCCAGACTCTGAGGACCACTTGTTTTTTTTTAAATTTAGTTTCTGTGTATAATGCTGAGATATTCCTAATTCCCCCGCCTGGTCCAAAATCATAATTAAATGAAAGTGTGAGTTTTGGGCGTCACACTTATCTCGCCATCATAATCAGGCATCTGGCGAAGGTCTTGCTCGTAATTGGTCCCGTTTCATCTGTCTTAGGGATTAATTAAATATCAGAGCGTGTTTCTGATTCATTTTGCGAGTGCTGCGGGCTTGCTCTCACATCCTGCTCTCGATCAAGCCTATGGCTGCGTGCATTATATTCAGCGTGCCGCTGTTTATGTCGCTGCGGTGCAATGCAGCCCGTGGCTTGAATAGTTTTTATCTTACATCATGCATTTTACGGTGCTGGTTGAGATGTTGAGGGTGTGGAGCATGTAACCGCAACATCCTGAGTCCGGCCTGCGAAACGGTGACATCGCCCATGTTTCCTCTGTATTCCCAGAGTGGAAATAGAAACCCGCGTTTCCTTTTGACTTAGGATGCGATCGGTGACATTGGCCCTTTTCGATGGATGAAGCACCATGTTTTCACGAAGAGAGTTTCACGCTGAATATAGCGAGCCTCCTGGCAGCACTTCAGTCTCGACCGGTGTCTCTCAGACTTTGGCCCGCGGTCCAGTTTCCTTGATCTGGTCCGCCGTAATCCTCTGCTCGCCGAGTAAATCCAACCACCTCTCCCAGCCGGGCCAAGAAACCCAGCCCACTCATGATGTTATCGAGCGGAAACTCCGCAGATATGTGCAGCTCCGTTCGCTTCACTGTCTCTCACGCAGGTGCACAGCAGACAGGAAACAGAAAGCAATGTTTGGTTAATGGTCTCAGCCAATATTAATTAATATAATTCGATATCCCCCCTTAAGTGTCTCCTGAAATCCCTCCCAATTTGTTCCATGAAAATAAGGATTGCAGATAAAATGTGTTTCTGTTTCTCAAAGGCATGCATCTGCATAAAAGTTCTTGAAAAATGTCCATACCCCATGATAGCAAAATTTGGAAGCCGCTACACCTTTAAATGGGAAGTTGCACACTGCATCATATATTTAGAACCAGTGGAAACTCCTGCAGATTTGAAAATAAAGCTCTGTGGGTTGGAGCGATGCTGGCCTGCGCATCATGATTTCATATTGAGGGATGTGTGACCTGGCTGTGGCGTTCAGGTCTGCACGGCGAGCACGTGTGCATGTAGACGAGCAGCGAGCGTGGCCGCCAGACATGAACACATCCGGATTTTGGCCTCGTTGCTCACGAACCGAACACTTTCTCCTTTTGTCGTCCGTCCGCCCGTCTTGGTCGCGATCAAGGCCCAGATTTTTTTTTTTTCTCTTCTGCTTCTTTTCTTTTCTGGGCAGGGCTGCGCAAGCAATTACAAAAGCACCGAGGCTTGGCCTGGCCTGTATAATTTGTGTGGAATTTTTGTTCAGCGCCGCTTCTGTGTGAGAGAGCAGCCTCCGAGAAAGGCCTCGGCTCAGCGTTCTGGTCTGGGATTGGGTTTTTGGGTTTTTTTTTCAGTGCTCTTTTTTTTCCCAACAAAACCCAAACCAATTTTTTTTTTACGAGGAACTTGGCTGGAAAAGAATGTTCCATGTGCACATCAGGACTTGAGAACCAAAGCTGATCGTCAACTCTTCCTCGAGATTTTCCAGAAAATACTTCGCTCCGTCCTCTCTCTCTCTCGCTGCGTGCGCTCTCAGCACTCGCACGCTCATCTCTTATCGCCCCACGAGCACCGCTCTGCTTTTTGTTTTTCCTCCCTACCCTACCCACAGCGCTCCCTGCTTTATTCCCGTGTGGTGGCGGTTTAATAAGGCCGGTCCCCTCGCTTCCAGCTTCCTCTGATCTCCTCCTCTGTGTTGGGGAAGGAATCGTGGAAGAGCTATGTAGGTCAAGTGCAGCTTCTTGTACCGCATCACTCCCGCATTTGCATAAAATCGACTTCGGCTTTCTAGTGCAGGGCCAGGACTGACTCGGTTTTCCGCCTGCAGCCTGATTGGATCGGGCTCTCTGGACTTATTCTTTTTTTATTAACTTTCTTGTGATAGACGCTGCCGCTCTTTGTCGAGGAGAGGTGCAGCTTGCAGCAAGACACGGGAGGGGGCGGAGCGGTTGGTTGTTGAAGCCTTTGCTCCCCGTGACCGGTTATTATGGGAAAAGGGAGACGGACCCATGTGCTCGTCAGCACAACATCCAGAGGGGTGGGGGTGTTTCTGGTGCGACCCGCCTTTTTTCCAGCGTTCATCAGGGAACCACTCAGATTACTCATTTTTAAATCCCTGCAGCATATTTATGTGCAATTACGATCAGTCTAATGACTAGGTTTAATAAAAAGAGGGCTGTGTCTTTGTTGCTGAACGTGATGATTATTCAGTCGAGTGACTGTTATTCTAATGGAAGTTGCCATTGGCATTACACTGTGTTTAGTTCCCATTAATGTTAAATCAGCACGGGTATGTGACTAGCACTAACGGAGCTGATGGTGCTTTCACCCGCGGATCAAACGACCTCTGATTGGGGTTTTTTTTTTTGCCCATGTGAGTTTGTTCATTGAAGGGGTTGTGAAAGTGCTGAACCCAGTCTGCGTTTCAGACTAAGATGGACGAGCGACTCGGGTTTAAAAATGTGGCGAGATGCTGATCTTGAGAATACCATTTTTACTCCATGTAGCACTAAATGAAATGAGTCAGAGGTTTTAGTAAAAAAACACAACCTCAACCACCAAACAAGGAAAAAGGAGACACAGTCTAACAGACCCACTCAGTACATGAGGCCCGTGATGCCACCCAGCAGGGACTGAATGTTAATGGTATTTTATGCAAATGAGAGTAAAAGGTAATCTGTTGGCTGTGCAGTTATTGCTGAAAATCAGGACAGCAAAAGCACACTGGTGCTGCGGTGGGTCGGGATCAGGTTAATCTTTACATTCAGTGGTGGACGTCTGTGGAGAAGGTAATTATTGTACTTTCTGGATTCCCCTTTTTTTGAGCCTTCTCTGCAAATGCCAACAGTTACAGAATCAGTGGGCACTGTACAAAAACAGTGGGGGTGGGGGTGTTGGTTATCGTGGCATAGTCAATATGTAGTTATTTAAACCATTCACTTGCAGTGTCACCGCATGCTCCATCAGCAGCGGGTTGTCGTGGGCCCGGGGACTTTCCTCAGCACATCACAAAGTGAGCCAAGGTGCAGCCGCGACGACTGACGCCCATAATCGGCTCTTAATAACACCAGAGGAGACAGATAAACAGATTAGGTGAAGTGAAAATCACTTACGGGTATTTTAATGCTGCCCTGTGGGTCCAGGAAGTGCTTAGGTTGCACCATGACGTCATCCACACTGAGTGCCTTAGCTCGTTCAGTTTTGCCTCTCTCGCTTCTTCGTAACAAGTGTGCGAAACACAGGGCCCAGAACTGAAACAGGAACATATGCAGAACACGTTGGCACTGCATTGATGCCATGCGTTGCTGCAGCAACAAAGTTAAAGTCAAGCTCTTACTCACATAGTGTTTGTAAAAAGGACTTTAAATAAATGAAACTTCGTGTGACTCTTCCTCCTCCCTATACGTCTTATCAAAGTCATGTTGTTGCAGCACATAGCTCGTTCTGCCTTGGCCTCTGCATCTTTGTTTATAGAAACTGCAGTGGGGTTTTTTGCCTGTGGTTAAATGTCATGCATACAGCAGTCTAAAAATACTTCAGTCTAAATGGTTTTAAAGCTCCGGGTAACACAGGAAGGCCAATGAAAGGCCACGCTCCTACATTTACATTGTGCGCCTGGGATACAGGTGTGAAAGTCCATTGTGTTTAATTATTTACCACCCAGCAGACATTCCCCATCTCTCCTCGCTTACACTTCCTGAAACCTACCACCCCACCCCCTTTCTTTTTTGAAAATTGAGTTTCCTTCAAAATACCAGCCAGCCAGTCATCATCCTGACTGCTTTTATATTTGAGTTTTTTCTTTATTGAGGCTGAGGTGACACGACAGCCTTGGAAGTTAAGCAGTAACAATAAAGAGAAATCCTTTTGAGACATTGCATTTTACTTTGTCAGTAACTTCACACAAAATCTTCTCATACAGGTGTTTTATCATACTTTAAAAATGGATTCCAGTCCCAGTCCATAAAGTCCATTGCCATAAGAGTCCTTAATGCCCTGAGCTGCCCTGCAGACAAAATCTGTTTTAAGTTCTGTTGTATTGCCTCATAGTCTACATCTCCAAAGGAGCATTTTAATAAGTGAAGGGTTGTGTTCAAGCTAACAGAAGGCATGAGGTTTATTAACAATACCAGGCACTTGGCAAAGTTGTATTATGTCTTGTTTCTATGCTGACCTATAATAGCCTGATGACACTGTACAGAGCAACATTAGCATTCATTTGGGAGGTCAGGCTTCTGTCTTCTGTGTGAATGTTCACTCTCTTTCAGCTCTACTTTTGGTCTCCACCAGTTCCTGAGGGAAATACTGTATCTCTGGCTCTTGAGCAACGACATGCTCTGCTACGTTCACCATAAAAACCAAAACAACGAGCTGAAAGAGGCTTAAAACGTTGGGTAATAATTAAATGCAGTCTTTTTTTCTATTCCTCTTCACTGGTCTTAACATTTAGTCACACTGAGTCATAACAGCAACTTGAACAAACATCAAAATGTCTCTGTCTCGCAGTCACACGCGAGAGGCGCTACTTTTGCTGTCGTTGTTGTTCTCTCATCTTGTTCTCCAAATATGGTTACCTCTCAGCAAACCTGTCGTTTCCTCCGGGGGGGGGCTCTGTGGCGGGAGGATTGCGGGCGCGCAAAACACTGTCTCTCGCACGCCCCCGTGGACAGAGCCGTGCCTGATTTCAGTGTAAACGGCCACATATGAAAACACAGGTTCCCCACACAGGCCTCAGGCGCACATGCGACCCTGCGTCGTTGCTGTAATTAGGATTCAGCCAGCGAGGCCCCGCTATCATAGTCATGTTTAATTCAGTGTGTGTGTGCCTTTAGAGTGCACGAGAGCAGACTAAGACTGAGACTAAGAGCAGACGATATTAAAAGACGGGGCTTTTTGAAAGTTTATATAAAGAACCATGGGCGTGTGAAGATGGCAGGTAGAGGCCACTGACTTTTTCATACCTCTTCTTCTTCCCACCACCTGCTTTGATGAATGCAAATCACCAATGGGTGTCTGGGGCTGTGTATGGCTATTTTCTGCGTGCAATGTAAATTGCATTCAAATGCTCCCTGCGCGGAGGCCGCGTGTGATCCACACGTGAGTTTTCACGGCGAACCGGTCGTCGCCACTGGCCTGAGATGTGCAGCACGTGAGGGATATTTCTGTTCCGTCATCGTGTGAACCATCGCCGCCCTTAATAATTATCTTTTCTCTTCTGGCGAGTAAAAGCTGTCTGTCTCGCTGCCATGTTGCTCTCTCTCCCTCCAACTGCCTGCCTCCACCTCCACTCTCCCATTTCCCTCTGTCACATATCCATGGCGCCTGTCGCCAGGGCAACACGAGCCACGGCCATTCTATCCTGTCATTAGGCCTCCGGGAGAAGGACTCGCGGTCCGTCTCTCTGGCACGGTCACGCACACACTCTGTGATGCCAGTGTTGATACGACCGATTCTGTCATGGGTGTACGCGGGGAGCAGTTATGAGGAGCATTTTTCGCACCGACAGAGAGCCGCGTAAAACACAAACATGCCCTAATAAAGATGTTTGAACGGGTTCCCTGGCGAGCGCGCTCTGTAATCAGCAAACCTAAGTCAGCGTCTCCTGTGGGTGGAGACCCAAACATCTCTGATGTTTAAGCCAGGACAGAAGTCAGCCCTGTTCCCCCTGACTCCAGTCTTAGCATTAAGCTAAGGCTAAACACAACAGAAGTATATTCTTTGCTAGCATAGAAACAAAGCTGCTATTGTGCTTGACTTATTTCAGTAGACACCTGCATCTGCCCTATATTAAAAAAAAGCTTGATTTAGGACTGTCACTTAATAAGTTCTGACAATAATCCTATCTTTCATTGCTTTTTTGTTAGCTTGCTAAATCAGACCTGTCTCTCATTTCCTTTTTATTAGCTGTAGTTGTTTTTCCCACACTTCATGGACGAAGGTCCTCGACCTTTCATTCCTTTCTACACACCATTTCAAACTCCTGGGAACTATGCTGTTGATGTTGCATAATTCAACAGGAAACAGAAAAAAAAAAGTTTCATTGTTGTGACATTTCCAGCATCTTCCTCATGCTGCTTTTGTCCCAAATGTGCACGCTAGCCGCCGTCTTTGCTACGTGACATTTTTTTACCACATGTTGCCTTGAATCTGCGTCGATCACCTCTGACCAAAAGTTCAGTGAAACAAAAGCCTTATCGTTTCCCCAAAAATCCAATCACCTGTACAGTCGCTCACTGCTGACTCGGCCAAGGATCGTGTGAGGCACGCTCATGGGCTTTTTCGTCCATGCTTTGGCTTTGGAAGCTGTGGACGCTCCATGATGAAGCCACTGATTAACCACATTGAGCCCTGTGAGCATAAAGATCACATATTGAGGCCTGATTAACCAGGAACATCCCAGGCACTCCTTAAAGGAATTATAGGCTATCATCCACATAATTAGCCATTGTTTCAACTGACCTGTTCCCTTAAATATTAGAAATTGAAGATGAAAACTAAAAAAAAGGGGGGAACAAATGATTAACAATGAGCTTTTGATTCAATATATGGATCTTCCCTTGAGAAATATCTGTGATCCTGATCCGGTGTGCTGGATCCTGTGTTGTCCTTTGTCCTGATTGTTGCTTGTCGGACACGCCCGACTACCCGCACTCTCACAGGAGCGTCCATGAGTGAACTTTTATATACTGAACGCCGTAAAACGCTCCCACCCATGACGGTGTGTGTAAGGTTAAGTTTGCCAGTAGGTTTTGATCTCCACCCTGCCGGTCTCACCTTACATATACAGTGTGTGCGGTCACGTTAGCTTGTGCCAGGTCATTCTTATCAGCAAGAATGTTCTCAGATGGCAGAAAATGTTAGAACGGCTCCGCCGATCTCAGGCAGATCTGGAGGGGCTCGTTGAGGCACCCAAGTTTGGGGAAACATGTCTCCTCTCGCATCCATTTCCTATCAGTCATCAGATAATGGCACGAGGGGACTAAAACACACATGCTCGCACTCACACAGGGCTCCGAGGAGCATGCTATTATGGCGGTGACTCACACAATCTTGAGACATGGGAGTGTAAACACACATTTTCACGTTTGGCACCGCTCGCTGCCCACACCGGCCAGCCCGAGCCGCGAGCGCCAGCCACCCACTAGATTAGATTAGATTAACTTTATTAATCCCACAACGGGGAAATTTACACGTTACAGCAGCAGAGGAAAGGTGAAAAGAAACAAAGAAGAAAGACAAAGTGAGCATAATTTACAGAGTTGCCAGCATTGCTGACAGGTGAGACAATAGTCAATTGTACAACAATTGTAAAGAATAAAAAATAGTAAAAATTATGGACTGATATATTATATTATATGACAGCAGTATGGTGGTGATGTGACCTCAGTTCCATCAACAGATTTCAGGTGGTGGATGTGTTGTAGAGCCTGACAGCGGTTGGGATGAAGGACCTGCGGAACCTCTCCTTCTTACACCGTGGGTGTAACAGTCTGCTGCTGAAGGAGCTGCTCAGGGACCCCACCGTGTCATGTAGGGGGGAGAGGTGTTATCCATGATGGATGTCAGCTTAGCTAACATCCTTCTCTCCCCCACATCCTCTACAGAGTCCAGGGTACAGTCCAGGACAGAGCTTGCTCTCCTGATCAGTCTATTGATCCTGCTCCTGTCTCTGTCCGTACTGCCTCCTCTCCAGCAGGCCACAGCAAAGAAAATGGCTGAGGCCACCACAGAATCGTAGAAGGTCCTTAACAGGGTCCTGCCCACCCCGAAAGACCTCAGTCTCCTCAGCAGGTGGAGGCGACTCTGGCCCTTCTTGTAGAGGGCTTGGCTGTTTTCAGTCCAGTCCAGTTTATTGTTCAGGTGAACACCCAGGAATTTGTAGCTTACCACCACCTCTATGTCCGATCCCTGGATGTTTACTGGCGTGAATGGTGATGCTTTCCTCTGGAAGTTGACTATCATCTCTTTTGTCTTGCTGGTGTTGAGCTGAAGCTGGTTGAGCTCACTCCAGCTGACAAAGTCCCTGATGACAGTCCTGTATTCCATGTCGTTCCCCTCAGAAACACAGCCGGCAATGACTGTGTCATCGGAGAACTTCTGGATGTGGCACTGTGTGGTGTTGTGGGTGAAGTCCGACGTGTAGAGGGTGAAGAGGAAGGGGAGAGCACTGTACCCTGAGGGGCACCCGTGCTGCTGAGCACCACGTCAGACACACATTGATGTATCCTCACATACTGTGGTCTGTTGGTGAGATAGTCAGTAATCCAAGCAGCCAGGTGTTGGTCTACTCCCACACTTTCCATCTTCCCTCTAAGCAGTGCTGGCTGGATTGTGTTAAAAGCGCTGGAGAAGTCAAAAAACATGATCCTCACAGCGCTCCCGCTGTCCTCCAGGTGTAGCAGTGATCTATGCAGCAGGTAGATCACTGCATCGTCCACCCCAATCCCAGGACGGTAAGCAAACTGCAGGGGGTCCAGCTGAGTGCCCACCAGGGATCGCAGGTGTCGAAGGATGATCCTCTCCATGGTCTTCATCAGGTGAGAAGTCAAGGCAACAGGTCTAAAGTGGTTAGGCTCCTTGGGGCGCGGTGTCTTTGGTACTGGTACCACGCAGGAGGTCTTCCACAGGGCTGGGACTTTCTCCAGGCTCAGGCTCAGATTGAACAGGTGCCTGAGCACACCACAGAGCTGGTCAGCACAGTCCTTGAGTAGTCTTGGGCTGATGCCGTCTGGTCCCGGGCCTTCCTAGCCTTGATCTTTTTAAGTTGACTTCTCACCTGATCATCTGTTATTGAGAGGTGTGTGGAGAAAGACTGGGGTGAGGGTGTGGGGATGATGGGTGGTGAGAGGGGGGGGGGGGGGTGGGGGGGGTGGCCTGGTTGATTGATGTTGAGGGTGGCAGGCTGAGGAGCTGTGGGGGGAGGGGGGCAGGGCAGGGGAGGTGTGGTGAGGGGGCCGCGCAGGTGAGGGAGAGAGCTGAGGAGGGGTCAAATCTATTGAAAAACAGATTTAGCTTGTCAGCCCAGTCCTTGTCCCCACTGGCCTGGTCTCTCCTCCCTCCTTTCCCATTTCCAGCAATGGTCTGCAGCCCTCTCCAGACATCTCTTGTGTTATTCTGCTCCAGCCGTTCTTCCAGTTTCCTCCTGTAGCAGTCCTTCCCCTGCCTGATCTTAAGCCGGAGCTCCTTCTGGACTCTGCGCAGCTCCTCCTTGTCCCCAGAGCTGAAGACCCTCTTCTTCTCGTTCAGTAGGGCCTTAATCTCAGAAGTCACCCAGGGTTTGTTATTCGGGAAACACAGCACCGACTTGGAAGGTACAGTGTTATCCACACAGAAATTGATATAATCCGTGATGCAGTGGGTCATGCTGTCAATATCACTGCCGTGGGGGCTGCAGAGTGCATCCCAGTCAGTCGTCTGGAGACAGTCTCTGAGCCTAGCCCTGCTCTCCTCGGACCACTGCTTCACGAGCCTCTCCACAGGGGGGTTGTTTCTTCACCATGGGGGTGTAGTCAGTGGTTAGGTGGACGAGGTTGTGATCTGAACGACCCAGCGGGGGGAGGGGGGATGATGTGTATGCATTGTTGATGTTGGCATACAGGAGGTCCAGAGTCTTATTGTCTCTAGTGTGACATTTCACATACTGGGTGAGGGTGGGAAGAGAAGTGGACAGGGAAGTGTGATTAAAGTCACCGGAGATGAGGAGGAAGGATTGGGGGTGCTGGTTTTGTAGTTGAGAGACAGTAGTGTGGATCAGGTCTGTAGCTGTAGCAGCATCCGCTGAGGGGGGGATGTACACAGTCACAGCGATGACATGTGAAAACTCCCTCGGGAGGTAGTATGGCCGCATGCTAACCGCTAACAGCTCCAAGTCTCTGGTGCAGAGTTGCTCTTTAACTGTTATGTGTCCCGGATGGCACCATCTCTCATTCACAAACACAGCAATTCCCCCTCCCTTCTTCTTACCGCTCTCCATTGCATTCCTGTCTGCCCAAAGTAGTTGAAAACCGTCCAGAGTGACGTGTGAGTCCGGAGAAAGTTCACTCAGCAGCGTCTCCGTGAAGCACATGAGGCTGCATTCCCGGTACTCCCTCTGCAGCCGGGTCAGCGCCGCTAGCTCTTCCATCTTGTTGGGGAGAGATCTTACGTTCCCCATGATGACAGACGGTAGACATGGCTTATACCGTTTTTTTTCTGCTCCCTGCGCTTCACTCCCGATCTGCAGCCTCTTCTCCTCCTCCCTTGGGTAGCTCCTTGGGTATCGCCGGCCTCTCCGCGCCGAGGAGGGGTGTGGCGCAGGCGAACAGCTGATCCCGTGTAAACAATAGAGCCGTGGTTGAATGGGGAGCCATGGTTGAGTGTGTTTCCTTCAGCCACACCAAAAAGTTCCATAAACAGCAAGGCGCAAACTACAATAATAACAAAGTGAACATCCATAGTTGCGCACTCGCTTAAAGTGCCGACGTAAGTAGAAAAAAATAAAAGAAATATACTAAAAACGTTACAAAAACTAAGAAATAGGTTAGAAAGTACGGAGCTGCTGTAACAAGCTGCACAGTAAAGAAATGGATAGAAAGCAGAATTTTGAAATATAATATGAATATTTTCTGCGTCTGGTCACAAAGTGCATCCACAGTTTTGTGTCTCCATGTGAGATCCTCTACTTCACACCCTCATCCACCAGCACAGTGGAGAGGCACACCACATGCTTTGATTGAGTACATGTAATCTTTATTATCCCCGCCTTCAGGCGCTAATGCAGCTGCAGCTAAACTCCTCAGCGGGTTCAATGTGTTCTAATATTATCTACCTGGCCGGAGATTAGCTCTAATCAGGCACCTGGTCAGGCTCCTTCGGGCCACCGCACACCTCCAGTCTGTTTCCAGGTTTCCACTTTAATGTCCCGCGTTTGGTGGTTTTGGCAGAAAATTTCATCAGACTTTTCGCATGCACCAGAGGCATCGGATGCTTTTCTGCACATAGCGTGTGCGAGCAGGTGTGCCAGCGCCAACATGACGGTACACACCACGCCCCATGGCACCTGCCAGTGCTGAGATAAATATAGAAACACGTGCTAAGGGGGATGCACACCCAGTCAGACGCACGTCATGTAAACACAGACGCTCTCACGCTGCTGCGCCCACAAATTGCACGATTGTGACATAGCTTCACTTGCAACAGCGACTCAGTCAGCGTGTGTGTGCATCCATTTAGCAGGAACCACTGTTCCCCAAACGAGACACGTCATGCTGGGTGGCCCGGAAAGAAATTCCCTGGCGCTGCTCCCACCTCGCCCGTTGGCGGGACTCGTTCATTAAGACATAATCTCATCTGCCGACTCTTCTCTTCCCTCTCTCGCTCCCGTCTTCTTTTGCGAGTCTTCCCCGTGTCCCTTTGTACCTCCTGCACAACATGCAAACAACAGCAAAAAAAAAATAGCTGATTAAAGTAGAGAGGAACTTGTGGAGTCAGTTTTCAGCTCTCCTCTCTGCAGAGAAGCAGACTCTTCAGACAGTTTGAATGTCGCAAGGTTCTCCCCCTTTTTTAACCCCCCCTCCCCATTTCCTTAGTTCCTCCTAACTAGTTTCACATGAAATTTTGAAATTTAAACAAACAAAAAAAAAGATACATTCCACCTTTTGTTCTGTTACACATTCACTTGACCCAGTTTTTGGCGCCTGAGAAGATTCTCAGCGTCTCTAAATCTTGGATAATAATTAAACTTTCTTTATAGGTGCTCAGTTTACCTCTCACAGCATGGGTTATGTTTTATTTTTCTTTCCAGTCTCACACACTGTGCTATATGTAACCCAGACAGTTCCCGTCACTGAGTACCTGTAACATACCACGTGTCGGTGAGCGTGGACTCATCTTCTGGAGGTTGTTTGATTCAGGTGAATATCTGGGCAAATTTAAATCAAACTTTGTTAATCAACTCCTGCCGAAGCTCTTATCTTACTACTCACACACAGACAGGATTTCCTTTCCTTATGTAACAACCAACGCAAGTCTTAGAAAAGACATTGTAAAAAAGAAACCATTTATATTGA
>JAFBJZ010000663.1:0-181624 GCA_016785225.1 Psettodes erumei | reverse complement strand
AGTGGATTTGGATTAAAATTTCCTTGAGATAACCGTGACCTGGGCAACTGAGAATATCCACAGCCCTGTGTAAATGTGTGATAGCTCCTTGTGGCTTTGTCAAGTTTTCCACACTTTCCCACACACTGTTACTGTCAAAATGCTGATTAATGCAATTTTAAAACCTCAATCAAATCATCTGACTGCTTGTGTTTCCTGTCCTTTTGGGTGTGTTTCTTAGCAATGTCCTTGGCCTCAGCTGATAAGAATAACACTGTACTCACTTAACTACAGGGATGATGGTCTCAATGGCAAAAACACAACCAAAGATGTAATATGTAGGATCCCTGTTTTAAAGTTAAAAGACCATGTGGACATATTTATCATATGTTTGTTTTTGGACATTATCACCTCTCAATGTCTAACCCACCTGTTGTTCCCACACAGAATCGGCTGCAGTCCGGCCCACAGTTGCACAAATGCTGAAAACTGGGAATGAGGGTTCTCCGCCTCTTCCTTCCCTTTCGCTCCTCTTGCTCTCCCCCCTCCCTCTGTTCCTTTTCCCCCTCCTCTCTGGGGACGTCGGTCGTGTTGGGGCCCCAGGTGGTGGCGTTAAGGGGCCAGGTCATGTTTGAGGGGGGCGCTGGCGATCGACCTGCGCAGGCTCCTTTGGGCAGCAGGCGGGCCAGACCAGAAAGCAGGTCCACATCCTTGAGAAGCCTCTCCACATTGGCCAGGTCCTTCAATAAAGCCTTGAGATGGGACTGAGAGAAAGGAACCCAGGAGTTGGGTTGTCCTAGGTGAAGCTGGGGAAAGTGGTGGGGAGGGAGAGAGCTAATAAGTAATACAGCGTCACTTAACCCCAATGGTCAAACCACCAGCCTGCAAGGTAGCTCACTGTCACTCTTGTGTGAGTGTGTGTTTGGCTGAATGAGTCAAATTATAAAGCATTTTGGATAAAAACATGATATAAATACAGCCATTTACCATTTTAATGTTTTTAATTTGATCAGTACATTCATTCACTATCTCTTTGTGTTTTCAAGATACCAGAACTGAGCCTGAGCATTTAAATTTATTTTTCTATAAAAGTTACCTTTTGGAATTTTTATAACCAATCAGAACTTAAAATAAAGGGTAATTACAGTTTATTACAAGTTTAATTTTAGCCTTGAAAGTCTCAAAAGATTAGTTTTTTTCATGTTTAACATCTGTATTTAAATCTACAAGACAAAGAAGTGTGCAAATAGTGAAGAGGTCTAAATATTTTCTAAAGCCACTGTTCAAACAAGATGTACATATCATTATGTGCATACTTGTAATGTGCCAGCAAGGTGTCCACATTGTATTTTTCTGTGGAAATTTTCTAGTTGTCATACAAAATGAAACAAACCTTAGTGGTATTGAATTATTTTGGAAAATGATAGTTATTTTTCTTTGGTCAGATAGCAGGGGCAGATCTTTCTGCTGTACCTTCTCAGTGACACTCTGTGTGTTGATCTGCTCTCTCAGCTCGAGGCTCATCTGCCTGAAGCGCTCCGACCTCTGACCCTCCCCACCGCTGCACAGCGTGCTGCGATAGGCCTGCAGCACTGGCTGCTGCTTCTCGGGCACAAGCAGGATGTTACTAAGCTCGCTGGCTCCGCCGCGCCGCCGTCCCCGCAGGTGAGGGTCTCCAGCATGGCTCCGGTGAGGAGGATCCCCTGTGGAGGACAGAAGCCTGTTGAAAAGCCTGCTGCCATCGAGAGAGGACAGACATGGACAACTGTTTCAGTATGGATGACAGAACACATTTTCAGACAAGCTCTCCTTGAAGAACACTGTGTCACATACTGACCCCGTTCTGTTTCTTTGTATTGTTGTTTGTTGGTATTGAGATGAAGAAATGTCATGGTATCCCCAACTGCTGCTGACAGGTTCAGTTATTCAGTGTTATTAATGCTGAATGTCTGTTACTGATGACTTACTGACTTTGTCACAGTCAATATGCTTGAAGTTTTGCTGCTATTCAACATATGACGCTCACTTTCAATTTTCAGAACATCATACAAGGCTAGTGAGCAGTTAAATCCTAGTGTTGTGTGGAGATTTAAGTAATGAATGAAGGCATCATTGTTGGCAACATCGTTGTGACCACTGTGTGTAGTATTAAGCATGGTTTAGGGGAGGTGTGAGGTGTGGGGGAGAAGCAAAACTGAAAATAATTGAAGAGCTTCTAAGCATAACTGAAGGTAAGGTGTCGTGTCTGACGCTGAGCTTTCCAGCTGAGTCTGAGTCTGGACAGAAGATGAAAAATGATAATTTTGCAAAAGCATGAAAACCTTTTAATTACTGTATATACAGTATCTTATTTGTTTGCTGCACACAGTCCTCATTACACATACAGGATCTTCCCTATACAACAAACTCTTGCAACTTGGACTCTGATGAAGATAACTCCTTATTAGTTGGGGAGCCAGATGTCTGAACGGTCACATGATCCAAAAGTTCAGCTGCAGACCTAGTAGTTCCTAAAGGATAAACTAAAAATTTTCTGTGTTGATGTGCTTCACATATTTTCCCATAAATAAAAGCTAAATATGGTGAAAATGTAAAATGAATGATTTAATTTGTGTTTATAAGGAAGTACCAGCAGAATAATTATCCCATCAATGTGCATGTGACTCTCAATGAATGAAGAACCATATACATGAGTTTGTTAAAATTTCATCATAATTGCACTTCAGTTCCTACCACTTTATCCTGCTACGAAATGGAAAGGATAGTATATAATAATATTCTAATCATCACACAGTACATAGGCAAGGTTATTGTATGAAAAGGTATGTTTATTTGCTCTCTTAGTTCTGCTGCCTGCAAGGCAATATAGGTCAAGATTCAGAGGTAAGAGCACAAATTCAAACCATGACTCAGCACATGTACCTCCACCTCCTTCAGGACCTGCTGGTCACTTCCCTGGTTCCCTGTGACTTCAGTGAGACCCAGAGCCCGGGACATGAGTTTGAGCAGAGCCTGCCTGTGGGCTGCTTTCGTTGGGTCCTGCAAGGCTTTGTATATCAGACCTCCATCAAGACTGTGCGCGTTTCCCAGCAGCTTCTCCTAAGGATGAAGACACAAGGTTGTAATAACAGCACCATTATAATGTGCGATAACGGCAAAATGGAGCTCATGAAAATGTGTGAAAGTACAAACTACAAAACTACAAGTAGAAGTACTGCTGGAGTCATCAAGTACCACTAACCAAAGTATTTTGAATGGCACTAGCAGGAGCAATTTAACAACCAATAATGAATGAACACTCTTGTCATTGTTATATTAGGCTTTGTTTAAAGATCTTGAATCCTTATTCTGTACTTTTCTACTGAACCTATGTTCCAGTTTTGTACTTTTCACACAATGTATGTCTTTGTAAGATCTGGAACTATAAGATAGCATGACCGGTTAGAAATGTTTTGCATACCAGGAGGCAGATGAAACTTCTCTATTTTATCACTAAGGTGTGTTGCATTAGCTACACGCCCAAACAACACTCACACATGTTGTTTAGCACATCCCAAGGACAAGGCGAGGACAGTGGCTGTCCTCCCCACGTCCCTAGGAACTGGCCCGTTATATTCGGTCGTTATATTCGTGTTTGCGTCACCCAGCCCAAAAGGGTAAACGTGAACCATATCCAAAGATCGGAGCTCACTCTGACTGAGATCTTGCGAGATCTTTGTCACTTTGAGACCAGCGCTGCTATACTTTACCTGTGACCGGCTAACAGTTTGGTGCAGTGATCCGGATCAATGATGGCTAACAATTTGTGACCATAATAAATGATGCTGTTTCTGAACTATAGGTTTCTCCGGTCTGTTCTTGGGCTTCCAACAAAACAATTGGGCTAACGTCATCATGATTCTATCTCACCATATATTCCTGGAGAAACATCCTACTCCAGTTAGTAAGCGTGTCCATGTTCCAAAGAAATGCCAAAAATGTTGGCACACAAAAGCTTCCCTCCGTGTTTTCTGCAGCACATTATTTATTTTTAGCACAGATGCATGTGCACCTGTACCCCAGATATATAGAGTAACTAGGTAGTTACACATACAGCACACACACCAGACTTAATATACATTTCTGTCAGCTGTGGGTTGACATCTACAAATTTAACTAACTAACTAACTGACAAACTAAATATGTGGCTCTTCAGCTGTTATATGTTCCATGTTACGTGTTCACCTGCTCCTCACTGACTTATCAAGCCAGTTGAAATGGGCACGAAATTTAAAGTCAGTGTTGACTTTGTCCAGTGGAGATTCTCTGTCGTGGCAATGATTTGTGATGTAACCACTCCCTCTATATTCTAGTGTGTGTGGTACTGTGTGTCTGTGTGTGTACAAGTGTGCATCTGGCGATGTGCACTTACCTCCAGATGAAGAACTCTATCTCCAGGTTTCTGACTGGTGTCTTTCGCCCCCTGAATCCAACTCTGGGTCCCTCGTCCATCCCTGAGAGACGTACCGAAGATGAGACGGTACACCTACAGGAGACAAACGCACAAAAAACACACAGCTGGGGGTTTAGATCAGGAAGTCCTAACTTGCTACATGTGTGATCAAATGTCATGAAAACATTTTCTTTGAAAGATATGTAAAATGTGTGCCTCCATTAGATGAATTATTTCAGAACACGGGGAGTTTGGCACGGGTCAACAGCTCAACGTGAAACACGATCGTTCGTGGCATCACAACTGTCAATAGCAACAAGTTTGGCAATGTCACCTCCTTCATTCTACCCTCTCCTACACCTGCAAGGCACAGTGGGTCAGGCTAACACAGCACAGGAGATAACCTCTGTGCACAGAACTGCACACTGAAGTAGCTCTCGATAATCAGTTCTTCCTCACTGACTTCAACTGTAAAACTAAGAGAAGAGAAAAAGCATTTGGTTTATTGCTCTACGGATATTCTAAATGACTACTAAGTCTATTCAAACCCCTCCAAATCCACTGACTGAGAACTGAAGTTGCAGATAACATTTCCAGCTTTCTAAGGGCCAGGAGATACTGGATCAGAACTAGTTCTCTGTCTGTCATAGTAAGGGGAGGGGTGCAACACTGTTTAGTGCAAATTTGTGGGCAGTTTCTCCAGGAAGACATTGTGAAAAAGTGTTACATTTAATTTTGCACATGTACTCATTGTTCACTTTGGGCCCCTTTATGCCAACCAGCCATAGCCATTCATAGATGTGGCAGAATGAATGTGCAGGTGACACATCCATCACATCAGAAATGATGTGATGCGATCATGTCAATATGGAGCAGAATCTAAACGGGACGGAGGATTCACTGCAGGACAATTGTATTTGACTGCATTCATTTTAGCTAAAATATATCTAATAAACTGACAACTGGCGATACATACATCATTGCTGCTACTGTATTTTGTGGCAGTGCAAATTACTCAATGACAAAAACTATGGACCACATAGACAAACAGAGGCCAGCAAAAACGGGCATCTGGTCAAACAAGGTCATTTGCAAACAACACCCACTGGCCTGCACCGAGCTGAGCTGAGGTGAAGTGAAGTGAACAGAACAGATGACGAGTGAAGAAACGAAGAAGAGTGAGTCACCTCTCTGACGCTGACCGGGATGTTGAGCAGCAGGCTGGTGGTGGCGTTGGACAGGGACAGGTTCTTGACCAGGAACTGGTGAAAGGCTGACTGACTCTTCAGCACACTGGCCAGTGTGAAGCCTGCATCCGAGCCAAAACACACACACAATCAGCATATGTTGATCTGTTTCTAAACAAATCTAACAGCGGTCAGTCTGTACAGTCACACAGGTTTGTGTTAGGTGCCAGGCAGATCGTTCCAGCACTTGTGGTGGCATACTGGATAATAAAAAGCCTCATTTGGAGTTTTTAAACAACTTTGATACAGCAAAGATTCAAAGTCAGTGCCAAAAAATGTTGTTTTGGAAGTAACATTAAAAGGACAGGTTCATCATAACCCTGTGAAGCCACAGAGATTCACATTATTTGGAACCTAAGTGTTTACTCGACCTTGTGGCAAATCATTTTATGAAATGGTCAGAATTATATTCATAAATTACATCTTTTTATTATATTTGCTTCATCAACAAATATTGGTCATTGCATTCAAAACATTTCAATTGGTTTGGTTTTATTAGTATTAATGCTGCAGTTTGTTTATACTGTCATTTACATAAGACTATTTTTTGCATCAGTTACCTCATTCATGTCATCTCCTCTGTAAGCCTCTGTGACCACAGGTTGCCCATTACACTCTCCTCTGCCGAGGTTTGCAGACATTTATGTGTATCTTTACAGGAGCAACACTGCAGCTTGAATCTTTCCTGCTCACAGGAGAGGTTGGAGCCAACCTCAGGATTAAATTTAACTCAGCCACTACTAAAAAAAACATTTGGAAATTCTCCTTGGATTTGGAGGTGAAACCGTGGGGTTTTTGGCAGAAACTTTTTTTCTGTATCATGCTGACTGAAGCCACAATGTGACCAAATGTCTTTCTGCACCAGCTCTCCACCAACTCTTATCTGCATGGTAAATTACATGGCTTTAAAGTACACGGTGGGTCAGTGCCAGCTCTGTCGCTCTATCGAGGGGTAGGCAGCAAATCAACATGATTGGAAATAGATCCAAATCCTAATGGAGGTTTTGTGAAATTTTGAATAATTGTCCAGCATGGATATAAAAGGCTTGTGGATTCAAATGATAACTTTGTTTCATAGGCATGTATAAAGTTCCTGATTGTCCATACCTTAATATCAGGACAAGGAAATACATCATTTAGAAAAACCAAAAGCATTGTAAACCACTTTGAGTTTACATCTGTGATCTCCAGCTGTGTATTACAGAAGCCTTGCAGGTTTTTGGTGAGAGAGTTAGGTAACAGGAACCTGGAACACAAAGTCATCACACCAATATTAGATAAACACATTAGATAAAGCAGTAGGTTTAACCTTGGCTGTTGTTGAAGTTGTAGTCTGGCGGTAAAGGGGTGGAGCTGATGCTCTCCAGATGCTGCTGCAAGGTCTCCAACTCTTGACCCAAACCGGGACGGTCGGACGTGAAAAGCTGATTCTGTTCGACCACTTCACCGATCCGCTCCAGCAGCTGGGTCACACTAACACAGGGAGATTTGGAGATTAAAACATTTGTATGACTCCATTTAGAAATAACTTGACAAGAAAGTACACAAAGTCTCAAAAATATATTTTTTAAAAGAGTGTGTGATTCATTTTCAGGTTGAAATATAAAGAAATTGAGGGACAAAAAAGCTGGCAAAAAGAGCAAGGAAGTGCGTCATGTGATGGGTGAAAAATAAGAGTAAGCAGTGAGATGAATTGCTCACCTGCATGCTAATGCAGCTAATGACTGTCACTCTCTCTTACTCTGTCAGGCAATTAGCACCATTTAACAGCAAACTGCTAAAGACTGTGTGTGTATGTGTGTGTGTTGTGTCTTTGTCTGGCCGCATGATGTTTGTGTGTGTGTCTCCACCACTGTGTATTCCTTCTCCCAGAGCGCAGTTCCACATGCTAATACTGATATTAATTTCTGGTTATTGTCATCATAGAGGTCAACACATGAAAGGAGATTTTCACCAATTTAACAGCTCACACGTCATGCTCGGAAAAATAAAGAGCAAGACAGAGTTTACAGTCTGCTCACTGTTAAGCAGTGAGGCAGGCATAATGTTCATCAGTTAAGTTTATGTTTGCATGTTGGCACATGAAGGTCCACTGTGGGAATTCAACAGCCTGTCACTTAACCGTGGGTCAAGAAATGCATGCTCATATTTTATTACCTTCATTGTTTGGTTTTTTTGACATTTTAATGTTTCCAGCCACTGTGAGATCACCATGGTCTGAGGTGAAACTGTGAAAGATGCTAAAATACATGAGCACAGGTCTGTCAACTTCATTCTGATCAATTATGAGTCAGAGCTCCTCAATGTCAAACTTAACCTTGTTTCTGTTCTTTTGTTTGTGATTACTTTTGTAATTATTTAGGGTGGTTTGGACGTCATTATTCCTGATTTCTTATGATTAGGTTTTGGTTATTTGAATGATTTTTGAACTGTGAACCATTGCACTTGAGGTGTACCATTTTTATGGTTTTTATATATATGGTACTTTTCATACTGATGGATTTAACTGGAAATTTTCATTTCAATTTTATAAACTGAATGTTGTGCGCTGTGTTTTCTGAGCCAGTACATTTGCATCCACTTGTTTTTAGGCATCTTCCTCAATTTGCACAATACAAAAACAGTAATGGAAGCAGACGTAGTGAATGAATCATGACAGACATGAGGCATGTGTCGTTAAAAATCTGCTTCAATAGAAAGCTCTCTCAACACGACCGTCAGATCTCAGTGAAACAAACAACTCTCCTTCAAAAAAAAACAACTTATGAGACCAATGAGTGACAAAATCTACTCACGTGGAGTTCTTGTACTGCAGGAAACCAAACTCATCCCTCTGGCCATCCGGGCACAGTGACTGCATAATGGGAATGATGCCGGCTGAGGTGAGCGGGGCTGCACTGTAAAAGGCTGGACATGAGGGAGGAAAACAGGGGGCAGGAGGGATAAAAAAAGAGAGGACAAAACCACAGACAAAAGAAGAGGATGTGGCAACGGTAGGCAGGCAGGAAGGTGGCATGGGTGAAGATCAACAGGTGTGTGTGGGGGGGGGGGGGTTGTCATGAAAAGCAAACCAAGGGGGTGAAACAGGACAATGAGAAATAAGAAAGCAGAGGGAGAGATTTTTCTGTTAGAGCTGGAAAGAAAGAGTGATGTCAGAGCAGAGAGCTGATGGCCAGAGAGGCTCCCGCATGTCAACGCTGACTACAAAGGCCTCTCATCATGATGCTGCACAAAAATGGCCTAATCTGTCCATTAATGCTGGCTGGATCAGGAAAAAATACTCCTGCTAACAGTCTAATGTTTCCATGGTTACTGTGCTGCTGAGGCTTGTTAGTGTGGGTCCTGTACATCCACCCACCGAAAAACACTTCCTTTCACGGAAGGTTGATGTTGCAGCGGGAAGTAACTGAGATGGTTGCACAAAAATCATTGACAAAAGATATCACAGGAAAATAATGTGAAATTCAGTGCTAGTTTTTCATTTTATGGCAGTAATTTAACTGGCCCGGAGACCTTAAAAAGTGTGTCCAAGCCAGTGGGCCAGTTATAATGTTAAGCCTTGCTGTACTCTTTCATTTTTGCTGTGACATCTGACACTGACACATCTGATACTGGAGGCAGGCGAAAAAACTCTGGAATGTTGACTATGGTTTTATGGGTTTTACATGATCCTGTCCTATGTGCTGCTGCCAGGACATCTCTAATCTCAGTGATGCGCTTTCCTGATTAAATTAAGTTATATGTAACACAAATTAAAGCAAAAACCTGAATAAATGAATGGAGAATGGAGAAAATGTAGCAAACGCAGAAAGCTGCACACAGGGCATGAGGGGTCACCGAAGGGGGACGTTGGAACACCCGACAAGGGAACAACTCAATGGAAGAGTGGTGTTCATCCCTCCAGTAGAGTTCAGAAACTTGTACAGTCAGTGCCAGCGCACATTGAATGTCACGGGCTCTTTCCTGTTCATTCTGCCTTGCTTCCCTGTAGACCTTTGGACTCCTCCTCCCCCTCCCCTCTCAGCACTGTCATCTCCATTACTGTGTATGTGCTGTGGGAGCATCTCTTCTCCCCTGGATCCAATCACAGTGTTCAGTGTGCCAGGCCTCTACACCACTCATGTGTCACATCACCAGTTTGCGTTCACCTGCGGACTACTCCTCACTGCTCCCAGCCTCATTGGCCAGCCACGCCCGGCTCAAAAATCAATCCCCTGCCTGCCTCTCATCCTCTTCCTCTGTGGGCGTCAACAAATCCAACTGAACCTATTTTCTTTGTCTGCTTTCAGGGCTGCAGACTAGCAAGCATTACACCGATGCTGTTCTGGCGTCGTATGGTCACCCAGCCCCTTACTAAGATGGGTTATATGTATGTGCCTCTAAACTGTCATCTGCTTTGGACAGAGCACAAAGAACTATATTCTTGTACAACAGAGAACCCTGTTTGATAAAAAGTTCAACTTTAACAGCCTCCAAAACTCTCAATGAAAGGTAACAAAAATAATGCCGGTGTGTAGTTCATGAGAGTTTGATTAATTCTCATTGGAAATTAAACTCTCTCATCTGCATGATTCTAATTCTCTGCAGTACAGTTTTGTTTATACCTTGAGATACTTTGGTAGTTTGTTGTTAAATGTGCACCATATACTTTACGACCCTAATTTACATCCTCCTGAATGCATCTTCTTTTTTTCAACATATTCAAGTTCAGCAATTAAGTAAAGTAAAAGAATGGCTCATGAATTTAGTCCTGGAATAGAAACTAAAGCTGAACTGCCAGCACTTCCTCTTTGGCTGTTAAACCACAGGAAGGATTGAAGAGAACATTAAAGTTAAGACACCCCACTGTCTTTAGTCAGATCCAGATGTGCTTCATCTGGGTTTAGGAGCTTGAACAAGAGAAAGGCGCTTTACTGGCAATCAGATGGTCTGGAAATGAATCATTAAGTGATAATCCAATGGTTTACAATGTCATATGCGAATAATAGAGGTGAGTAACTGGAAAATGTGCAGATATGAAGTAGGTTAATTCATTCAGTTGGTTGACACTGGTCCTCTCTGACCATCAAGCTGGATAAAGGTCATCAGGTCAAGGTGTTAAACAGGTCAGAATTCATCATCAAGTGACACATGAAGTGCAGAGAGACACAACCTGCTGTATGGAGCAAGAATTACATGGACACAAAGGACTCTGTGCTGATAAACCATTCAAACACACAAAAACCCCACACACCAGGACACACAGGTAGACACTGCATAGAGGGCTGTGTTGTATAACAGGTTGTTTCAGGACACTGCAACACAAAGCAGTGAGGACCTGTTGAGTCTTTTGACAGCTGCTGTGACAATATTCAGCACCTGATGGTTTGTTGGCTATACTGTGCAGTTTTTCTTCAAAAAAAAAGGGATGATGTGCACAGATTATCGGATTATTCGACACATCAGCATTTATGCAAGTGTGTTCTTCTCTGTCCAGCTGCCGGTGTTTTGGATGGGAGCACTTATATGGACAGAATGAAGCTCTTCATCTTTGGTGTGAAGGAGGGTGGTGCTTAGTCCACAAAATGCATGAAGACAAGACATGTCAGGATGGAGAGGGACACACTCACAGGGGGCGGGTAAATAAATGATCATCTTCATGTGCAGCTCAAAACTTCAGTCACTCAGTGGCTCATAAAACTGCCGGAATGTAAAAAAAAAAGGCAGGTGCAAAGTAAAATGAAATTAAAATTAAAAAGTCTCTTCCATAGAAGTCAATACAAAATATGAGAATCGAAGATGGCCAGAAGCTACACAGACAGACCACATTTTTATTCCGTTGTATTTTTCTGCCCCCCAAAGTTTGGTGCCAGGTGCACAAACACCCTGAAGTGATTCTGTCATCACAATTTAGTCTGCTGGGTCCAACACCTGAGCGTGTGTCACTGCGATGAACGGGGCACTGACTTAGAGCGGGATTCTGATCCTCACTCAGTGAAATGCAGGGAAGACATACACAAGTGCACCATCCTTTGTTTTTTGTCCCACTGATTTTATCATTCATCCATGACTTTGAGGGAAGAGACTTTCTTATCCAGAATTATTTGTCCTTGTTACTTCACACATGTCTGACACAGCTTTTGCTGTTTAAGGAGATTTTCTATTGCGATTTCAACAAAACAGAGAGAAAAAGAAATGTTATGAGCTGCTGAGGGACTGAAATGTGCAGATCTTCCATGATACGTAGTAAGGGATCAGGGATCAGGATTAGGCAAACATATGGTGTACACACACAACCCCAAATCAGAAGGAACACACTCTGGTAAAGCTAAACCCATTAGAGCATGTAGGTTGGGATCAGGGGTCAAAGTTACGGAACGATGACACTTACACACTGGTCCATCGAACATGTCGAGAGCATGCATCATGCACAGGAAAGACAGAAACAGAGAAGCAAAGAAAGAACAGCAGAAACAAGACGAGAGGTGCAGTAGAAGAACGAGAAAAAACAAAACAAAAACAAAATAAAGTGGTTGCTTCAAGTGGCTCTCAGAACAAACTAAAACATGAGAAAATCAACGAGGGGCAGTGCAGCACTACAACTAAAAGGTGAAAGGACATAAAAAAAAACATCACAGCACAGTGGGAGGAAAATCACATATTTGTAACAGCAGCATATTTATGTGGTTTTTCTTTTTAGAATGCACACCACTGACTGCAGACAGGTTCATGCGACACTGACTCAGCTTTTTCACTTTCTATATTTAAAACAACAAACGCGAGTTAAGGTGGAGAGAAGGATAGAGCACAGTTATGCGGTCCTCCACCTGCATCACAGACTTACTCCGAACTTTACTGGAGCCTTCTCTGTTGGCTACATGGAGGGGCGCTGGTGCTTTCTTGTTGTTAGTGCAAACAAGTGAAGCTCCAACATGAGGGAAATGAGTCTTTGGTATTTTGATGGAAAAGGGGGCCTGAACTTTCTGGTGGAGCATCATTGAGCTGCCACAGGTGTGGATTTTTAGCACCAAACAAATGTGTAGTAATGATAGAATAATGCTGATCATTAAACACTTTGCAGCCCACAGATGTGGGTTGAAATCAGCAACAAAGATGATGAGCAGTCTGAATATATCTAGAAATGAATATGCACCAGACTGTTGTTCGCTGCATGAGAAGCTTCTCCCTCACTTCATTAAACCAAGCAGCCAAGCGGCTGCAGAGGTTTAGGAACATCATTTAGGAATATCATATTGCCAGGTCTCCTTAATCCTGTGCATGACTACCTGCCTTTTTTTAATTAAAAGTTGCATTCTGAGTTCAAATGCTGCTGACAACAATTATGATATTATATGAGCATTTATGACATGTAGCCTCAGATTAATGCAATCACATTGATGGCTTCTATCATCACTGACTTGACACCATCTGGCTGCAGATTTGTGCTGCTGTGCGTTTGTGTCGTGCTGCTCGTGAACCAGAATAGCAGTTAGCTTGGAGATAATAAACAACTGTCACCTTGTGCTTGTTGATGCACTCACACAATTAAAACCACCCGTCCTCTTTTCACAGGATAATCCTGGTTATTTTCAACCTGGGCTTTATTTTCCAAGCTTCTGCCGTTATTTTTAATGAATCCTGATCAAAATGTCATCACCTTCTCTCACACTCAAGGGCCAAATGGAGGCTGATTGAATCCAGAAAATAATAAAGATACTGCTTATTTATATTTTTATGTTTCTATTATATTGTATTATATTTATATATATTCTATATTTCAGTTTATATCAACAAATCGCATGAAAAGACCAAAACCAACCAAATATGTCTCTCTACCCTGTCTGTGTTACTAAGCCTGTCACAAAGTTCCATGATGACATGATGTTTTGCATCCATGTTTTAATTTAGCGGTGGTCACTGGACTGTAACTGTCACAAAAGCCAGCTGCAGCTGACCTAATTTGCATAAAGTGCCACAAAATAATGTGTTCTCATGCATGCTGCACATTTTTGGATATGGCAAAAGAAAACCATGTTCTGCTGCTGAACTCAGAATAACGATTTGGGAACTGGAAGCATGCATCTATTCAGCAAGAAGATTGTGGGATATTATCAGTTCATGTTCGTATAAAATATCAGTTAAAAGGAGTTTTTGAAGCTCCTCTGAGCAGACTGTTTCAGTAAAAAGAAAACAGTAGGCCCTACTGAACCAACGTTCCACCACACTGTGAGCCATTAAGAGCTACCACTAAAGTAACTTTAACTAAACTAATGTGTCTTTAGTTTCTCCACTTTTGAGCAGCAACTTTTACACCGGCTCCTCTTAAATGATTCATTTCAGATGCAGGTCTGTAGTGACAGATCAGCAGCTATTTGTATAAATTTTCATTTCCTCCACCAACATTTAATGCCTCGAACAACATAACATTACGGATGCTGCAATTAGTCAACATAATCAATTAGGTAAATTCATCGACGAGGAATTTTGGTATTGATGCGTCGTATTATCAAAGTTTCCAACTGATGGCAAGGCGACCCTCAGACAGGCCTCGCCCTGGGAGGATCTCGGGGAGGCAAGGTGCAATCAAAGTAGCATTAGTGAATGTGTCCTGCAATCCACATTAGTTCTCGCCTTCTTGGCTGAAGCACGAGCTGAGTGACCCACCGCTAAGAGTTGCCTCTCTGTCTGAAATATCCTCTGCGAGTGCACCTGGATGTCAAGTCTGTCAGCCTGTGGAGCAGGTGCATCTTAGTACCCCTGTATGTGTGGAGCGCTGTGGCTCAGAGGAATAAGATTAATCAGTCTTTCATACACACACACAAAGCACGAGGTAGTAAGACACATTCACTGTTGGTTTGGGAGATGCACATTTGTTGTCAATTAAAATAAATGTAGATAATCCCTAGTCAAACTTCCAGTGCAGTTGAGCACTGCAATAAAGTGAAATCAGGGCAGAATTTATTTATAGGAGCCAACCCACTGTTGTCTCTGTCCACGTCCTACTATGTCTGCTTACCTTCCTTAACAGGAATCGCTGGCTTCTTCTCCCTGAGGCCCAGGAGGATGAAGAAGAGGACCAGCGGGATGAAGATCTCAAAGGCCAGCACCCACTGGACAGGAAAAGAAAAAAACAAGACAACACTGACATTAATTGTGCTGCATTTTCAATGAAACCCTGGCGTTAACTAAGTCCAGCTCCAGCTCAGTTTCCTCAATCATGGCTCTCCACCATGAAGCTCTCCTTGTCAGCTCCCATCTCCCTGCTCGTGGATCACGCTGAGGAACAGATTGAGTTTGCGTACTCTCACATAGCAATCCATTACTCCAGGGGGAGGGAGTGTGAAGGATGTGGTCTGCTGAACGTGCACTTTCTGCTCATGGCTGCCACTGCAGGATGTGCAGTGTCTATTACATTCACGAGTATGTGGCTCTGCCTGTTTAATGTGCACTGTGAACACACTAACATAAAGTCTCACAGATTTGAGCACGATTGAGTGACTGCAGTCATGAATACACACACCTTCAAAACCATCGTATCACATCATAGTGTTACACACAGTAGTTTCCTATCTTTCATTATTCCCAATGCAGGGAAAGAAAAAAAAACAGGAGTCAGTAGGTAAAAATTCAATTAGCCAGACACTCAACTGGACCCAGCAAGCAGACTGCCAAAAGCAGCAATTCATAAATCACGTTTAGACTGCTGGAGGACAGGAGAAGAGAGCAGAGGGGGAAACATTATTTTCAGATTTAAGTAGATAGCGAGTTTTGAAAGTCATTTTCTGGTCAACAAAAAACAAGGTGATGACGTGTCTGTACATAACTGATGGAGCCTTGGCTGCGCACTTTGTTTTAGCCTTGTACAGTTACATTAGATGGATGATGAGTCTCACTGACTTGCTGACTTGATGTAAAATCCTGATAAGAAAAACACTAATTAAATGCAGTATTTGTAAATGGCACAGCTCTGCCAGGATCCAGCTTGAGCGGCATGCCAGAGAGGATTGGCCTCGGACCAAGTGGCGCGACGGCAGGAGGCTGGTCGGGCACGCTGGGGTTCAGGTAAGGCCTGCATCCTGTACGTGGCCTCTCAGTGGCTAGTAGAGCTGAAGGATTATTAAATTAAAATTAAATTAAATGAAATTCACAAAGACAAAACGTCTGTGTGGGTTCTCAGTCATCCAGGACATCATAGTAGTCTTTGTCTACCAAAGACAAAACATTTTACCTGTGCTGTGACACAAATGACGAACAGGACATCGAGTGAAGGGCAAGGTAATGCCAAGTTATCAGAAATGATGCTCGTGACTATACATGCAATAAAACCTTGATACATAAAAAAGCCATTAGACCAGCTGAAACTCAGAGAAGAGCGATGCTCTGTATGTGTTCACCACATCAACTCCACCTGCTATAAACACACTGCAATGAAGATCAGCCACATCTTAAAACTCAGGAAGTTCCCACTCCACCAGCGGTAGAAAGAAAGAGCACGACACGTCTATCTATATTTCACTACTGAGTTTACATTTTGACTTTGTTGCTGCTCAAGACATAATAATTTAAGCTTTTTAAAAGGTAAATAAACTATATTGTCTTTAAAATAATAATTAAAAAGTAGTAAGCCTAACCAAAAAGATCTGACATGAGTATCAATAAAGAAAGATCAAAAGCATCGATAAGAGCAGAGGAACTGATAAAACCTAAACACCAAACTCTCCTCAAAGCTCAGTGTGCACAACATTTAGGCGCTGACTGTCACTTTCACCACTTCAAATGAAAACAGACGGTCATATGGCTCATATCAGTTGTTGCTAAGATTCAATAGCAAATTTAAATGGGATACAATGTAACAGGGTTGGGGTTTAAAGTTAATTCAGTGTTTGAAATGAGATGCATTCAGGAAGCACAACATATCCCAGACTTTTGTTAAGTCCCAAGTACTTATTATTACTTTTCAGTTTGCCCATCAACATTTCAAAAGAAATAAAAGATTAAAGTCAGATAGTGTATTGTGATGGTCATGCAGTTCTGCAGAACTTCAAAACCACAGCTCACAATGTTGCTGACTCCCTGACAGAGCATTAAAGACAGTTCAGAAACAACTTCTGGCCTGAGGTCAACGTCCTGTTTTCTTCTTCTCTGTTAACTCAAAAAAACTTCACACTGTAACACTGTGTGATGACGAGGCCACACGAGGGCACTTGCGTCATCAAGTTTGATGACGTTTGTGTGTGTGTGTTGCATATGACAACAAAGCAGGAAACTGTCTGCCCAGAACCATGGGAACCATGATGTCTTTGTGTGTCTGTCTTGGATGCCCCCCACACACACACACACACACACACAAACACAGACAAAGCTGGTGTGTGTTTCTGTCTGTGAAGGTCATGACAGACAAAAGCAGGCCTTATTGACAGAGACACATACACACACTGTTGCATACATGAGGCACGCACGCTGAATGAATATTCAAAGTGAGGGAAAGTTACACAACCACAACAAATATGTGTACTGATGAAGTGATTGTGTAACTGCCTTGGTAGAAACATCTGATAGAGTTTCTCTGTGAGAGAGTCCTGCAGGTTCCCTCCTCTTCCAAATTTCCATGTTAGAGGTCAAGTTTCCTGCAGGAGCTCACCTGCCACCTCAGTTTTGCTTTTGTTTTTTAAAAGCTGCTCTCATTAATAATTTCCCAGCAAGAACTGACCCTATATGTATCTGTAGTGTGAACTCACACACACATGGAGACAAACCCACAGAAAACTTCACCATTTAGGTTATTGGGCCACCGATTCTGTTAAGACCGATGAAAGCGAAGTGATAAAGCCACAGCGCACCCCCTGCTCTGCACCAAGAAACACAAAGACTGAATTATCAAAACGTGGTGAACACAGAGGAGAAATTAGTAGCTAACATTAGGGTGAACATGCCTCCAAATGGATGCTGTCTAGGCTGGATGTGTAGAGTGCTTTGCTAATAAACAACTACTATGTCAGATGTTGCGTTTTTAGCTCATTCTGCTGTAAACCAGTGACCAAAAATATGTGGCGGCAAAGATGGAGCCAAAACATATGACTTGATATCTACTTCTTTAAAGAATAACTTCAGCTTATCATTACTCGGGTCATTTTAGTAGCTTTCAAGAAATATGAGCAGTCAGAGGTGGACAATATACTTATTTCTGTTTTAAACATCCATCACAGTTTCTACTTCCTGTGTCAACTTTGACCTGACCTGTACTTACTGTAGTTGTGTGCATACAGTTTTCCTAGGAATGAAGAATACTGGTGATATTTGGTGCAATGGACACTTTTACTTATATGTCCAGATAAAGTGCTGCAGTTTCCAACCTGACTGACCATCTGGCTCTGTTTCTTGATGCAGGGATGATGTGCTGATGTCACTGAATCCCCCTGATTTGAGAAGTGACTTTAAATAGAGTAAAGCGTTGTTAGGACTTAGAAATGATGGACAGGGCTGCGTTGGAATAACCTGCAATTATCCTTTTACAAGAAAAGCCCCCTTGACGTGAAACTGGTGTTTTTAAAAGAGAACGTGCCATAAGGACTGGCATGTTTCTTTGCCTCCACACACTTTATGAGTCATCAGGGCAGTGTGACACAGAACCATCCTCCACTTCATACAGCATTTGCTTATCGCATTATTAAGTACAAGATAGCATGACATGAACACAGCAAGGGGAAAAAACATGGAAATGCAACGCAATGAACCAGTTTTAAATTAGAGAAGCACACCTGTGCTAACTAGAGCTCTGTACACATCCACATTTCAATAAATACATTCCCTCACACACACACAGAATCATTATTAGTCATCTTCTACATCTACAGTCATTCGTGCTGCACACCAGTGATGCCATTCAATACATTTGGGATCACACTGAAGCCAATGATTGAGCCTTACAGAGTCAGAGTGGTTTCGGAGGATGGACATCACACACACACACACATAAAAAGGTCAAACTGTGGGTTGTGATTTACATAATGACATAAATCTTTCAACAGAGAAAGCTGTGGCCATGTCTAAATATTCAGTGGAGAGTTGGCCTCCTGCAGGCCCTTGCCATTTTCAGTAAGACTGCTGCACACTTGGCCTTTCACCGATCACTCCCTCAGAAACAGAAAAGGAACAAATGATCTTTACACGAGGACAAAGGACAGGACAATAAGGAAAGACAACAAGCTTGCAAATGAGGTGTTTTCCATTGCTCTTAAAATAAAGACAAGGCTTCTTGAGTAAGACTCCACATGTCTGAATTAAAACTGAAGTTGGTTTGTTGTGGAAGGAGGTGACTGACGTGCACCTTGCCCTCACCTCAGCCACATTTAGGATGAGGTGGAGCTCTGACGGTGACCCTGGCCTTGTCAACCAACATCAGTCCTGGACCTCTCTAACAATCTTGTGTCAGAATGGGAGCCAGTGTTTCCCATACATTGACTTGTATGTGGCAGCTCGCCACAATTTCACCAGTGACAGTAGACAACACACACAGACCAACAACTGCTTCATCTGTAAATAGCCAGTGCTTTGCTTGTAAGTCAGACGGCGCTGGAACATGAAGTCATATGAGAGTGCAGGGGTGACGTAAGGCAGTGCTGAAAAAATGACATCATGCATGCTATATGCAGGCTGACGAGCCTCAATTACAAATAATTTGCATGACATAATGTTAATGTAAATCTTATGCCAGTACTTTTAAATTATTTTGACACACACAAATGCTCACATCCCCATATGGGGCTTACAGCACAGCCAGCACTTCATTTCTCCACATGTCCAACACAGACCACTATACTTAACCAGAATCAAACGAACCTTTCAAAAATTCTATGATTATTAAATGACTGACATGGCAGCTCAATAAAATTCATGTAGACATTGGCCTGTTAACCTTATCTAGTTATCCATTGCCACGTCCTGATTCTCCTCCTCCTCCCTGTCTCAGTTCTTACTCTGCAGATCTGGGGCCAGTACTATGCGTAAAACACCTTCAATGAACTTGTCATATCCAGTTTGATCAGGCAAACATCCCTTGAGATAACATACAGCCCTCCAGGAAGTTAAACAAACTTAGGAAAACATGTTTTGTCACTGGGGTTTCCTCATCAATATCAATTTTTACTGACAGACAGACGTTGTTACAAAATGGGACTATGCACCTTCTTTAACTATGTACTTACACTGTTTATCTAAAGTAACTTTTTTTTGCTTAAATCTGTATGCTCATGGTTGCATCTTCTTTACACTGTCATATTTTTTCTGCAGTTAGATTTTAAATATGCAATATATCTTGATATATTGAGTCATTACCTCTGTATCATGATATTTAATGCATCGTCAGATGCTTGCCAATACCCAGCTCTTCTCAAACCAAGATGCAAAGCGCTGTGAAAACTGATGAAACAAAAATCAACCTCTAACAAAATGATTTAAAAGAGGAAAGTGGGGGGGGGGGATGAACATCTCATGACCCAAAGCCAGTGGTTGTAATTATCTTCTCAGACTGAAATAGGTTTTCAGAAACTGCAGGTAACTAAATAAAATAATCAGTACTGGTACTGGCTGAGAGGGCAGAAACACTCAAGTCTTCAGAGAACCTCCACTTCCAACAAGTTGATTAAATATGCCTGACTCACTGAAATAAAAAGCACAGCCTACTTTAACACATTATTTTTCACTGGTTACTACTTCTGCTACTCAATCTAAACACTTAAGGTTTTCATTCAAAGATAATCCATTACTAATCTAGAAATTCAACTGAAAGATACTCCTGAATTTAGTAAGCAAATTAAAGTATTAATCCTTATGACTTTCATGAAATCAAAATTTATTTTTAAAATTATTTCTGGTATGATGCATGTTATTCTCCTGCAGGCCTATCAGAGCTGGATTAAGTAACTTCAAACAGAACATCCTGCTGCTTCCTTCACTCAGCTCAGTGAAGCGGTGCACTCAATCCATAGAGTTTGTCACCAAAGTCAACTCTTGCAGCCATCATTCATCAAAAATGCTCCAACAAAACAAGACAATGGGCGTTCCAGTCATTTTCATCAGTGGATCAGCAGTAAATCCATCAGGGAGTAATGGGAGAGTGAAGAGCAGCCGCGATGAGCTGTCGGGTGAAGAGCTGCAGGCCACAGGGCCCGACTCCTCAGCAAACCAGCCAACCAAACCAGCTGCTCTGCTTGATCGACACGCAGCATGAGATGAGATTGCTGCTGCAGCTTGATCATTTCAAATCGCATACTGAATCTTCTTAGACTCACCTTTCAACACCTGCAAGTCACTAAAGGCTACACACAGACATTAGATGTCTAATCACCACCTTTTGTTTTTCGCGGCAGCCTTATTCATGTTTCTAACCTGTGTTCCTGAAAAGAGCAGCAGAGTATGTTCATTTAAGACATGTGACACATTCAGAGAACAGCTGTGGCCTGCACTTCTCAACCAGCTCAACATTCCTCACTCAAAGTAATGAAACTGGTCCGATTCAATCGGTAATGTGATACGAATCGCAGTTTATCTGAGCAATTCTTGTGGCTGGTCCCGTTTTCATTGCAAAAAAAAAAACACAGCCCACTTGTGATTTCGGTGTCAGAGAGCGATGTCTCTTTTCACTCACAAGTGATCTTTGTAGAGATACAGAGAGAACCATCCATGTCATCTGAGGATTTAAGGTGGTTTGTTGAGGCGTCTGCATACTTCCGTGCATTAGTTCTTTCAGCATGAGCAGACATAGACAGAGCCACAGGGATTCAGGAAGTAACCACAGTCACACAGTCCCTGCGTGCCAGCACACACACACACACACACACAAAATGAGACGGAAGGTGTATGGAGTTTTACTTCAACAGTGGCGTCTGCACCCGCATTCCTGCTGCGTCACCACGCTGTCCAAGACTTCCACCATGCAAGGACAAACTCCTGTCCCCAGGGTGACATGAGCGCGCACGCGCACACACACACACACACACACACTGTGCCAGAGACTGAGCACTCAGCAGACAGGTACAGACCAAAGGGAGACTGGCTGTGTCTTCACGTCCTTGTTAGGACAGCTGATACAGGACACAGACAAGGCTCTGCTGCCAGTTAAAGGAACCAGTGCGTACGGTGATGATGTCATGTCATCGTGTTCCCTCTGGTGTTTCTGTCAGCTCCGTGTTTTCGTTGTCACGCTCCTTTCCTGCCCCTCGCCTGCCAGTATTTTTCCATCCACCAGTTCCAACTCAAAGCACCTGCCAACCACTCCCTCCTCGCCAAGAGGCTCACCTGCAACATTTAAACCCATCCTGCAGTCTGACCCGTTGCCAGATTGTTGCTAGCCATGCTTGATCTCGACCTGAGCTGTCTCCTCCATCTACGCCCTGCTCAACACCTCAGCTCTATGTCCCTGACCTCCATCTCTGCCTCTGCCCCTCCCCTGTCCTGGTCGCATGGATCTGTTTGGCGTTCACCTGTTGTTCAACATTATAGATTCTCACCATTCACCTTCCTGCGGACTCCTGCACTTACCTGTTGAGTGCTCTGTCTGTGGATGGATCTCGATGGGGGGAAGTGCGTCCCTGCGTCCACCCCACGCCACCTTAATGGACTGACCTTAAAGCTGTTTACCTGCTGCAGTCTGCCGGCATTTATCTGCTCTCTGACCACTGTTGTGTTATTAATATTGCTTACCTTATCTCTCATCATTGTGTGCTGCATCTGGGCCCAGTTTCTGTGTATCCCATACCCTTCTTCAGTTTCCCGCCTGCTGGCAGCTTCAGGTTCTTGATGCGAACATGTTGGATGAGGATTCATTTACTGACTGACGACTTTTTTAAGCCGCCCTCTCTCGCTGCTGTGTAACATCCACAATTAGTGACGCAAAGAAAACACTTCCCTCACATGACATCACTCTTTTGTCTTCCAGCAGGAACACAATATTGCTCAGACTTCACTGACCTAAAACAACGCTGCACCACTCATCTTTATTTTTCATTTGTCTGTTTACTGTGCAAAGAATCTTTTTGCAGTCTGCTCCACCCTGACACTCTGTGAACATTCAGCATTCGCTGTGTTTAAGAGGGACAGACAGGTTAAAGAATGGAGAGGAAGGTGGAAGGAAAAGGGACACCATCCTGAGATGGGCTGTGGACGGTGAAAGGGACAGTGAAACACCGCAGTGTCACATACGATGGATTCTACCTCCCTTGCCCTCATTCGTCCGCTGGCACAAGTCCTTTACGAAAAGAGACAGTGTTGTATCGCTCAGTTAAGAGGACACGTCCTTCTTATTTCCTCCAATGGGTTGATTGGTCTTTTCTCTCACCAAAATGCCCTCACATCAGTCTCCAAAGTTGCATTCTTTGAATTTTTTTGAATTCATGTCACATCAGTAATCTTAGCCATAATGCTGTAATGTTCAGCAAGCATTTTAGGAGGAATAAGGTGTATTAGATTAAGTAGCTTTTAATGTGGCACAGCTTATACCCAACATTATCGGACTAGGATCGGCCAAAAAAATGAAAACAAATAGACTGGTGCATATTTTCCTGCTTCTCTTACTGTGGCAGTTAATTAAACATCGCTGTTGAAAATGTCAGCCTGTGTCTGCACAGGAGGTGCTGATGCACAGTACCGCATGTTGGTCACACCCGCTCGGAACCAAATCCACGTTCGCTGTAATGTTTATACATTCGTCTTATCTGTGTAATCGGGTAGGCTTATTGAGATCTCAGACCTGAGAACAAGAAAGAAAACAAACACAACTTCGATGCAGCTCATACAATCAATTCCTCAAGTCGTAGGAAAGACAAGATGAGTGAGTTTTTAAGTGAAAAATCCTGGTGTGAGACCGGACCCACCATGAAAAATGAGGAGGTTGAGAGAATAAAACTGAAGGAGACTTTTGTAATGCGGTCCAAGACTGACAACAGCACCAGTACCTAACAGCCATCACACTTCAGCATCGCCCCGCATCATCCAGGACAACCTGATGTAATCCATGCTGAACCCAGACTAAAAGCCTCCCCCCCTCCTCCTCCCCCCTTCTCTCCCCTCTCAGAGGATGTGTCATCTTCAGTCTGGCTGCCACACGCCGCCGCCTCGCCCTCAAATCACACTGGACTGCTTCAGCCAAATCACAATAAAAACAAAACACAATAGGGCTCATTTATTGTGAATGCCCAAATTAATACCACTGTTGCACAATTTCATTTGGCTAAAGAGTCCAGAGCTGATGAGTAATGGAACTAAAGGACACACAAAAGCCTAATAAAGGAAGTAATAAAGTGAGGGAGTTGCGTGTTTAGCAGAATAAATGGGCTTCTTCAGGGATTTGAGTCATAATAACAACGTAATACAAAGGTACTAATGTGGTGTGTGTCCTCTGTCAGTACACACACACACACAGTATACAAAGAGGCTGAGCGCACACTTAATCCTCACTTTCTCTCCGTCTCAGGTGACACGTGACGCACACACAGTCGTCTTCCTGATGGCTCCTCTTTCTGACCTATTCATCACAGCCACTTAAATGTCAAGTTTCGGGGCAGGCGTCTCACGGGGCAATGTCAAGGCCGAGACTTCGTCGTGACCACAAGAAAGGCTTCATCCGACCGCGCAGATTCCATTTACACCTGCGAACAGCCTCGGCTCCAGACACAGGAAGCTGAAGGTGGACAGGAGCGGAAGCAGCCGCAGCTTCTTTTATTTCTCTCCTGAAAAAATAACGATGATGATTCAGCTTTCTTTTTCTTATCAGAGCACTTCATTAGGAACACCTGTCCCAATCCTGTCAGCCAATCACGTGGCAGTGGTGCGCTGAACGAGGTCCTGCAGATACAGGTCAGGAGCTGCACTTCAGGTTCCCTTCAAACGTCAGAACCTCCACTTCCTCCGATGTGCTGTTTTGTGCTCGGCAGGTGAACCGACCCGACCCTCATCCCTCGTTTCCTCTTCTCTCCAGCTCAACTGTAGATTTAATCTGAGTCTCCCTCTCTCTGTCTCTGGAGCGTTTCCCTGAAGGAAGGAGGAAGCTCTTAATAATTCATGGACTGTCTGAGCCTCTTTTTCCAGCACCGACCACTGCTGCTGCCACAGCTGAAGCCTACTGTTGGCCAACACTATGGTGAATTACTCATTAAACACTACTAGTTACATGACTTCACCGATTACTCAGCGGTTACTTTACCATCGGCGCTCAGCTCACAGCTCCATCACAGGTGCAACACCAGACGCCACCACCAGTTTTTCACAGCGCTTCATTCCAGTCCAGAGATTTTGCATATCTTAGCCTTTTCAACCTGTTCCCCCTTCTGAAAAAGTGGTTTCTTGGCTGCTACCCTTCCAAAAATACTGTTCCCGATCAAGCCGGGGTCCTGCTGTTGTTCAGGTGGAAGTGGAGCTCACACTAAATACTTCCCACTTTAGCCCGGAGAAGCCTCTCTCCTGAAAACCTTCTGTTTTTCAACACTGCATACCTATGTCCTGTATTTCCTTGTTTGATTCTAATAAAGAGTCATTATAGCTTTACTAAAACAATAACCCTAATGTTCTGCAGAGTACTAAACATCTGCCCAACAAACAGCTCTGGGACCCGCCATCAAATTCAGTAAAACAGCAAACATGTCAGAGGAAGGGAGCTTTACTGAGATGAATAACTGCACTTCCTGATGACTTGTTACCAAAGAATGTAATCACATTACTGTAATGGCTTTCTTTCTGTAATGGCTCACTGCTCTACGCTGACTGGCACACACTGACAGCCAAGGGTACTGAAGGACTTTATGCCAGCAGTTGTGTGCTCATCTGTGCCATAATGAATAGTGCTTTGTGCTGTGTGGCTGCAACTTCCTCTACAGGGATGCCTATGAATAAGGGAAAACAAATATTTCACAAAGTGTGTTGATTTTAAAATCAAAACACTTTGTGAAATATTTTAGCACAAAGCACTTATTCATTCATATGTATATGTATACATATATATATATATATATATATATATATATATATATATATATATATATATATATATATATATATATATATATATATATATATATATATATAAATAGTTTCATGCAATTGCAACTGTTTCAAGTGCAGCCATGTCTGCGTATTATTACCCCAAAACTAATAATTGTTTTCTATTAAACCTGGTGGAGAGATGGGGCTTGAGCCAAAGATGGACCCAGTAAATTTGATATGGATCCAGATCAAGAGGCGGATCTGGGAATTATATGCTTAGATTGAAGGGCCAGTTTATGCAAACTGCACATCTTCTGTGGATTAAATGAGCCCATCTCAAAATTCTAACAAAATATTTTTGAAATCCTTCTGCAGCTTTATCAAGGTTCCTCAGCTTCATTTCCACGTGACCTGGCAGCTGTTGTCCTGAGCCCACTGTTTTTGAAACTGCTCCTGGAGATTCACACGCTTGCAACTGTGAAATGTCCAGTTTGACACACTTGGTGCAACTCATCAAGTTAATTACCTAGAGGGTTTATCTCGTGGGATGCATGAGATCATTTTCTGTGTCTCTCTATGGACATTTTTAATACTGTTGATGACATTTGCACAAGCAAAAAGTTCATTAAATATTGTTTGTCATCTCAAAGAAAAGTACATAAAAGGTAAAAAAAAAAAAAAAAAACAACAGCTTCCCCGTGGCTTCCAGAGGAGGAACTGCAGCACACTTCCCTCGCAGGATTTATAGATGCCCTCCTCTGTTTCCAGTGCCAGGCCTCAGTGAACCAGCTGCTGGTCTATTAGACTTTACAGATAGCATATATAATTCATTTAGCTGTCAGTTAACCTTCTGCTACAGATTTGCACGCTCCCTTATCAGTCAGCAACTTCATCCTTCATCCCCTCCATCTCTAAAAGCTTTCTCTGCCGCTTCCTCTCTCTTCCTCTTGGCTCTTCTTTCTCCCTGCATCTGAAGCTTCCGTCTCTCCCAGCTCTCTGCGGTCTTCGCATACGCCCGGCCGCTGGGTTTTAGCGGGCCCGCTGTCTGGCTATCATTAAAAGTCAGAGTAGATCTAGGTCAGACGCACTAGCTACTGCTACTGGAGACCAACATGAGCACGACACTGCGTGCTGCATGTGTTCTGAGGTCAGAGGCAGCTATGTTTTGATCAACACTTCTCCTGAAATGATGAACTTTTCCTCTTAACAGAGAGTGGGCCGATTAAGTCACAGTAATCTGGAGCATGAAAAGCAAAATTTCTACAGTGAAGTAGTTACTTGTCTCTCTGACTTGAACATCCTGAGGCGTGGTTCCATGCACGACATGGCTGGAATGCGTGGCAGGCTGCGTTCTCCGCTCCACAGCATCGGCTGCAGCTTCTGTCGCGCGTCCTGTTACGTCGTGAAATGCAACTCTTATGAATAATAAATGTTGTGGAGTACGGAGGGTCCTGGCATGGATTACTTGAAGGGAGAATGCTGAACAGGTGACTCGTTTCTTTTCCTCCCCGTCTGTACTTTACCTGCCTGCATTGTGTCGTGGAGAAAGTGCTGTGTTTTATTATGGGGGGAACATACGTGGGGAAAACTGACCTGAAAACAGTCATCTGCATCTTCAGCCCTACATGGAAACAACAGATTGTTATTATTCTATCGGCCTTGCAGTGCTTTGCACAGCAACAGCTGCATCGTTGTCGGTCCAGGCATGTTACACTGGCAATCGAGGAACTTGTGTATGCGCACTGTATTTCCTGGTTACTGGGACAGCATCAGCGTCTCCCATGCCCCTGACCTCATTTTGGAAGCATGACTTGCTTTTTCTAACTGAAGCTGTGACTGAAGACAAAGACTTTAAAAATGTGCCCTCATGCAGTATATCTTGTTGAACATGGAGCCATCAAAAAGTGCAGAGAGAAAGAGACAGAGGCGTCCATCAGCCAAATAATGGTACAAAAGAATGCTCTCCGAGGACGCGATGCCACTTCAAGTGAAAAAGATACAATACAAAGAGTACAGCAGGAGTGACAAAAAGACTCTGGACAACGTACAGAAGGTGACGCGACTGGCCTATTATAAAATACATTCAGATTCCATTTTCTCCACGCTCATCCGATCATTTTCCACCTTAGCGGATGGAGTGCTGAGCACTCAAGGCATTGCAGTGTCGACTGATATTGCAATTTTTTTTCTTCCTAAAATCGGTTTTGGCATCAGCCCCAGAAAATCCAGTATGGGTCGGGCTCTACTAACACTTTATAAGCAGAGGAGCAGGAATATCGAGCGGAGGCAGACAGAGCCGGGCTAGCTGTTGCGTGGCATTCTGTCAGGCCATCGTATACAATCCTCTCCTGAATGGCATCCGTCTGGAGCAAAAAGTGCTAAATACTCATCGCATTTTGAGCTGTTTCTTCAGATAGCGCACGCTGCCCCTCCACGTATTAGCTGGTCTCTACATATGAGGCCGATGCTATCTCAGGTAAGTGCTGACTCGACCTTCTGCTCCGCTCATCCATCCAGCCTGCGTGATCACAAATCTATAGGCAGGCTATTATTATCACAGAGGCTCTCCGGTGCATCTCCTGTGCCTGCCCTGGATTTAATGGCTGAAGGTACATGGGCTAAAAATAATTGCATTCCACCAAACACAAACACACACACACACACACACACCCCGGGCTTTTAAAAACATCACCGCAGCACAATGAAGCATCTGTCAGGCATCAGGGGCTCTGACGGTTCAGAACTCTACATCCGGGTTTACCGGAGGAACTCGAGCTGTTTGGGCCACAACTGGAGGCTGTAATGGCATCAGAACTCAGGGCTGACCGTCGCCATAGTGATGAACAAATCAGTATTGGAACGCTGCGATTATGATTTTTCTATCTGCAAGGCCACAAAAATCATGCAGTAATCCAGCATTCCTCATCATGAGTGTTATGCGCTAACTCCAGATTATCAGAGTGCCACAGCTCTCATCTAATATTACCAGCACTCATACTGGGACCTGCCCACATGACAGGCTTCCAGAAGGTGCAGACATGCTGGACGAGACGCAGACTGCTCGCAGTCGGAGCGCTCCGTCAGACTACTCAGTGCAGCTGAACACATGAAGTCCCTCAGAGATGTTTGTCTCTTTATATGTCACCTGACGTCAAGTTCATTTCCTGTCTTTTATTGCAGACAGTGTAATGCTGGCTCATTTAAAAAACACACACTGATGGGAATTCAGTTGGACTTTAACCTCCTCGCAGCCAGACGACGGTGACACGCGCACGTCTGCTGTTGCTTCTGTAAATCAGGCTTGTGTGCTGACAAGCCTTGTCTATGCCTGCTTGTGTCTGGTCTGCTGTAAAAAAAACTGTAAAACTGTACATTGAAGCTAAACGACCTCATCATTTCCCACAAACCCAGGGGGGGTCCGGTACTGAGCTGTTAGAAAAGGGAGGGTCTGGTGCTACCTGTCGACAGGTGTTCCCTGTCAGCTGTATTCCAGACTCAGTCCACACCAAAGACAAACAACAGGCTGCACCACACAAAAGCAAAGGTACATAGTTCAAATTTGCCTCTGTCTTAATGTCAAGTATTATACATGCGTATTGTTTGATACTAGCACTGGAAATGCTTCCACCATTCCAAAATAAGCGGTGTCAGATAATTTATGATTCATGATGAGAATTTCTTCATAATCTTGAGCATCTCAGAACGTTCTCTCAATATTTTTTACAGGAGTTGTTCTCATCCTCACAGTTTTATTGAGTTTTTAGCTAGTTGCTGTTGCACCATTGTTTTATACTGTTACTGTACTATTCAAATATTTTAGTCTTAAAAAGTCTTATTTTCCAAAAATTGGAGCTGACTTTTTTGTCCAGGGACAGAAACTTCAGCTTTAACCTGATCTGAAACACTTGGATTTATTTCTTAAATCCAGTCAAACTGAACTTTAGATCCACTGAAATGATTTGAACGCGGAAGCTGTGAAACGCCCTCGCACAACTTCACTTGGTTCAGTCCAGTTGGTGTCATGTGAAACGGATCTTCAAGCCAACTGTCGCCCAATCACCATCTGTGACATTTTATGACATCAACGTGTACGAGTCTTTTAAATACTTAATGGCGTTGCTCCTCCAGTTCTTACTGAACTTCTGAAAAATCAGGCAGGTACAGTTACTGAGACAGCCAATCAGCATTCTCTTTCCAACCAACTTTCACTCAGGGAGCAGAAATCGGCCTTGAACTTGACAGGAACAATGATGGTGATGATTAGCGACGTGGAAGGACGTGAAAGTGTTTGATCGTGATGACGTTTTGGGCCATTGCGCCCTAACACAGTGCACTTTCCCAATACAGACTAGAACACCATTAACCAGCATTGAGTCCAAAAGGTTCAACCCCCCCCCACTTCCTCCTGCAGCCACACCATATGGCTGTATCCTCATATGCATCATTACCTGGATATGAAATGACCTATCGCACCATATGAGATTTCCGTGTTCCATACGACATTACCTTCATCCTGCAGCCCCCCTGAAAGCAACATCGGTCAGACCTGTGCCGCGTTCATTTGCAGCTTGTGGACATGAGAGAATGAAAAGTTGTCCTCGTGACAACAACATGCTGCACGCCGCATAGGCCTGCTGAGGCTCATGTCAAAGACTGGCAACCCGCAACTGTTGTCGGTCCACAAACAACAACCTGTTTGACAGGGGAGGCACACGCAGAGAGCAGAGGACAGCAGCCTGGCATCGAAACCTGCGTGGACATCATCATCATCATCATCATGCAGATCACTGCAGCGTTATATTAATGTGAGGGGGGAAACATTTGCTGGTAAGAATGAACCCCAGATGATGACGGCTGTGGGGCCAATGCAGCAGCAGCAGCAGCAGCGCGTAACGCTGAACCGACGCCCGTCTGCTTCCCCACAACACGACTTGGCTATAACACCCCCCCCCCTTCTTTTTTTAAGAAAAAAAATTCTCAGACTGTCATAATAAATAAATAAATAATAAATGGCACGTCTTACCGGTCCCCTCCGCTTCAGGGAGATGTTCTTCCACAGCAGGAGATGGAGCTGGTGCAGGAAACCCATTTTTGCGTGTCCTAAATTGACCAAAATAACATAGCGGCGGTGGCCTGTGGCTGGGTCTATAACAACCGGGCAGTCTCTATCCCATCCCCCGGGCGATCCGCGCGATCCGAGCGCCCGTCACGGTGCTCAAACGCGTCGATAATAAATAATATTAAGCTTATCGACAGTTCGTGGAAGGAGCGACGTTTATTAGCCAGTGACTGGCGGTAAAACGCGTGAGAGGACTATTTGTGTTCCGCCTGCCATCCTCCGTGTCATCCTCGGCGGAGCACCGGCTGGCTTCTCTCGGGATATCTGTTTGGCATTTTAACGTCCTGAGTTTGGAGGGAACAGCCTTGCGTCGAGCTAACAAGTGTGATGAAAAGTGATACTTCCGATTTAGCCTTTCAAAGCAAAAGCCCTTCTAATTTATTCGACACACTTGACGATGTATATTTGCCCGAAATAAATCACACATCAAATCCGAAATTTTGAACAAGACAACGAAATAGTATGTGTTAATTATTTTCTAGTAATGGTTCCATAATATTTGCAGTAAATTTTATTTCACTAGAGGACACATTTCATACTGTTTTCTCCATGCTGCCAGACATAATGGTTGTAGAAATACTAAAATAAAATACAGTTTATTTATTTGACTGAAGGTTCACACATTGAGGACCTAGAGTGGACATGAAAAAAATAATGTCAACATGAACATATTCATTTGTTTACCATGATTGTAGAGATGCACCATGATGTTGGAAGAAACACTCACTGAGCGCTTTATTAGGAACACTATACTAATACTGGATCGTTCCTCCCTTTGCTCTCAAGCAGCCTCATTTCGTCTTTTCATGGATTTAATGACAAGTGGAAACTTTCCTTTCAGATTCTGTTCCATGTCAATATGATTGCATCACATCATTTATGCAGATTTGTCAGCTACACATTCATGCTGCCAGTCTCCTGATCTATGTCTGCTAAGAGGATTCCTATTGGATTCAGATCCAGTGACCTTTCTTGAAAGACAGGACCCAACAGACCCAGAGTTGGCGTGCAGTGCTATAGCAGCTGAGGGCATTTTAATAGGCCAACATTCTCAGATGCTCCATGAAAATATGGCCTTAAAGATGTTGAGAATCAGTGTTGCCTCCCTCAGTCATCAGATGGAGCATGTTTCATCTCACGTGGTCCAGACATGCTCTGACCAACCTGTCCCCCCTTCTCCTCCTGCCTCAGCGCCTATCTCTGCTCTCCAGCCCAGAGAACCTCATCTCCCCACTCCCGAACGACACTCCACGATACTCCTCACTCTAGCCACTGAAAGCAGGTGGGCAAGTGTTTGTCTGGTTCCTTAAAGAATTGCTAAATTATGAGTTGATGGTCCGGGACAAGACCCCATCTCCTTAGTCACTCATCTCAACAACCGGATGAGGGAGAGATGCCGAGAATGCAGCTCCAGCTCCAGCTCCAGTTCCATTACCAGTTCCTTTTCATAGTTCGTCCAGCCCTCCCACCACGGTGCCTCCTGGGGACCTCTCCTCTGCGACAGACCCGTCGAGACAAAGCAGCTGGGTAACAGCTTGTGCCCTGACTGATGCCCTCCAAACACCACAGGAGGATTTTCTCACTAATTGCCCTAGCCTGTCAAGTACCTAGGATAACATGAGGATGGAGGGATACAGGGGGGCCAAAACCAGCCCTCAAACACACCAGGTTTCTGGGTAACCGCCCGAACCCCAGCAGCTAGCTTACCCTCCAAGCGGGCCACAAGCTGGCCAGCAACCCACCGAACACAAATCCTGCCTTCCACACAGTGAAGCAGGTGAAGGAGGCGCTGAAGGATAACCCAGCCCCTGGCAATGGTCCCCTTAACTATCTCTTTGTTTCTCAGTCGCTGAGGTCCTAAGTTACAGTGGGAGCACTCGTCAAACTTGACCTGTCACACTGGAGCCTAAAGCTTCTCTGCCAGTGTTTCTGGTGGCCCACCATTTCTCCAGGAGGCACACACCAGTTCATAGTAGTCTGCTCTGTCTGTGCCTAGGCTAAAGCATCCCACCGGCCACCTGCCGGTCCGCTCCAACGTGGGTTTTCCACCTCCATAACGTCCCAATGAAAATTGTCTCAGACCGAGGTCCTCGCTTCTTCTCTCAAGTATGGAAAGCATTTTGTGGGGCAGTAGGAGCCTGCCAGCCTGTCTTCGGGGTACCATCCTCAGTCCAACAGCCAGACAGAGTGGGAAAATTAAGACCTGGATCTGTTGGATTCCTAATTATAGTCCGGTGATATACTTAAGCGGTGAACCATTTATTTTGGCTCAATTGTGTTAATTGTTTTTTAACCAAATTCCTATCTGTGGCATACTTCTTCTAACCTAAAGTTATACTCTCACATTTGGGTACCAGGATGTCCCACTGGTTCAATCTGTCAATGTGCTGCGGGTAGACAGATTTCTCAGTCCAGATGTTGTACTCATTTGGACAGATTTCAGGCACGTTAGTGCTAATTTGCAAAGCAGCAAGGTTCAACAAACATTAGGGTTTGCAAGGTTGATAGAACTGTTACCAAGTGGGGATTATTTTCCCACTGCAGTGAAATGAGTATTTTGGGGTTTTGCAATGTTGGATAAACAATTGGAACATGTTACTTTGCACTTCAGGGAATTAGTATGATCATTTCCCACTATTTCAATATAAATAATAGACCAAACAATGAACTAACTATTTTGAACGATTTGTATCTGTCAGCTATATTTCAAAAGAATTTCAACTGAATTCATCAAATAATCATGGTGTCATCTCTAAAACACAAACAGGAAGGAATGAAATTGGCTTTGCTGTTTATTGACATCATTCCAGAAGTTGACAGTTGTTTGCTCTGTTGTAAAAAGCATCCACAAACTTAAATGATGTCCTTGTTCTTTATTTGCCTTTCATTACAAAAACTTCAAACTTGCTTTTTCTTGTTGTATACAACAATAAACACTTTGAATCTTTCATCCCCAAATCATAACAGTCAGTTACCAATGGCAGACATTAACATGATGTTCATCATTTCTTCATTCAGCCCTTCTCCTTCTACAAATGGCCCTGAAGGCCCTTCCAAGAAGCATCTTGAACACTCTTCTTAACTCTGGCAGGTGGAGCCTCACCAGGTGACCTGTCATTGGCTGATGTGTTCTCTGGTGGACTGGATGCTCCTTGGCTCACAGCTGCTCTTGCATTAACAGCTGCTGCATCTTCGGACATGGCTGAAGGCTCTTCACCTCTGGGCTCTTCAGGCTCAGCATGCTGCTCCTCACCCAAGTGGAGTTGTACACAGCCGGGAGCAGGTATAGCTGAGGCAGCCTGTGCTCCATTGGTTGAGTGAGGCTGGTTCTCGATGCCATCACGGGAAGGTGGAACTGAAGGTTCTTCACTCGACGCGCACTCACCATCAGACACATCCTCAGATGTTGAAAAGATCTCCATCATCTCCAGAGTATCCTCGACGCTGAAAGAAATCATGACAATAATTTAATGGATCATAGTTAGTAAGTTAATAAATCTGCCCATTATTGCAGTCATGCATCTATTCAGCCCTGCTGAAGCCAGAACACAGTCACTTACTATGAGCTGGTGCCGACTTTCTCCATCAGATGGGCCATTGTCACAAATGGGTCTGACCGAGCCTCCTGTGGCGTGATCCTGTTCTCAAGATCGATGGTGAGGAGGCATTTCAGCAGACTGAAGAAAGCTCTCTGATCTTCCAGTTCTATTGGTTCCTGCTGCCCCGGGCAGTGCTGGATTTAGAACAAAGCAGGTGACAGGTCAGTGTATCTGCCTCCTGTTTTGGAAGGACAGAGCCAATAGATATTAATTCATCCTTTCACCATGAAATGAAAAAAAACTTACTCCGATCAGGTCATCCAAGTTTCTCAATCGTGTATTCCACCTAAGGGGTTTCTCACCATTGTTCTGCTGGTGTGTCTACAGGAACAAAACATGCAGGTCAGATACTTCTTCCTCAAAGTTCTAAACATTCTGAAAGAGTTGTTGTTTTTTCACTAGGAGATACATATTGTGAAGAGCTGGACAAGGCTACGATACCTTCATAAACCATCGTGGGTTGTCCCAGTACTTGTTCTCTTTAAAGTATCTGCGGGTGAACTTCCCAGCACTGAGGAGGTGATCAGCTGGCTGGCCCAGTGCGTCTACGATGCTTTTCTTCTGAAGAGAGAATATAAAGAATCAAATCAGCTGATGTCCTACATCAAGTCCCCTGTTGGGTTTGGAAATGTGTCTGGAGCAGAAAGTAGAGGTCTTTGCATTTAAATGAATATATATTTTTGAGATACTTAATGAATGGTAATGGTATATTATTATCCTCCATTGAATTTGCACATGTTACAAGTTTCTCGGTGCAAAAACCCAATTCAAAAACAAATTCATCCATTTCTAGCCCAGTTGAACTCAACATTCTGCAAAAACAGACAGACCAATAGATACAAAATTATTAATTCATTTTGAATACCCAAGCTCTCCTCCCTTCTGTTACCACAAGAGACTTCACAGAGACTCTCGGTTTTCTGTTTGGACTCTTTTTTCTGTCTTGTGCATCTCCTGTTATTTTATGTCCTGTGGTTGATTGTCTCCTCCGCCCTAATCTGTTTGATCTGTGTCTCTTTATTACTACCTCCCTGGTATGTCATGAATGTTTGAATTCAGAGCTCAAAGCTGACTTTCCCGTGCAAAAGGAGCAGCTGCAGCAGAAAATAAGCAGGTGGATGTTAAAGCCAGCAAGAACTCCACCTGATGTCGTAAAGGGCCTGTCCATTTTCCCCCTAAACAGATAACTAAGTAACCTACTGTAGTAAGCCTCTGTGAGAGTAACATTACTATCAATCCCCCTGGGGCCTAGGTGTGTGCAATCTGTTTTTATTTAGTATTTTGCTGAGTATGTAGATTGGTGGGAACTCCTCAACCTGACTGAGTCCAACCACCCAGTCAGGGCTGCTGTCTGTCTGTCAGCTCACGTCTGTACATGTTGTGCCTGCAGATTTCCTGTTGCTGGAGTTGCAGACTGGTTCATGACTTGGCCGGGCGAGTTAACTTCATACTGATGCATTCACCTCAGGAAAAATTAGGAACAGGGGGCTACCTTCATTGCTTGTGGTTTTCGAGTGCATACATTTGTAAGTTTCAACCTGTTTCTGTTAAAGATCAATGCCATAGTTTTTACACACAGAGTTAATTTGTTGCAACTTACTTTATTTCATTTCCAGATAAATTACATTAAAATCATCCCAATATCACTGAAGGTACAACCTCATTCAGGAAAGAGGCCTAAGAATAGCTTTAAAAAAACATAAAAAATCACTGTTTTCATTGCGATTGATATCATACATCATTAAATATAGTCAAGTAGCTATGAGTTAAAATATGCAACATCATCATAATGTTGTGTTAGTGGATTAAAGGAAGATTTCTTGTTTGTTGAACAGCAGCAATATGGCACGTGTGTCGTCAGAAGAATCAGTCTTCATCTGCATCATCAAAGGCCACGCCAGTCGCCTGCAGCTTCCTGCCCAAAAGAGGAAAGTCACTGTGGCTTTACATTCACCGAGTGAATCATGTGGACACTGTTAACGGTTCATGAGAGAGCTGTACTTCTTTGTTCCCGGGTTGATGAGCGAAGCCCCCGGAAGTCATCTCTTCACAGTCGCCGATGGAGCACAACTCTTCTGCTGCTGCCGCTGCCGGGGCTCAAACTCTGGAGAAAATCAAAAACCGTCATCTCTCTGTAAGCTGGTGAACTGATCAACTCTTCAGTATACAGCTTTAAAAAGCCACCTGAGGAATGCCATTGGTGGTATTTCGCTGGACTGACGGACGTGGATCTGACTGGGGAGGAAAGCAAAACAAAAATAGTCAGCATTGGCTCCAAAGTGACAGCGTGATTTAAGTCTATAGAAGTTCATACAAACTCTAATCCCAAAGTCTGTATTTACTGTCAAGCTTGTTGAGGCTGTCAGCCATCCTGAACAGCAGCTCCTTCAGCTCCTCTGCAGCCTGTGGTCCCTCCAGCCTGGACAGGGTCACACTCGGGTCCCCTGGACTGGGGCCCACCTGGAGCTCCACACCGGTGTCATGAACCACAACAGACACTTCGCCATTGGAACTTGCCGACCTGATTGAAAGAGACAAATATTCAGTAAACCTCACGGTGGTTTCAACACATGGATATGGGGGAGCTCCCCAGTCTCAGTACAAGGAAGGCTCTGCTGCTGCCTGTGTGATTGCACTGGTCATACTGACTTCTCACACCTTCTTAGAAATAATGTATGTTGCACATTGGGGTTTATAATCTTACCTGAGTTTTAGAATATAATCCTCTGTTGATTTTAAGGCAAATCTCTGCCTCTAAACAAAAAAAGACATCGTTACAACTACAAAGACTGCACTTTCACTGTTGCATGGAGGGAAAATGATGGGGGGCAGTGTTGGATTAAGAATATAAAGCCGCACTTGAGTGGAAGTACAGATATCTCACCAGAAAATGACTTTGGTAAAAGTTAATGTCTTAAAATATGTCTTGAGTAAAAGTCTTACATTAATTGTACTTAAGTGTCAACAGTATCAAACTTGAAATTAAATGCACCTAAGTATTTAAAGTAAAAGTACAAATACTGTTAATTAGCAAGCAAGCAGTCATGAGTTAACTTTCTTTACTGTTGAAACAAACTGACCCTGTTGATTTATGTACGTATTTTTTTTAAGCAAATGTAGTGGAGAAAAAGTGAAAGTTAGAAATAAATAAGCAAGTCAAGTGCAGATACTCCAAAAGAAAACTGAAGTATTTGTACAACATGGATGGGGGAGGGGGGGATCTGCAGGTGAAACTTACAAACTTGTTCAGTGTGTCGTCAGTGTACTCTGTGCTCCACACATCCGCAGCATCTGTCAAACTGCAACAGATGAACACAAACGTGAGGAGGAAAACAACACACATCACACGAAGGGAGGAATCATCGACATGAACGTAAATAAAAAATAACACAACTTTTTTTCAGGAAAGCATCAACGCTCGGAGAAACAGCGGCTGGATTATTTATTGTTGCATTTGTGTGCACACACGACACGAGAATCTGGATCCAAACCGCATTGAAATATGAACCACTTTTATGTTTTCTAGTTTACAGGCAAACAGACATCGCCGTGCGAAAACAACTGAAGATTAAATGATTAATTTGGGGTGTCGCTCCTCAATTCCGCAAACCCGCTATACACTGTAAGCCACTCATTTAGAGATTAAATTCAGTTTACACCGTGGTGACCGGTTCACTGATGAGCTCAAATCCAGCAGAATGCGAACATTTTCTGTTGCTTGGTAGCTTATTGCTATGCTGTCGTTAGAAAGAAGCTACCGAAAAACTAAATTCTAACATTAAAGTAGTTTTCTGGATAAGCAGCAGAATAATAAAGTGTCAGATTGTAAATGGAGACTGGTTTAGCCTTCTCTGTGTTCAGCAGTGAGCACTACTTTCCGACCTTTCACTCACCAAATACAAAATATTCCATTTTTTCTGTACGTACAGCATACAAATTTCGACTGGCTCTTTTTGTCCAACACGGTGCAGTAAGACGTCTGGTTCACATCCATATTCCCTTCGCAGGTTAAAATGAAAGGAACCACAAGATGCACAAGCTCTTCTGCTTTGTCTTCTTCTTCTTTGTTTAAAAAAAAAAGTTGTCGGCAAACAAGTATGGCGCCTTATCGCCACCTCCTGGACTCTGCTATGTGGAGAAGAGTAAAGAAAAGGTTTGTACTGTATATACAGTACATATAATCTACTCAAAGTATTATTCATTATTATATTAAGTGACATCTATAAGTGTTGCAGGGAAGGCTGCAATGGAAAAAACACAACAATAAAGCATAATGAAGAGACTGGAATGAATATTTACATTATTTATTGCATGAAGCATGTCAGATCATTCTGGGTTATCTTAACATGATTCATCGGAAGTCTGAATAATGGTTTGCAGAACCTACACACTAGCCCCTTAAAGCCATTCATGAAGGTGTAGTCATGCTGTGGCAAATACAGGCTGCCTGAAACTAACCAGCGGACCCATGCTCCTACCAGTCTACTGACGTCCAAGGGTATAGGAGTAAAGGAGGGTGCCGCCTTCCTCAAGGAAGCATTCATGGCTATGGGTTCCTGGTTTGATCTGACGCTGGCAGACTCCCAGCAGGTCGTCAAAGATGTAGTCACTGTCATGAACCTCCAGCCTCAGTACATCATTCTCTTGGGCCTTGAAGAGGGTGAACTCCTCCTCCCACCAGGGGTTTTGGTTGTTGTTGCGAACAGATGTTTCACCCAGAGTAAAAGAGCCACAGAACACCTTGACATAGCCGTCTGTGGTTCCCAGGATGTTAGAGGGAAGGTCACTGGCACGCAGGTTAAACACCTTCACCTGGGCTTTGGCCACAATCAGACTGCACAGGATCAACAGGAGGACGGGAAGACTGGAGGCCATGGCTTCACAGGAGGCTGTGGAGGACGAAGGACAGCATCATCAAATGGGTACATGTCACACACGTACCATAAACATCCAGGTTGACTGCCTCTGAAAAGTTATTAATAGCACACTACTGAATGCTACAGACAGCACTTTTGCAGTCAATATGGGCAGTTTAATACGCTGCTTAGCTGGTATCCCTAGGGATCACTCCACAACCACTTTTAGGCCCCATATTATTTGCAATTATAATTTCTTTGACTGTAAAGGTCATCAAACTCAATCCTTTTGTCCTGCCAAATTTGAGAGATTTAAAATGGAATCTATTTTGTTCAGCAAAACAGTTGTCAGCTGCTGGACAATTATTATGTCACACTATTATTAGTGTGACAGTGAAGGTCCAGTACACCTGCCACTGGTATAGTCCTGCAGTTCAGATCAGAGGGGAGGGAGAAGGAACCTATATGGAATCTCAAGTTGGAGGACTTACAGTAAAATCCAACATGCAATATTTGGCATAATAATTAGGGATGCTGGGCTGCTCATTGAGGTTGAATCAAGAATTACCAGAGGAGATCATTATCTCATAAAAAACTAAAATAAAAGTTTTCTTGTAGTAGTTTTCATCTTATATACTGCAGCTTTTTTCCTGTGAGAATACAAAATATTTTTTTTGAGCAGGATGACTCACCATTGCTGCTCAATTTGGAGACCTCTGGGAGAAACATGGCTAGAAAATGGTCTCAAGTTGTTGTTGAAATTAAAAGTTTTATCATCGTGAAAGGACAGCAGTGTGAAAACTGAGCCTGATGACAGCTGGGCTTGTTTGGACAGTGATACCATTCACTTCACTGTTATCTGTATCATTCTTCAATTATTGATTTATTCATGTACCAGTTAACTTGTGTTAGTGTAAGTTCTCACTCATTTATTTTAAAATCTTACTCTTAAAAACTGCATGTGTTCAGACAATACATCTGCCCCTGAGGCCAAGAGATAGAGTCTCTTTGGTTTAACCGGGTGAGAAGCCTTTTGTTATGTCACAAGATTACAGCATGTGTTACATACTTTTGTTTGGAATTCAATCATCCGGTCTCTTGGATGCTTGTCAGGGTTGGTCATCAACACATACACTTGGAATAATAAATAATCAAACCCAAATGAATGGACTCAATGGGATATTATTATTATTATTATTATTATTATTATTATTATTGTTATTATTATTATTATTATTATTATTATTATTAAGAAGCGTAAGTATTTGAGAAAAAAGCATCTCAAAATAAATTCAAAATAAAACACAATACATAAAAGGAAGAAAGGAAGGCAAATTAAATTAAAACAGGGACAACATGAGAATATAACATATATTATTGTCAACAAATATTTCATTCAGCCAGAGAAGAGATCTCAAACCAAAATTTAAAAAAAAAAATATGGCAAACGCTGAATCAAAACTATTTTCTAAATTCAAGTCAAGCTAATTTGTCAACTATTATTTCTTCTATTTTTCATAATTTCCATCAATAGGATGACCTAAATTCTCTGTACAGAATTCAGATCGATGCATCATGTGGAACAGAATAGGCCTGAGGGCACTAATACTTTGGAGAAATTACAAGGGAATCCACAAACACTATGCTGAGCAAAGTTACAGTAACAGACATGAAATCTTACCTGCAGTGTCGATGCCTTGTCTCTCGCCACACAGCCTGTTGTTCGATATGTTTTTAAAGGCCAGCAGTCCTAATATCAGCCCCCTCCCCTCCCACAACACAACCTGTTACACTCTCAGTATTTCACAAGATGACAGAACGTGACATGGCAGAACTAAGAAGCTTGAAGGACATTTGAAGTTTGGGTTGGTTTGTTTGGCCACTTTAGTCGCCTTATCCAACATATGATTTACTTTTAAATCGTGAGCAAATGATTTATTTCCCAAAGGAAGATCACAAATTGTTGAATTTAATTTCACCAGTATATGTCTTATCATTGGTGTAAAGACAGAAGACCATGTCACATTTTGTGATAATTTAATGTGCAGATGTGTATGTGTAGTAATGCAGTGGCTAACGTGTGCAACACCCTGAAAATTGTTTTAGTTTTCAAGGATGCTTTGTTGTCTACTGACAAATCTGTACATACATAGCCTTCTCTGTACGCTTCAACCAAGCTGTGACTACCATACTAAATGCACAGCAAATTTGGTTATGCAATATTTTCTCCTTTTGCTTCACCAGTCAAAGCCTGTGTGGCTGAATTTTTGCATGTGGTTCTTATTTTGTTCTCCCAGCCGGCTCACTGGCTTTGTTCAGGTTTACTCTGCTAATCCACATCCAATGGTGATTTAAATAATCCCTGTTTACACACGTTTACATTGAGATTTACTTGCTGAAACACACTGTGTGTATCTGTGACATAAATGAGTGGATTTCCTTCCTCCTGTCTTTGTTGGTGCATTATAGCATATCTAGGCATGTTATCGCTACCTATCGATCAGTGGAACAATGTGACACCACAGGTTAGGTCAGGTTCTTTCCACCACTGCAAAAAAACCCTTCCAAACATATAAACAGGTACCCACTCATAGACAGAAAAAAGTCCATATCACTACTCCAGGTAAAAATAAACAACACAGAACCTTTAAATGTAACTTCTGACAATGTACTTTGTAAAGTGGCAATATATAAATAATAGAAGAGAATAAGTGCATGCAAGACAATCTAAACAGCAGATAACAGACCTTCTAACATGGCAAAGCCTCCATTTTATTTAAATCTGTCATAATCCAGCATCCACAATACCAGAGGCTTGACACTGAAATACCAAAACAGAACGTAGCCATACTGTTTGTAGAATTTGGACGAGTGTTAACAAGTGATCGTGTCTGATGACATGGCTCCATACAGAAACAATGATGATTGTTGATGATTGATGTGTACAGTTATCTTTGACCAGTCTTAATGCCAGAAAAGGACACTGATGTTGGATGACTGTGCAAATCCCAGGATTACTGTTAATGGCAATTTCAGTCTCAGTGGCAATGTTTGCTGCAGGCCTGTGACAGGACACACTGTCTCCTGCAGTCTTCCTTATGGAAGTCCAACATTCTAACTTCAACACCTTTAGGTTCTGTCTCACTACATATATATATATATGGCCCACAGCCTCTTGCTTTAGCAATGTTGGTGTTGAACATAAATCATGTCTAACATGGACATCATTTCATAGACTGTTTTGCCCATTGATGTGTAGTTTTCCTGTGCCTTTTGGGACTGTATGGGCAAAAAGTACTCTCTAAAAGACCTCTAGTCTGACAGTGGTATGTGTACAAACAAGCAGTCTTACTGAAGGAGTGGGATGTGTATAAAAAAGACAAAAACATAGGTGTAGCCTATCTCACAAAGCTCATACTGGTAACCTGACCCCACGATATTATGCTAAATGAGTGCGCACACAATTGAAAGGTTGGTGGTTGCAGCGAAGTTTATTTTTCATTGAAAAAGGGTAAAATAGCCAATGATAGTGTGATAGATTTATCGATCGAGTGTTTTTCTGGTCTAATCCTAACTGATAAATCGTAGACTTGGAACAGAGACCCTAAGCACATTAAAGGAGTCTCTTAGAAATCATACATTAAGATGGAAATACTCCTCAGAGCCAGTGTAAGTGTAAAGACCAAAGGTCAGACACATCTATACATGCTCAGCTGAGGGTGTAGGTGTAATAGAGGACGCCTTCCTTCAGGAAGCATTCATGGGTATGGGTTCCTGGTTGGATCCGACGCTGGCAGACTCCCAGCAGGTCATCAAAGATAACGTCACTGTCATGCACCTCGAGCCTCAGTACATCATTCTCCTGGGCCTCAAAGTAGGAGAACTCCTCCTCCCACCAGGGGTTGGCGTCGTCGTGACGGATGGACGTCGTACCGAGACTGGCTGAGCCGCAGAACACCTTGACGTAGCCATCTGTGATTCCCAGCAAGTCAGAGGGAAGGTTGCTGGCCCGTAGGTTTAACACCTTCAGCTGGGACCGAGCCACGCCGAGACTGCACAGAACCAGCAGGAGGAGAGGAAGGCTGGAGGCCATGGCTTCACCGGACACTGTGGAGGAGGAAGAACAAATCCAGAGTGTAGCTAGGGTTCTGAAATCATTTTAACATCACAATAATGCTAATGATGAGTCTTTCAAGTATTTTATGTAGCCCTTAGCTAAAATAAAATCTAAACATTAAAAAGTGGGCAGGAGGTGTCATTCTTTTTAGGCGATAGCTTGCTCTCACTTTTCAGACCTTGCCAGATAGAAACTAGACTAACATGACTGACCACATCATGTGCACTTGAGTGACCTCCTCCTGCTGTTCACATGTTGTACCCATTGCCTTAACCTAGAAAAAACAGCTCCTCCCCATAAAGATTATGCAAGCCTACAAGCTTATCATTTTCCCACACACATCCAGTTGAGATATTGTATCATCCCCTCCAGAGGCGAGTGTGAAAATTAAGCTCCATAACAGCTGAGATTTGTTTGGACTGTTGTTCCTCTCCCAGTGCCACCTACGCTCACAATATGCCAGAGATTATTTGAGATGCTTGTGATCTTTCTTCCCTGTTAGTTTTTGCAGATGTAAAATGCTTAGAGTGTAAATAAGATTAACAGTCTTGTTTTTAATGGAAATAGTGAAATTCAAAGATGCGGTCTGCACTATGTTGAATTAAAAAGATAATCTTTATGAAGTGCAGTTTGATTTTCTTGCACTGATACATTTACTTGTCCAAGTCTATCATACCATTATTGATGATTGTGCACAACCTCTTTCAAGATGGTTTAAGTTATCTGGAGCCTCCATTTCTAAAATATGTGACCAGATGTAATGTATACATAATAATGTTTTATTTAGTGTGGATATATGTATTTCCAGACCTAATATATTAATGTTATCATTCACTTGTTTTTTAAATGCTTAATCTATTATTTTATTATTTTTTATTTGTTTGTATTACCTATTTAAACATCACCAACTGAAATAACTAATATCTTAATTACTTCATTGGTGGATGAATTTATTCAAATATTTTATTATTTCTTAGTTTTGATTCTAAATCAATTTTCAATTAATGTAAAGGGTTATTACTATATAAAAGAAAAATCACACAACCACATTTTATTGCCAGATTTTTCACTTTTGAACCTATTTAAAAGTGAACCCTGTTGGCCACCTGGGGGCAGCAGAAACAAGGTATGCATAGTTACAGTTTATCATCAGCCTTTCATTTAATGTAGTGAACTTAGTAGGAAACAGTTATTTACTTATTTACAGTAAAGCTTCTTTTAGCTTTACTTTTGGTCTCGACCAACTCCTGAGGATCTTTAGCTGCTAAATGCATTTGTAGTGAATTTTTCTTTTTTGTTAAAAAAAGGGTGAAACTTGCTAAATACTGTAGCTTCATGAATCCAAGGGGAAATGCCTATTGTGATGATGATTCTCTGTAGTTCATCAGTGCAAGTGACCCCGCAGCAATAAATGTACAAAGCTTATTTGAGAAACATTAATTATAAACTGCTTGAATGCTGGGAATTAGAAAAAGACCATGTAAAAACAGCGACACAGACATTTAACACCGAAGCAGCAGCAGTTGTTTTAAGAGTGCTGCTGCACTAGAAGTACTGGTTGCAGTGTTACCTGAGCACCAGCAGTAGAATTGGTGTATCACAGCTGTATTACTAACAGTAGTCAAATACTGTGAATTCCAAGATACTAAAAGACTCCAACAGCCAAACCAAGAAGATGATACTGTATGTGAAAGTCTTACCTGTTGTCTTGATACCTCGCTTCTCACCTCTCCATCAGCAGGTCCATGTTTTAAAGGTGAGCAGAGTTCATATCAGTTTGATAAAAAAAAAACACAACCCTCCCATAAAACCTGCCACACTCTCAGCATTACACAATATGCGCGAGATAGAGTGATTCGTGGAATTTTTTTTAGCTGTTTTTGATAACGGTGAGAAGATTATCACTACACATTTTAAACCGAATTAGCTTTACTGACATGACCATAATTACGTGTACTACTGTCAAAACTGTTTGTACATGTTTTATGTAAGAATAGTCATTTGGCATTAAAGAAAAACTAAAGAGGATCATGCTGTTTAGTTGGCATACATTATATATTTTAGAACAGCCAGGGGAGAGAGAGAGAGGTTCTCTGATGGCTGATGGTCCAGCACAATGAGTCCTGAAGGGAGAAGAGAAAGAGATAAATATGCACATACTCTCATGTGCTTGAGTATTCAATGAAATTGAGGGTTGGACAGATGCAGTGGGTTTCAGAGAGTTTACAATAATCTTGTTGACAGAACCACGTGGACTATACTGTATATTTAATAGATTCGTTGAGACTGAAGATGATCTGTTGTGGGCAGAATGGTAATGGGTACAGGCCATGAAGTAGCCCAGAAGTCTTATGAACTTGAAAGTTTGAGGTGAGGTTTAATTTTTGTAGGCTCTGTATAGCTAGACCATCAGATGTCAGCAGGGAGGTTGTTCCAGAGGAATGAATGGCCTTGCTAACTTCTGACCCCTGTATCCTGAGAGTGCGATGGAATAGAAGATTATCAGGTACAGTATACATGGGCCTGTCCATTTAAGATTTTGTATGTTGTTGGAAGCACCATGTGTTAAAATGGACAGGTAGCCAATCAAGGGATACTAAAATTGGTGTAACGTGGTCAAATTGTTTGGATTTAGTTTAAATTTGAGCAATTTGACCATGATCAGCATTAGCCAGGCTGTTACAATAAAGAAAACTGGATGACACAGGTGTGTGAATCAGGGTCTCATCATCTGCCATGAACAGAAAGGACTGAAGTTGAGCTGTGTCACACAGGTGGAAAACAGCCTTAGTGATATCACTTATACACTAATCCAAAGAGAGGCTGGGATCAAACCGAACACCAGGATTCACAGTTGTCAGACTTTGAGAAACAACACAGTTGTCGAAGGTTTCTGTTAGTTTACCATACTGCTGTCTGTGTTGGGCTGAGCCAGTGACCAGTATCTCAGTTTTATTGGAATTTAGCTTTTCACAGCGTCAAACAGAAAACCATATTAACCAAGCAGGTTCTCCATTCACCTGTGACCTGCCAAATGTGACTTCTCTAATGAAACCCGACTGAAACACTTGTTTATATTTATTGATGAAAGAACAAGGTTTATTCCAGGATGAAAAAGAAGGCCAGTTATCCACAAAACTAAAACCTGTCTTATTTATTTATTTCAGTATTGAACTTTCATCTATCTCTGTCCCTCTGGTTAGAGTTTTCTTTTTGTGAAAACGACAGGTGAAGTCAATGACAAACGTTATATTTAACTAAGAAGGTCACACATAATTAATAGTAGTAAACGTGAAACATGGATTTGTCGTTAGATGACGAGAGTGCTGGTCCTTTTAATTTGAAAACCAGAAACCGGAAATGTGGCTCTTAGTGTTCCTGCTTCTAACTTGACTTCAGTGAGCTCGTCTTACTCGCAGGGGGTGAGCCATATAACTTAATAAAATGTCTTACTGATTAGAGTTCGACGTAGTGACCGAGTTTGTGTGTGTTGTTTGGAATTTAAAGTGAAAAACTTCCCAAAAGAATCTCAAAAGTGTATTTTCAGACGCAGTCTGTGTCATCGAGTGCGTTCTGAATAGCTAACATGACTGCATCCTCTCCTTCGATAAAACTGCGAGCGTGTAAAGTGCCGCTAATGTGGCGGCGGAACTGAGCAGTGACTTCCTGTTCGCAGGTGGGGATGTCGGAGCAGACGCTGCGGTACTTTTGGGCTCAGGGGCTGATAAAGAAGAGGGACGCCGCCGAGGTGAAGTGGTCGCACGCCGCGAACAGCAGGAGCAGGCTGGCGGAGGCGCTGGCAGGTGCACGCGTACCCGTACATCTCTTTCCGCCGCGATCCTGCGCGGGCGCGCGCACGCAGCCGCGAGCTTAGCGCTAATAGAAATCAGGAGTATCCCACTAGTAATGTTAGCGCTCCGCAACACCTCCCGCCTGGTGCATCCACCCAACAGACACACCTGCTGATAGCAGTCCAAACACAAGCCCCCCTGTCAGTGGGCCTGTCCCGTCCCAGCGCTTACGTCACGACAAGGCATGCACACAACACAGCAGCAGCTGATTACAAATTCGGAAACAGGACCCAAGTCGTACTACACAATGTTAATTCCCAGCTCTATGAACAGAGAGAGAGATTGTCCTGAGTTCTTCACTAACCATTTTGACCCACAACGTTGACCCTTAGGTCCCACTCACATGATCGAGGCCGACGTCATCATGAGAGGTCATGATCCCAGAGAGCCAATCATGGCGCATCCCCCAGACACTGACAGCAACATCACGCTGAAGGAGTGGCTGGCAGCAGTGAAGGCGCACAACAAGGGGATAAAGCTGGACTTCAAGAGGTGAGAGCCAGTTCGAATCCCTCGTAGTCGCAAGTGCTTGCGGGCGATGCTAACACTGTGGCTGTCTCACCACGCAGCCTGGAGGCTGTGTCTGCCTCAGTGGCTCTGCTGGAGGAGGCGCTGGGTGGCCTGAGCTGTCCCGTGTGGGTCAACGCAGATATCCTCTCTGGTCCTGGTGGACGGGCCAGTCCTCTGGAGCCGGAGGCTTTTCTTTCTGCCGTCACCGGTCTTTCTGCTCACATCGTGCTGTCCCTCGGCTGGACCGCAGGATGGACTGCTGGGGCAGATAACCCAGGTGAAGACGCTTCATTACCAGTGGCTGTGTTATTCTATTGATAACAGAGGAAAATATAGTAATAACACCTCAGTCAGAGAAGTTTCAATCAGACAGTTGTCCTTCCTAGGACCATTTTTGGAGGTACTGTCCACTGTATACCAGGAAAACCCCACAAGAACTGCAGTTCTAGAGATGCTATGAGCCCAGCCGTCTAAACATCGCAGCTTGGCCCTCATCAGAGTGGCACAGATCATCACACTTGCCTGTTTTTTCCTGTTTCTAATGCATTAACTGATAAATCAAGGACCCAGAGTCTGGAGGAAGCGTAAGAAGCGGGGAAAAAGCACAGAATCCACGTTGCATGAGGTCCAGTGTAAAGTTTCCACCGTCAGTGATGGTGTGGGGTGCCATGTCATCTGCGGTGTTGGCCCACTCTGTTTCCTGAGGTCCAAGGTCAATGCAGCCGTCTACCAGGAAGTTTTAGAGCACTTCATGCTTCCTGCTGCTGACCAACTTTATGGAGATGCAGATTTCACTTTTCAACAGGACTTGGCACCTGCACACAGTGCCAAAACCACCAGTACCTGGTTCAAGGACCATGGTATCCCTGTCCTTGATTGGCCAGCAAACTCGCCTGACCTTAACCCCATAGAAAATCTATGGGGTATTGTGAAGCGGAAGATGCAATACGCTAGACCCAACAATGCAGAGGAGCTGAAGGCGACTATCAGAGCAACCTGGGCTCTCTCCATAACACCTGAGCAGTGCCACAGACTGATCGAGTCCATGCCACGCCGCATTAATGCAGTGATTGAGGCAAAAGGAGCCCGACTAAGTATTGAGTGCTATACATGCGCATTCTTTTCATGTTCATTCTTTTCAGTTGGCCAACATTTAAAAAAAAAAAAACATTTCTTTTCATTGGCCTTTTCACTATTCTAATTTTTTGAGATACCAAATTTGGAGTTTTCATTAGTTGTCACTTTATAAATATCAAAATTAAAAGAAATAAACATTGGAAATACATCGGTCTGTGTGCATTGTATGAATATAATGTACAAGTTTCACTTTTTGAATGGAATTACTGAGATAAATCAAGTTTTTGATGGTATTCTAATTTACTGGCCAGCACCTGTATGTCCCACCCTTTTGCCACGTGCCTTTTTAACTCCTTAATGCCTGAATTTATTTCCAATTATCAAAAAAAATTTTGGTGTGTGTTTTTGCTTTCAAGTAGATGCTAAATTAAGAGTGTTAATTTGAGTATAGCATATAAAATAGATATAAATCTATTATCTATTATCTATGATGCAAATTAGCGACAATAGGCAATAAAGGTAAAAAAATGCCTGTTCCCATCTCAGGTATGAAGATTCTTTTATTAATGTAACAAAGCAATACTAATACAGACGCAATTTTGGCTGTTTTGGAGCAGAAGTGGTTTGTTGCTAAATCGTGACTATAGGCGTTAAGGGGTTAACTTTAGATAATCAATGTTCATGGTTGCTTTGTTGACAAGAAGAAAAATGAAGAGTTGCACCAGCCAGTTAAAGAGTGTTACAGCTGGATTCAATGGCTTGTGCCTGCATATCCATATGCTGTCGTTGTTTCAGGTTACAGCTGGGATATGGTGCGTAGGATGGAGGAGATCTGCAGGAGCCTTACACATCCAGTCACCTTCCCAGTACACGCTGCTCTCCTGGCCAAGTCCTTCTCCCAGCTTGAGTGGCTGCTGCAGCAGTCAGACAGGTAATTATTGATCAACACGCTGAGGCCGCTCATTGACATCAGCACTACATAAATGCGACCAGCAGCCACCCTGCACATTCATCCACACATCCTAATTACATTTGTGAGGCAGACTTTTACTGTAGTTATACCGTCCAAAAGCTGGATTCAATAAATAATATCCCCTGCACAACAGAACTAGTTAAAACATGGGAAGGAACTGAGAGGATCTAACTTTGGCATGAACATCCACTTCTCTCTGGAAATACTTGATGTTTTTTTCCCATGAGGAAGAAGTTGCTTAAAAAAAGGAAAGCAGTCATCTGTGCTGACAGTCTGCACAATGATGGATGAAATGCTACAAACTGACACCTTGGCTTTTTGAAACATCTGTCACAAGAAAAAAACAGGTGCTTTTCAAGCTACTGCCTACATGCAGACACAAGTCTTTGTTTACTTCTGGTCAGTTATCACTGTTCCTGTGCGCAGAACGTAAACAACAGACGTTCCTTTGAGATGTTCAAGTTTTTTTTCGGCTCTCCCATGTTGTTCACAGGTACACTCTAACTGTGTGGGCCCACCCAAATTACACAGTAACACCACAGGACTTGCTGCCCTACAAGAACCACATTGACATCACCAGGATCTACTATGACCTGCCCGACTGTTGAAGGGCAGCGCTCAGTGTGACGTAGCAAGAGGGATACTTAAAACCGAGCTGAGAGGTTTGTGTTTGTGACGTGAAGTCGAGGGTTTAGGAAAAGCTTGGAGAGTTCAGCCAAAAAAGGACTTATCTGAACTCTAAAGGTCCAATAAGACAACGGAGCTTGACCGCTGCATCCAAACTGGGTCAAAGAGCCACAGGATCCTCTTCCCTCACACCTGCTTCTGGGACCATAAGCCTCCATCATGGCCGGCCTTGTTTTATGTTGAAATTGTTGAACGTTCATCCACTCTGGATAGAAAGAGTCACTTGGGCACTATGACAGGTTCCTTTCCTCTCAAACTGGTCCAGAAACCACATTAAATGTCATAGCTTCTCCATCTGTCTGAGTTCCCTCCAGCCTCAGCTCACAGATGTGTCACATCCCCCCCCCCTTACCTGTCTTGGTGAAAAAAGGTCAGATCCATCATTTTTCTTGTTTCCCCTCCTTTTTCTCAGTAAGCTGGAGGTCAGGAGGCTGAAGGCTCGTTGGGGAACAGAAATTTGACAAATACACCTGCATTAAACTGTATATATAAACGTTAGCCTCGCTAAGGTGGTTGGAACTAACTTTTCTTTATTCTTGTTTCCACTGTGTACCTCTCATCATCATACTGTATATGACTGTTAATCACACATCTTGATAAAGTCACTCAAATCTTGATAAAGTCACTCAAATATGTGCTACAAGCTTCATTGCAAACAGAGCGTGCAGTACAAAGCAGTTTAATGAGGAGCACTAAGTGTTGCCAGTGGCAACTCGCAACATGGTGACAAGCGTATCCGAAGGTTTATGTTTTCAAGGATGCAGATGTGCTGAGGTTTTTCTAAAAGAGTACGCACTTACAACACAAAGACAGCAAACTGAAAAAAAATGCTGGGCTGCTCTGTGTTCCCTAAGTGCATGTTTGGAATTTAGAGAATATTGCCATCTCTTGTATGATGGAAAATAAGTAGTAAAACTACAATAAAGCTGCTAAATATCTTCCATAACTGGCAAAGACAAGCAGTTGATTAAAAGTGGGTGTATTCACTCTTGCTCTGATGCAAGGTCATTCTCAAAGATGACGTTTTCTGTGGCTTCATCACGCTGACACACAGGTGCTGTTGGATCAAGTCTGACTCGTGAGATAGCAGCCACATATTTGGCACAAAGTGTGTACAGACTCGTCAAATATATGTGTTTTAATTTGAGCAAAACTGTTTCAATGACAACTAAGCAACACCACCACTCACAGAGGAAGAAAATGAGATGTTGACCATGGAACAGAAGATACATTAGATATACATACATAGTACAAGCATTTCCTCATTTTCTCCACTAAATATATTATAAACTTTCATGCTGAGATGATAAAGAGCTGTTATCAGTGATGATAGTGTAGGTACAACAATGTATGATACAAGTTGGATCTAATACAGTTTCCCCTGATACATGCAAATTTAACTCGAGTGGTCAAAAGTTTCCTCAAAGTTGAGCAGCTGTTTGAGCTGCTCATTCTGTATTGAGTGGCGTCTCCACAGCGTTTCCTTGGCTTTGAGATTCCTCTGGAAAACGGGGGCACAGGGTAGAGCAGGCTTTGATCCCGTAAGAACGCCATTCATTGTCTTGCTACTTCCACTCAGAGGATGAGATGAGCTGGAGCCGACTCCAATGTCTGGTATAGGAGCATGGGGGTTCAGAGGAGGGAGGTATCCAGGGCGCGTCTGGGTAATGCGATCCAGAAGAAGGGCCCCCGAGCCTCTTCGCTCCAGCCCGGCTGTACCTCGTCTCTGGATGGAGCTCTCCAGGGACTCCCTGGACTTGGATAGAGTGGAGGACCTGCTGTTGACCAGCTTGCGCCTCTCTGGTCCCGCTCCAGCTCCACCGCCACTCTTGGAGATAATGTCTTGGCCGCTAAACTGTGGTAACTGAGAGTCAGAACTGTAGTGGCTGATGCCAGTGTTCCGCCGACGGACCACATCTTGCAGACTGGAAACATTTGGCTGCCTTAGATGGTCAGAGGAGTCTTCACCCGCAGGACTGGATTCGTGAGGAAAGGGGCAACTGTCTTGATGCAAGTTTGGGTGTGAAGATGAATGCAATGAACCAGCAGCACTGTCATATGACATCTTTCTACCAAAGCCTCTTCCTCCACCTACTCTCCTGTTCTCATTACCAGACATGCTCTCCAGTGCTTTCAGGAACCCTGTTGCATCTTTGACATCGATACTGTGGTGGCGTGACACAGCAGGAGGTCTCCCGTGGACGGCAAGGCTATTGCCTCTGAAGGACAGCTCCCCCTCAGGTGGAACTTCAACTGATGCCTCGGTCAGAGAGGAGGCCTGACTCTGCTGGAGCAGCAGGGAAGCACTTTTGGACCACTGCTCTGAGTGAAGTCGATGGAGATTAAGTCGTTTTTCCGCAGTTGGAACATGTAAAGGACTAGGATGTTGGATTGGAGAATCTGGTTGAGATGTGACTAGACCGGGTCCTGAGCCTAAATACTGGGAATCCCTGAGGCCAAGAAGAGGGCTACCAGGCCGGGGCGAAGCACTCGCTGAGGACCGATGTAGAAAAGTTCGTAGCTGGACCTCGTATGCTGACATGGAACAAGGTGTTGGGGTGAAATGTAGACGCTCCTCAAGGTCAGGAGGTGGAGGGACATTCAGGTACTGTTTTGTCAACTGCTGGCCGGATGGTAGTTTGTTGGTGGTGATGATGATGACCTCCTTACCCTTTGCTTTACAGGCTTCCAGGAGGACACCGAGGACATCCCTGTGTCCTGAATTGACCGCATAAACCAATGCCGATAAGCCTGCATGATCCTCCAGAGTTGGATCAGCTCCGTGGCTCAGAAGTAGTGACAGAATTTCAGCTCCAGCTTGTTCGAGGCATGCATGCATCAGAGCGGTTTTCCCTGTCTTGTCCTGGATGTTTGCATCAGCACCATTTTCCAGAAGGTACCTATTGGGGGTGGAGATCAAATTTATCATACCAGGAAAGTGGAAGCCAGCAACACACCCTTTCGACAATCAATGGCCTTCACGTATCCTGATAGAACTTACCGAACCATCTTGTGTTTGGGCACACTCTGGGAATCTGTATGGTGTGTCTTGCAGGCCATCATGAGCGGTGTCTCACCATTCTCATTACTCTCGTTTATGTAGGCCCCGCCCTCCAAGAGCAGCCGAGTCAGACGCAGACGACTCAAGCACACCGCTTTTAGCAGAGAATTGCCGTCTGTTCGAACCTCTGTCGACTCATCCATGCTGAGGATCTTGGCCGACTCTATCCTCTGGCGTCTATGAAAGGTCGCCGCTTGTTTGTCCGAATGTGTGCCCAGCCGAGTGTCTGTAATAGACAAAAGAAACTGTCAGGTACAGTCCATCAGGCGGGCAGCGCTCTGTGGCTTTAGGTCATGGGTCCTAAAACAACATCAGAACTTCAGAAAAACTGCAGACCCAATGTGTCTGTTTCACATTATTTTCTCTGTGATTACAGATTTGTCCAAACCCATCCCTGGTCTTCTGTCCACTTACTTATATGTGATTGAACACTGAGATATTCACATACTTAGTGCACATATGTAAATTTGCCCTGCTAAATATTTGACTCATCTCTCCTTCCTAATAAACCTCATTCAGCACTGTAGCTGAAGTTTATTGCTGCCAAACCAGAAAAAGAAGATAGAACTGGATCACGTTATAGTGTGAAACCTTTAACGTTATAACATGACTATGCTTCCATACTATGTAGTATCATGTATGTAGTATATAGTATATAGTGAAATGCACTGTAGCCCTTTGCAAAAGAGTGAGTGCAAAGGTCCAGATTAATAGGTTGTTTGAGGGGCCAGGACCTGGCCTTCACAGAACACCAAAACAGACAGAATAGCTAATGACAGTGACGGCAGAGAAAATGTCATTCCTGATCATTTCATCCCTGTTCTCACGTAGACACTGAGATAATGTTCTTATCCATGTATAACATCGGTGCTTTCCATGTATTCACGAGTGTGTTAAGAGCTACTTATAGATGTAGTCAAGTGGAAGGCACTACGCAATGCAAAACAAAGGACACCCACTTAGTTGCAGGCAGCACTGGAATATGCTGTCAGTTCATCACAGAAACACACGGCTCTAAATGTGACTTGATAGATAAACATTTTCTAAATTATGTTCACACATAGCTAGTAGATAAAGCATAGGATTTAATAAACATCTCTGCATCATTTATATACAGACTTTAGACTCTCAATAGTTTTACATGAACTGGATCATCCCTACATTTCTTTAAATACTATTATGTCTGAATAACAACTCTTGTCAACTTGGTAACAAATTCTTTTTAAAAGCCTGAGGACAAGTTGTTGTTGGCATGTGCACAAACTTACCTCAGCGTGCCTCGTTCTTGATCGTGTGAGCCGTTGAAACGGCAGGAACCCTCCAGGTTGATAGGTCAGTCTCTGGCTGAGAAGAAAGCAGCGGGGAGAGTCGGCATCCGTGCAGGGGAACGACGGATGAAAGGAGAGTGTGAAGACTGATGTACGTCAGATGAGAGCGGGAAAGCGGCCTATAGGTGGCGGGGGGAGCAGGAAGCGCGCAGCCAATGACAGTGCATCCCATTGTGAGCGGCCACAGTGCAGCGCACTTGCGTAGGCAAGACTCTTTTCAGCTTCAGGTATTCAGACTGTTTATGTGTGGAGCGACAACAGCGCCGCCGACATCACAGGAAAGGTCAAGGCTGCAGACAGACTTACTTTAGTGAGGATTGCGCAACAGAGATATTCAGTCACTTCGTGGGCATTGAACCACACAGTCAACGATGGATGATGTTATATGTCAGTCATGCTGGACTGAGAAGGATTTCCATTTCCTGCCGTAAAACCACTTTTAAATCTTGTAATGTAGCAGCAGCTTTTAAAGAGATATGCAAACAGATTTTACAGTATTTCACTGTGTGAAAATTGAAATGTCTGCGTAATAAGTCAGTATGATGAAGCTTAGCCATGGGGATAGCATCAAATCACTCATTAAAACCAAAACTTATATGAAAAAAGAAAACTCTATATACACACAATAGAGTATATGCTAAAATATTAACCATTTTCTCAAATAAAGATGTTTTTAGATTCCCTTTTCTGTGAATAACTCGCGATACAGTAGGGATCGCTGAAATCAGTCTTTATTTTAGCTCTGAAGGAAAAAAATACAACTGTATGAGCCACATAAAACAAATAAGAATCTCCTATAAGTCCAGGATTTACAATGTTCTGGTCTCCTCTTCACTTCTCTATGCTCTCATAGACTTTAAACTGATACTGGATACCGTTCTCCTCCTGCAGCTCTTGTGGCACTCCTGGGAACCTGTGGGACAAACAGAAATGTTAAAGGTTTGAGGGCAGTCTTGGAGTATAATACAAAAGTCAAGAGAGTAGTTCCTACTGTCATCAGCCAAGAGCTGTACTATGCAGATAAACCTGGAGGACATTTACTGAAAAAAATGTTTGGTTGCCATCACAAGCAAAATAAGTGTGCGCTGATCTTACTCTGGCAGTAGACGATATTTGTCCGGAATGATTTCTGGGAGGAACGTGTCGCACTCAAACTGCTTCTGGATTTCTGTGACGAACAGCCTGTGGGCTCCCTGACTCTCCATCAGTTCCTGGTAGCCCAGAGCAACCAAAAAAAAAAATATTACAGAGAGAAGAGGGGTGTGTGTATAGTTTGATTTCATCAGTCATGCCCGCAACCGGTATGACAGTAAAACGTCCTGTCTACCTTGTAGAGAGAGCTGCCTCCTATGATCCACACCTGGTCAGCCTGGTCTGCCAGCTCCGTGTCAACGAGGCTAAGGGCTGACTGGAAGTCTGCTGCCAAGTGGTGCACTCCTGGCGGGGGCACTCTGGAGGGACGATGACAGATACACGAGGTCACTGTGAAAACTGAGCCGCACCAGAGTTCAGCAAAGCCAATGCCACCACCTCAAAACCAGTGCAGCAAACAGAATTTAGTCTCTATCAAAGCAAGCTTAACTGTAATGGCTGCAGATCAGTGTAATTATTATCAAAGGAAGTTGGGCTGAAGGTGTCCCATGTGCAAGAATGTATAGACGTAAAAAACCCACCAGCTCTAAAAGTTGAAATAGGAATGACATTCAACAAAACAGTAGCTGAACACTCGAAATCATGTCGATAGAAAACTAATTTGCAGCAGCAAATACGTTTTATAGCAAATGTAAATGCGACCAGATTGTGTGATTGTGTGTCCGGGAGAAGAGACTGCGCTGCTGTTCTTATGAAATGTGGCGTTCACAGAGCACTGTATGCATGTCGCAGCGCATCTGCATAATGACACTTCATTTGCAGTCACCGTTGCGCTCATCGTGTGTGACGCCTACTTGCATTCTCTGCTGAGGACGATGTTGATCCTGTTGTTCAGGGGTCTGTTCTTCTCTGGGATGGAGAACCACGTCTTCCTGCCCATGATCACCACATTCTGTTTTCCTGCAGGACAGCGAGCTACGTTGTTGCTCTTTGTTACAGAAGAGCAACTCAAAAAAAAAAATAGTGATGTTATCCAAACGTTACAGTTCCTATATAAAGTAGTCACTGATTTCCCCTTTTATAAATTGAATCTTTGTCTATATAAATTGAAAGATTTACAATAAACAGATTTCCTCAGAAAATACATAATGTAATTATAAAGTTAACTATTTTCGGTTAGGCACTGAATTTCCTTTTTATCTGCTCATACTGCTTCCAGCTCCTGACCTGTCCCGACGAGCGGAAATGTTTAACCGTGACTCGTGAAACTTTGGCCCGTGGACCAGCGCCAGCTCTGACCGGCCCTGATCATGCCAATTCTCCCCATAACAAGAGAACTGCAGTGACCTGGCGCAGATGAAGTCGCTGTCATCTTCCGGAAATGTTTGAATTCGTTACTGGGGGAGAAAAAAGGAGAGCTTTCATTGGTCGATGCTTCCCGTTTTCATGGCAGCTTTTATTGCGTCCACGCGAACAAACAGGAGTTACCTGAGTCTGACGGGATGCCAGGGCAAGTTGCCTTTATTCCCGATGCCCAGGTCGGGGCACACCGCCACGATACCGTTGAGAACGCGGGACATAGTGGGTGAAGTGGTCCTCGGTTCGCTCCGCTCTGTGTGACGATACTGCCGCAGCTTCCCGCCAACAGAGATTACGGAAGTGACGATTTCTTCTCCGTCTTCTCTCCCGGAAGCGACAGTCGCGTCGTTACTGACGTCGCTGCCGCTTTCTGGACTGAAATAACTCCGCCAATGTTAATTTTCTTTCACTGAAATTCATAATACTGCTATCTGATCTCAGATAGGATTTAAACATTAATCTGAAGTCAGTGGTAAAATGCACCAAGCATCCTTTATATATATATAAAGGTTAAATCTTGGAAGTTCTACATGCATTTTTCCCCAACACAAAAATTGCCAGGAATAACAGTCTGGTTGGGAAATACTGATAATAATTATATTTATGGCTGAAAAAAATATCCACAACATGAATTTTGCTGTTAAAATACCCACATCCCCAAAAAAATACAGAATCTCAGCATCCTCAGTCTTCGTTTAGCATGGTTGAGATTTAAAAGGGGAAAATCAAGGTCATTGGATAAAGGCGTGTCGTAACTCATTAACGTGTACAAAAATATCAGTTTTATTGTAACTGCTGCGGTACAAAACAACGCACAAAAACATTTCTGACATTGTCTTCAACAAAAATATATACACACATCTGGGCCCACAGAAGATTATCCAGTACTTTGTACCTATCTTCCACACCTTTGAAATATGACCATTTGGATGATCCACAGGCAGCCTGTGTGCATCAGGTCCATCCTGCACTGACCGGATGAGCCAATACAGGCTTAATGTGTGGGTCAACCCCAAATATTATGACCCCCATGTACATGACATGTAGTGACGCTACCAAGTGTATACACGAGCACTGAGTTTGTTTCAGTGTCCTCAGCTTCAGGGGCCTGTCTGTCTGTGAATACAGCCAGGGCAGCAGTGCAGCGACTCGTGGATGAAGAGGTCGCACTCCACGCAGAACACACTGTGACACGACGTGCAGGTGAACATCTGGACGCACAGAGAGCGCAGAGATAAAGATGACAACGCCCCCTCAGAGTTACAGAAGAGATTCAGATACAGTATCTAAAGTGTAAAAAAGGTGTTTTACAAGCTGAATGGTCCAAGTACAAGGAACTTTATATGTAAAACTGAAAGGCTATACATGGCCTACAGATCCAGGCAAACACTCAGCTACTGTACTTACACTTTTATCCTTTATCTCCCCTTGACAAGCTTGACAGAACCTGAAACCAAACGGCAACAGGTTTAGACACCCAGCAGCACAGTACAGTTTGTGTTGTGAGTGTGTGGGTGTATCACAGCCACCTGTCGCCTTGGAGCTCCTCCACAGGACTCTCTGTAAAGGCTTGCAGGGGGAAGAGGTGGTGGAAGGATCTGGCAAGGTGGGGGGCCGACACCAGCGTCAAACCTTGGAGATGAGACACCAGACGCACACCAGTCAATGCTACGGTACTTCTGTAAGGGGGAAGCTTACCCTGCCCCGCGCACATACCGCAGACTTTACACTCCACAGGAAGCTCAGTGTACTTGGCGTTGCACTGTGGACAGAAGTACCCTCCAAGAGACAGGCCCGGACCGCTGCTGCCGTCCAGATGACTGGGAGATACACACCAGGAGCGGCACATTACAAGGACTGTCGTACAGACTGGCCACTCACGTTCCTGCACACCAGTTATAAATCGCAGCATCTTCCACTTACGACATGCTGAACGAAGGCTTGATATCCTGGTCTGTCGGAGCTGCAATAGTGTGCTGAGGAAAACCTGCACACACACACAAGTAACACACATTCAGCAGATGCTTTCATGATCATGAATGTTTTGATACGGGAATTAATGGCCTTCACAAATAGATTTTAAGGAGACAAAAAGAAACAGCATCTGTATGCTGACCCATGCGTATTAAGGAGCATTCAGACGAGGAGCTGGCCGGAGGAGGCTTGACGTGCATCATCAAAAGCTCTTTGAAGTGACTCTCGTCCAGGATGACGTGGTACAAGCCGCCCGTCTCCCTGGTCAGCACCGTGCACACCCGCACCTCTGCTGACAGGCCGATCACTGACACCCGCACCTTCAGCGAGACCAGGGTCTGAACAGGGGGGGAGAAACACGATAACCTGGGAGCTGACCCGCTGATCGGCGACGAGTGGACACTGACGACGGCGCAACCATAGGTCGGGGCGCGGCTTCACCTTGATCAGCTCGTAGATGTTGGCCGGGTCACATGTGGTGAGGCTGCTGAGGACGATCAGGATCTCCCGGCTCGTGTGTCCGGGCATGTGCCTTCATGCGAACAGGACAGGACAGGAAGGAGCTGAGAGACATTCACCCATACGACAAGAGCCAGGAGCTCAAACAGAAACCCCGCTGAACCTACTTCAGGGACTGAATGGCCAGGTTGAGAGAGTTGTACAGGGAAGGCTCCCCCATGCACGTAGTGTCCACCGCCTTCCTCAGAGCAGCAATGTGTTTCTTTGGGTTTCCTGATGGAGGAATGAGACATCGGCACAAAAGTTGGAGATGGAGGCACATCCTAACACTTGGTTTAAAATGCTACAAACATTTTCACAACTGTGAAAAGAGAAGAAGAAAACAATCCACACGGGGGGGGGGGGCGGAGTCTAACATCAGCAGTTCATGGGGCCCTCACCTGTCAGGTCAGTCAACTTCTCGGCCCTTTTGTTCTTTGTGGTGATAATGCCCACCTGAAGACACATGAGCACGTGTTGTTAGGTCACATGACAGCTAGGTGAAGAAGTAACTGGTCCATTTCCAACCTAACACAACTGCTTGTTGGAATGCTAACAGATGGAGGACCATCTGCCATAACCTCTCTCTTGCTGAAAACAATATTTAAAATGATCCATATTGTACACACCTCGTTACATGGTCGATTATATCATAGTGATTAACTAGGTCATCTAATTAAAATATATATGGTATATAGTTGTTATACAAAAATGACAATAGTGGTTCAGTTACAATATAGTCATAATCAAGAACCAATTTAGAGTCTTATAAAAGTAGAATGAACCTGATCAAATAAAAAAAATTAATGTATTAAAATGGGATTTGCAGATATTATAAAGAGGAAGTTAGTGTCTATGTAATGATCCTTTTACTATATTAGGATTAAAATGATGCAGTGTTGCACACGTTGTCATTAGTTACAGTGTAACCATAACACTTCGGCACAATAACTAGCGTAGCTTGCATTCATAGTTTTTTGGGGGGGGTTTTGCCATGTGGTGTTAAAAGAGTAGACACATGAGAATTAGAACTTAAAATATCATTCAGTCAAACTAGGGCAACATCTAAAGAGTATTAATCATTACATTATTCATCACACAATGCCAAAAGTAATGGCAAAACTCCCAACAGAGAGGCCAGAAATATGTCTTCAGATTGTCCGTTTTGTCCAATTATCAGTCCATACTAATGTCCACTTTCCAAAGAAGAGGTGGAGGACATCCCATCAAACGTAGTTGCCAGTGCAGTGGCAGGGTCAAGACCAATGCCGTACAATTACTGCAATAATTACCACAACCAACATGCACAGAACTCATCACGACTGCAGAAACATACCTGGCTGATGGGGTTCTGGTCGAAATACTCGTCGACAAAAGCTTCCATCAGCTGTGGAGGAGGAAGAGATGTGGAGGGTCACTGTGCTGCATGGCTGCTGCTGTACAACGGCTCTGCTGTAGAATTTACCTTCAGTGTCGCGGTGAGACGGTTCGGCTTCAAGTCCTGGTCTTCCATACTTCTCGAACAGTCGATCACCACATAGAGGTGACGCATCTGGAGCACAGAGTCGCGACACACTGTAAACATGAGATTTCACTTTCTAATAACAAAGTCCTACTACACAGCACTAAATTGTACGTTAATGCTGGATGTACGCACAAGAAGAGTCTTTAACACAAATGATGATGCTAACAGAAGCAATTGTGTAATACACAACATTAACCAAACATCTAAATGGGGGTTTCGGTCTTTGCAAATATGTAATGCTGTGTTGCACGAGTGGACATGAAATCTAAGAGACTTTTAGAACTGTGAGGTTCTGTTGGAAAGAGGCAGAATTCACTTACCATTCCAAGCCTCACTTGCTCATGACTCTCTATCACCCTATGAAATGAAGAAAGCAGCAGATTAGCATCTAGTTACAGTAACTTTGTGAGGGAATGAATGGATTTCTTCTTGGGACTGACCAGTGAGGACTTAATATGAAAATAAATACAGCAGCAAGGGGGAAATGTTCCACAAACAACATAGTAGGACATACATTTCTCTTTGAATGCAGAGCATAAGAAGAGAAATGCATTAACCTCGTGGATTCATATGTGTCATACAGATGATGTTGTGAAGCTTGACTTACAACTCCAACAGAGGAGAATGGGTGTCAATGTAGCAGAGAAGAATATGTGTTTGGAGCCTTAACAATAACAAGCAGTGTCTTTGTCTTAGACGATCAACACACCTTTTCCGTTTGGTCTGGAACAGGATCTCTTCCACTGTGGCTTTGAGCGAGCCAGATTCATCCTCCTTCAGCACCTCCCTGTAAGAGAACACAGTCAACCAGCCAATCACGTGGCAGCAGCGTAAAGAATAAGATCCTGCAGATCCATGTTGACATGTGTGTTGTGTGTGTCTGAGACGTCTCTAATGAAGTAGTAACAGTCTTACCATGTCCTCTCATAGCCCCCCTCCCACCGCTTGGCTCTCTCTGGTTCTTCATCCATTGTGTTTCCCCGACACAAAGTCTCGAAACTGGAAGACAACAGTCTTTTTAGCAGGGTGGGCATTCATTGCTCAGGATTCGCGAGGAACGCAACTAATTCTGATTTTAATAAGGCATTCCATCTGGAAGTTGTTTGTGAATTATCTATATTGCCCAACGTTGTGCATCAGAAAAAGACTACAAAGTAGGCAGAAAAACCAGATAAACGATGCATCATTCAGTTGCAAGTATACTGAATAGAAACTGCTGCGACACTGCGTTTTTAACTGGACGTACTAAAGTTGAAGAAACAATAACTGCGTAATATTTGCTGACGTTACAAACGATCTTGTTATTTTTCCATCAAAACCTTGCGCATCGACAAGTGACTACTCGTTAGCTTTTACCACAGCCAGCTAACACGTCACTTCCTTTCCCTGGCGTTCTTTGGTGTACTAACGTGAACCTAGCTATGACGCATATCATCTAGTTAGTTAATACTTAGTTGCTGTGTGTGCTATTACTTCTCTTAAATGCGCTACATGAAGATAATTCTACCTTCAATACCGGCGTGCAACGGAGTTCTCTTCCGAGTGGAAACGTGTGCTCCGGATAAATGTTTCCGCTGAGTTTGGTTCCGCTTCTTCTTCTTCGAATTTTCACGGCAGTTTGACTTCCACGACTGCGCTCAGGCAGTCCGGTTTGCCTTTTAAACCAGAAACAGAAAAGCGGTTCCGCTTTTTTCTTGCCAGAATGATTGAAATGAAGAACGAACTAACTAAAAAAGAATGAAGAAAAACAGGCAGGCCAAGATTTTATTTAAATCTAGTCTGACATCCCTACTTTCTTCAAAACACAATTATACAAACGAATATAATTTTGTGATTCACAACAAAATTTACACATTGCATACATCAGTTCTGAGTTACAAGCCAACATGCATGATTTCCATTAATGGTATATCAGCAAAATAAAAATATACTGATAAAGTGATAGGTATTGTAGGAGGGAGGAACTGTTTATTGTTTTTTGAATAACATATATGAGGAATGAAATTCATTACAGTAAAGGACAAATTTCAGACAAATTTTAAGGCACAAATAGGATAGGAGCCATCATTGAGTGGTTAATAACACTTTACTTATATCTACCATGGAAACATTCTGTTGTAGGAACATCATTTACAGGAAACAGCAAAAAAAAAAAAAAGTACAGAAAAGCTTCTTACAGAACATTTAAAAATGTTTAAGACTAACAATGACAATTATTTACAAGGGATGGACAGTGACTCCATGATGCCATAAAAATCAAATTATTTTAGCGATGTCTGTACATGAAGAAAGATTTTAAAAAAGATATAAAAAGGAGTACAATAACTGCTTCACTAATAATGAAACAAAAAAATCTCACATCTCAATCACATGTCTCATTTTCTAACTCCAGGAGAGAAAATAAAAATCCATGTAGTTTTTAAAGATTGTTGTTTAAAGTATTTCTTCATGACATTCACTGAGGTTGAAGGCCTGATCAGAGACTATGATAAAAGGTTGGTATTTCCTTCTCCTGCATGTCTCCACATAGGACTGTGATGAACTCACACACAGTGGGGCAGAATGGCACATTTGTCACTTCTTTTTATGAAGGGGTAAGAGGTGAAGGTTCATGGGCGGCGGTCGTACTCACTGATCTTCCTCTTGATGTGCGACAGTTTGGACCTGAGATATTTACACCTCTTCCTCTTAATCTGGTAATCTGGAGACTTCACCGGACAGAAAATCATTCAAATAATTAGATTAATTCACAAAATTTTCTTTATCTCCACTGGACTGTAGTGTTGTTTTATAGAACATTTGTTAGAAATGTGTGTATTCCTTACCTTCTTGAGATTCTTCAGTGTTGTGTATTCATTCATGGCATCCTGACGTTAGAGAGAAAGTGGTTAATGAACCAACACCATCCCATCCCACACACAATTTTCTCAGCCTTTTCTGACCCTTGACTCAATGTGTTGGTTCAAATATTCAAACAGCCCCCACAAACAGAATTGTATGAACTGAGCTAATGGAGTATGTCAATGCCATGTTAACTGTACTGTTATTGTATATTCAGTAATATTAATGGAACCTGAAATTAATGTATAAGTGACCATGAATCATGGAGACCAAATATACTATATACACTATTGTAGATATATGGATCTTTTTTTTATCTATATTGTCATTACCTGTCCATGTTCTCTTCTATATCTAAAGCTAGTTGTATTCATAATCATAACCACACATTATAGATGAGTCCTTTGAAGAAAGGTGGACAGGTCATCACTCAGAACTGGCTGTCCCACACTCACCAGGAACTGTGGACTGCCCGCAGGATGTCGGTTTAGCTCTCTGTCCAGGTCAGCCAGGTCCTGGTTTATGCCGTCCAGCTCAACCTGCAGGCTCTTGTACTCCTGGTGATCTCGGTCAAACTCACGTTTGTAGTTGAGACGCTCTTGCTCATCCACAATGGAAGGAAAAAAACTGCAGATGAGAACAGAAGTAAATTATCCCGGGCTCTTTATTATGTGCCAACTCTCCATTATCTCCAATAACTGCTAATGGCTATATTTGGCAGTGCATGAAGGGGGGGGGTTATTGTGTAGAAAATCCTTTAAAAAAATCCTTAAAAAATCCTTTCCAGTCAATGACTGTCCTTCAATGTAACAGGAGAAATAGCTTGAGCACTTTCTCAATCATTACTGTCACTGGCTATCAGATCCATTCACACTCACACGCTGAAGTCCTCCTCCTCCAGGTCATCACCAGACTCTGCACCAGTATCGTAGCCCTGTGCCCTGGGCTTCAGGCCTCCCAAAGAGCTGCTGATCTCTGAGTCTCTGTAAATATAATTATTCATTTATACATATTTTAGAGGCCTCGTCAGTAGCTGTTAGTACAAAATCACTACTGACCCACTCCTTGACCTCCTGCACCACCTGCCTACTGAAAAGTCAGTTGTCCATACCAGTCACTTTAGTCCTGAACTAAGGAAATGTGGAGACTCTGTCCACTTTTGTGTTGTCAAACAATATACAAGATCAGCAGGTGGCTATTTTCCAAATTTAATAATCAATAAAGCTTCAGCACAGTGTGGACATAGTGTATTTAGACAATTTGTTGTGTTTGGTGAACAAAAAAGTACTATACACTCACCAGGCTCATTTCAAACTGAGGAAAGTGACTAGGCACGTGAGGTGTATTATATGATGCATAGCCTACCCTGGCAGGTAAAGAGGCTTTTTGTGGTCCAGCTGGTCCAGATACTCTCTGGATCCCCCAACTCTGTCATTATGGTCATTCACCAGTGCCTCTGGTTCACCAGACACATTGTTCACCTGAAGCAAGAGACAAAGTCAGACTTTTTTTAAACAGAGTTTTAGTTAGTGTAGATATAGATCATACAACAAAATTAAATACATGTCTGGCCATTGTTGACTGAGCCACGCAATCACTGTGGATCACAACACAGCTGAAATTAACTGCTTCAGACACACAACAGGTAAGTTTCTGTTTCATTTTAACACATCTAACGTTTGCTTTAGTCATAGAGGTTAGGAATCCTGTTGGATTACTACAGGAAGAGGACAGGCTCTCTGTAATCAGCTCTGTTTTAACAAAGCTAGAGTAGGCTACAATCCATCACCTGTGGCAGCCCTGACTGTGCATCACTCAGAGAGCAGTCAGCCAATCAGAGGAGAAGCTCATTAGACGGAACCCATTTTTAAAACGTATTGTTTATAAGAACCTGTTCTCATCCTATGATACACATTGTGGTTGTATGAGCCATTCCCCAACCGGTTCCTCTACTTCTCCACGCATGCCTGAATACCACAGATACCATCAGTACCGTCAACAGCAAGCCTGCGACAACGTCTCTGTGAAACTGCTGAAACGTCAGGTCCGAATGCATGGCTGGAAAAGTTCATACAACTGGAATGTAAACTGCGTGGGTATGGAAGTAGTTTTTAGGTCAACACTGCCACTGTCCTAACAATGCAAGCCATGATGATGTCATTAGTAGAAATGTAGGAACAAAGACTCACTTTTTTGTACATCCACTTCATAAAGTTTTAAAGTGTATATTCTATACTCTAATACGTATTGGATACATTTTTATTTTTTCCTGACACGTCATCCTAACAACAAAACTAAGCGCAGCTAAGCCACACCCAGAAACTGCAAATGAAACTGTCCTACCCTGCTCTGTGTCTCACCTGACACATACACAAAAACACACACACACACACACACACACACAAACACATACACCTTTATTATCTGTCACCTGTCTTAACTAAGATGTGTTGTTTCAGACAGAGTAGGTCAGACTGTGCACCTGAGAATAAAAAAACAATAGTTGAACAGAGTTTAGTCATTGCTTTAGGAAATACCTAAGAATTTCTCTACACTGCTCTCGATTAGAATGCTACATAAAGTTGCAGAGATTTGACGCTTGGCTGCACAGAATGTTGATTGCCCACCTAAGCATTTAGTATGGCACAAACAGTACTAACTATTAGAAAGGTGTGTTTGGTAGTCCATCATTTGTTTAATTGACCTGATGAACTTAATTTAGTCTGTTGAATAAAAGGTATATTTAGGTGATTCAGGATTTGCTCAAGGAAACATGCCACTCAGATGCTGCCACACACACACACACACACACACACACACACACACACACTTCCTCTTACCCATTCCCCGACACTGTTGTGTAGACCATTGTTGAGGATCTTCACCTCCTCCCAGAGAATGCGGTCCCGGCCCCAGTGCCTGATCTTTGAGCGAGTCCTGACTGCAAACACCAGCAGGATGATGAGGCCAACAAACACCAGGAAGCCCAGGACAATAGCTATGGCCTGCATGAACCATGGAACATCATGTCAGCGAGGTGGAATTACATTCGTTATCATGAGTTGTAAACATCATGGAGAAAAGTTGTCCTGGCTGCTCAGAATGATCCACAGAGAGCTGCGAGCATAGCATCTGAGCATCTGTCACTGCGATGTGACCAGGGTCAGATCGTGCCTATAAATTGATCAAGAGATTACTGGAAAACCTCCACCAAGGTTTAAAATGCCCTATCTGACAAAGTTAAGGAAAGTTATGAAAAAGAAAATTTCCTGGATCTGCCCCTTTAACCAGATCTGGACTTAAATCTAATGGTTTCTTCCCTAACCCCTGCCACATCCCTCCACAATGGTTCGATGCATTTTGTGTAATCCTGCCAATAAATAAACAAGCAGACACAGGTGAAAACATAAGGGTTATAGTTACAAAGACATGTTGTCCAATGTGATGGATTACATACAGCTTCTCCATAAAGTTACAACACTCTCCTGAGCTGATTTTTATACCATGTTTAAATTTGTTAAAATTGGGATTGCCTGGATGATAAGCAAACCATTCAAATGCTCAGAAATGACAAGGTGAAAGCAAAAACACTGATGTGATTTTTAAGGCATTCACAGTTGCCTAGATCCGCTGAGGTCGAAACTCTGACACTTACAGTGGAAATATGCTCAATTTAGATTTCTGGGAATCTGCAACACAAAGAAATCTGCACCCTGCACCGTAAAGCCCTCGTATGAGATTAACAGGTGCACTGCAGGAGGAGGTTAAGATAATGCTGCTGTGTCCAGTGCATCATCTTTAAAAAACAGACTAAATGAGGCTTGATTGCAGCGTCTGTATCTTTAGTACCTGTAATACATGGGTAAATGTAGCATTTGATTTAGTACTGAAAAAGTAGAAACTGTTTTAATCTAAGGGCAGGGGCAGAAAATGACCATAAACCAAATGAAATATGTTTTACATTGTTTGCTACACTTGGCATCACTCCACTCCTTTAAGCTGTTTTTCAAAACTTTTGGGGCAATATTATCATTCTTGGCTTGAAAAGGGCTGTTGACTATATGGCTACAACAGAAGTTATTGCTGGATTCCTATTGGTAAAGGAATTGTGCACTCCACCCAGCTCCCATTGAAACCCTCAGCACAAATTTAAAAAATCTCACCTCTTGGGGCTCCACCACACAGTAATGGTAAAGGTATTGGTTGAGGAAGATGCCCTGAGCCTGGGTTTGTGTCTGGTACTGGGCACACAGCTGGCGGATCTGGCTGTAGTAGACAGACCCAGTGGACTGAGCTGTTGGGTTCACTGCCACCAGGTACACAATAGTGGCAATGATCATCAGAAATGCTAGGATGGCACAGATGACGATGGCTGCGAGGTAGAACTTCGGGGAGCGGGCCGCATTTTGCTTGGAAACGACCAACACAAAGATGATGAGCACAGCTATAAAGGTGATAGCTGCGATGGCGATGATGAAGCCTTTGCCAGCTTTGGGATCCATTTGCATTCCTCCATAGCCATAGGAACCGCCGAGGCCGGTGCCGGCTCCGCCTCCATATGCACCGCCATAACTGCCGCCATAAGAGCCACCGTACGAGCTGCCGTACGAACCGCCATATGAGCCACCATAACCATACCCTGGCAACAAGCCAGCCCCGCCTCCCAGACCCATGAGGCTCATATCATAGTCCCAGGCCAGCGTGGAGGCCACGCAGGCAAACACAGCCACACACATGATGATGATGATGATACACAGTATCTTCATGACGCCCGGTGGTGACGTCCAGCGGTAGAAGTGAAGCATCTTCTCTCCTGGGTAGTAGGAAAAGGCTGGGTTGGACATGAGCTCACTGTGCCTGTGTCTGCTGCTGTGGCTGCAACAGAAGAGGACAGAGGACAGCTGTGGTCAGCATGCACTGAGACATAACAGGGTCACCTCCATGGAAAACACTCACACCAAAGCAGGTAGCAGGAACCAAGCTATCCCCTTATTTATATATAAGCCTTACTGATAACCCCAAACTTTTCATTTTGGGCTAACCTACAGTTCAACCTCTTGTAAATCCTCCTGTCGCCCTGTTTGCACAGGACTGTAATAGACATGGCTGAAATTACATCAGCACATTTATTGAGCTTTTACAGGTCTTGCTTTCATTTGGTCTGTACTTGATTTTAAACGGGCCTACATGTTGGTGACAAAGTGGGGTTTTTTTTTATGAGATAAGCAAAAATGCTCACTGCCATTTTCACAACACATTTCACAATGAGTTGGTGAAAAGAGAGACAATCAGCTCTTCCCACAGACAAACCTCAGAGATCCACTTTAAAATCTAAGAACATCATTCAGGAGTTAAATTACAAATGATACATAATTGAAGCTGTAAAAAAAATACCCACGTATGCACACTGACACTAGCTGAGTTAGAGTTAAAATCATCCCACTTCCCCTTGAGAAATAAATTTGGTCCAGATGGGGCTTTAGATTGATATAGATCCAGGCCGGGTTTTGCCTTGATTATGAAATTGGAAATATGTAGATCTGAAACTGACAATTATTTTTGTTGTCAATTAATCTGTTGATGGTTACTTGATGAAAAGCAGCAAACACTCACAGCCGAGAAGCTGGGAGCATTAGTTTTGTTTACCAATAATTGCCAATCACTTTTCTATTGCTCAACTAACTGAATAATTGTTGCTGCTTATGTATCTCATCCACCTCATTAATAAGCAAACCTGTCTCCTAGAAATGATGTTTCTATGTAACAGAAAGTAGTTCCTTAGGAGACGTGGTCAGTGACGAGTTCACATCCACACTGTCTGTGGTTGGATAAGGCCACAAAAATGGCGGTTTTGATTAAATGTAAATATACATAAAACAGGTTAATAATGCTGCAGTCAGTACAGGTGGATACTGTACTGTAAGAGTGGATATGTTTGTGGAAAACAAATGTCTGTGAACATTATGCTGATATGTTCCATATTGACATACTTTAGTTGCGATTTCTCACAGCCACAAATTAACTAAATATGCTCAATACGTTAATAGAAAATGTTTGTGCTGTTGCAGATTAGTTGTACTGAAACAAAGAAAGGATACAAGACTGACAGAGATGTGATGATTAAACCAGAGAAGTATTATATTTCTCAAAATGTCAAACTGTTCCTTTAAATAAACATGCTGTTAATAATGGAACCCCAGGCTGCTATGGAGGCGTGTGCACTGAAAAGTGAAAATCCTCCACCAAAGTTAAACATGGCTAAATCTGCTCAATCAATCCATCCATCCTTCAAAGCATGTGTGTGAGTCTGAGTCATGAGGGTGGCTGTGCGGTAGCAAGGGACGGGTGGAGGTCAACTTACTGTTTACTGCCATTTGGCTGGTATGGTGGGAGGCTGGGTTTGTTGCTCGGCATGCCGAAATCCAGCTGAAAGTCACCCTGCTGAAAAATTAAGATTAAAAAAATGATTTTGCAGAAAGTGACTTGTGTATGCAGTTAACTACCACATGCTTTCTCATGCTATTTTTTCAGACATCAATTATAATTTACATTCCAAAGTGTTTGAATGTATTTTCCTGCCTCTATACTTAGAAACATTACAGTGAAACTGACTGAATTACAGGAAGAATCAATGTTTTGGCACAGTTCTGTGCTGCAGAACTTTCAAATGAATCCGCACTTTGAACCATATTTGGGTTTATGCACTGAAATGTGGGGCTGGGTAATGTTTGAAATTGTTTAATTCTAGTGCCAATATGTCAAGTTTTGGTCTTGATACCAAACCAACAGCAATACCTCACTATGTGAAACAGAAAAATAAAAAAATAGACATGACATTGATTAAAGAACAAGACAGCAAATCTGACCAGCTTCCAGTGGTTGACATTTCCAATGCTCTGTGCTGTTTACACATTTCTGTCAGTGCCAAAAAAACATGGAGGTTCCATACCCAGCCCTCCTGATATGAATGAAACCCTGTGGCTGCCTGGAGGCTATGGGAAAACCATGCATATGTAAAACATGTACCTGTGACTTATGTTTATCAGGTGGAGAGTTTATATTAAAGCTGTGAAATACCTCATGCACATTTAAAACAAAGCACGACAGCGGCCGTCCTCAGAGAGCTGCGGTCCTGTTTAGCCCCAGGACCGTGGTTTGTTTGTGGTGAAACAAAGCGGCAGTATGTGGGTGGAGATCCACTGACACACAGCCTGAGACTCCCCTAGGCTGATATGATAGTTTCTATTTACATGCCATAGAATTTCGATTGGATAGCGATAGGAAAATAGACCAACATTAATGATTCGCATTTAAAAGTTACAAAAATAACAGTAAAGATAAATAAATTAAAGATGCGGTGGTAAAGGAAACAGCTGAAACAGGCATTTAAGAAGAATAAACTAATAGCTCAACAAATAGAAAATAAATAGGATAATACCGCATAAAAATTAGTATCTTAAAAATGGCGCAGGCCTAATGAGGCTTGTATTATTTTCTGACCAACGCTCCCATTAACACGCGTTTTTTCCCAGCCACTTCAACAGCTTTAACCTGTTAATACTGCTCTCAGAGTTCATTCATCTCTAACCACATTCCGAAATGCATGTATTTTTAAACGGGCTCACCTTTTTTATGAAGTACCGTCTGATCCCGGTGCAAACGGTAGCGACGCTCAACGCAAACAACGCTCACTGGGCGCGCGCGGCCGCATCCTCCAGTCCACGCGCTCGCGGAGCACAAAAAAAGACGCGCCTACAGGTGTGTGCTGGTCACGTGGGCTGCTTCTCAGGTAATACAGGAACAACCTGTCCTCTTCTCTCAGCGCGTAGTTTTCAGAACAGGTACGAGGGGAAGGAAGCGTTTGCTGTGCCCCAGAGAGTCGTTTTTAAAAAATTATGGTTGGGGAGTATTACAAGCTCTGATTAAAGGGGACAAAACTGTAACCAGTCGAAAGATTAATTAAATCCAGCATTGTCATTCATCAAAATGACTGAAACACAGCTTATATGTAAATATTTTAATTACACTATCCTTTTCCATGCATTCTATTTTTTCAGTATTTGCCATAAATTGCAGTAAATCCCAATTACTAATATAAATCTTATTTAAAAACAACATGAACACTAGAACTATTTTACAAAATAAAAGTGCTGAAACTGAAACAAAATAATTGAGTGTGACAAACTCTACAGACTTAATTTTAGTCTAAATTATAAATGTAAACTAAAAAGAATCTCAGTTTTAATACTGTGGCATGGGTCATGAAAGGTCCTCCTGCTGGGTAAGACGTCTTCAGTGTTGCCAAACCTGATCCTTGAAAACAGTTTGTAAACCTCAGATGGACAAAACCAGTCCTCCAGGGTTTTTACAGCAACAAATATTTAAAGAGGAAGACAGTTGTTTAAATGGAACTTTACATGTATTCCAGTTCACCCAGGTCAGTTTAGAATGATTAAAAGGATATTCAGTGTCCTTGTATTTAGTTTATACACATAAACTCACTCACTTCACTTCTATTCTTCATGGTTGCTTGTGACTTGTGACTGATGTTACAGTTTTTATAGTCGTCTTAATTTCCCTGGCCACTCATCTTTAACTTTTTGTCTTTGTTTTCTCCTGCTTTTGTGATCATCTGTCCCCGCCCTGATTGTGTTTCACCTGTTCCCTGAGACCCCTGCATCTAAAGTCTCTGTTTTCCCTTCATTCTTTGTCATTAGTCCATTCAGCTCCCCTGTGTTTCCTCATGCTCTTGCTCTCACGTTTACCTGATTTTTATGAGTGTAGATTTCCAGTTTGGCTTCTTGTTCTGTATCTGCCCACCTTGGACTTAAAAAGTGAACGGCAGATCGAACAGACGTCACAAAATGAGAGCATTATCTTCCGGGCTAAAGTAAGAAAAGGCAAAAACACAGGTACATAAAAAAAGGTGCTTAATTTACATGGAGCACTGGGACATACCAAATATGATACAAAACAATGGCATACGTAAATCACACACATCAATGTACAAAAAAAGAGTTCACAAATGTAAAAGAGTAAAAAAAAATCAGTGATATTCCACTTTATCACTCAGTAACAAGGACTATCAGTAAATGTTCACACTGAGCCTCACATTTGAACATTCAAATTTATCAGCACCACACAGAAAGCATTATGGACAGCAGACAAACCTCATTATATCAGAACAAAAATATCTAATACATCCAACTATCATCTACTGACATTCTGTCTGCTGCAGTGCTGTTATTCCTTTTATGTAGCCTTCACTAACACTGGCTGCCTACAGAATTCCATATGGGCAGCTAACATGAGTGTCAAGTGAGGTGTACAAACGTGTCCACAGAAACATCCATATAAAGGGGCTCTGGCCCTGAAACTAAGATTCATCCTCTTATCTGTGAGTCAAACGACAAAAAAGATCTTATATTGGTGCCCTCTATAAGGAAACCTCTTCACACTAATCATGTACCTGTGCCAATATTTTTTTCTGTCTGTCACCATGATATTACTAACAGCAGTCATGGCATGTGCACCTGTTTCAATACCATTACTGCATATCTACAATTAGCAATTATGGGTTTACCAGTGATAAGGGCAGTTGTTTTTGCGTGGTAGGGACATACAGTACTTGTCACCTCAGTCCCACTACCCTGCTGACTGTGGGAAAGAACATGTTTTGTTAAATCTGTACTACAGACAGTATATAAATTCCTGCTGTGCTAATGGCAATGTTGAACTGCAGTTGTTTAGCTGCTATCGTTCCAGTCCATGGCCTTGTTGTACTCCAGAATCTTCTGTTTGATATGAGAGAGCTTGTTCTTTAGGTACTCGCACCTCTCCCTCTTTTCCAGATATGTCGGGTCCTGACAAGAAAAACAGAAATTAATTAATGATATTTCATGTTTTGCTTTCTCTTCTAGTGATAAAATTCCTGTATAGCAAGGGTGAGTCTTTTTGGTTTGTTGGAATTTCACTGATGGGTTACTGTATGGGGAATACAGTAACACAGAGTACATTAACTGGGATTCGGTCTGGTGCTTTGTGAGGGTTAACCCTGGAGAGTGTCTTCCTCACAGTGTCTGCAGTCACATGCAGAACCCGGCTATCTGGAGAGGGATGGTCTTGTCAGATCGTGCCTATAAGCTGATCAGCACATTGGGAAAGAAAAGCATCACAACAAGTGGCTAATCCTCTGTGCATAACTCTGGTTTGGTTATGTCCTGTTGCTTTGGCAGCTGTTTCCACCTTGGATCTCAACATCTCAAATCCTCAGCATCATCTGATGTCAGCCCCTGAGGCCTGATGGCCGTCACTACTCTAAAGTGATGTGAGCTGTCACAGTCCCCGAGCACGCCAGTCACTGTGGTCCTCATAGGATTCTGCCTCTTTGAACATTTTTCAATCAGTGATTTCAAAGCATCCGTCTCAGTGGTTTTGTACACTATATAAAGTTCAACTCATTGTCCAGCTAGCACATGTTAGCCAGCTGGATAGAAAGGAGAGCAGGTCTAACGGGGTTAGCCTTTAGACCAGTCTGCAGGTCCTCTTATAATGTTTTTGAGCCTACAGATTGGTGCTGGAGCCTCAGCCTGTGGCATCGGGGCTTTCAGAGCATAACAGACAGACTCCAAAACATGTACGCAGACACAGGAGTTTATTGTAATCTCTGGAAGGTTTTAGCTACTGCAGCGGATCATCTGTGCAGTATCTCTATAACTGGGTTAAATTCTGTTTTCCTTACTCATTATGCACAAGAGGAATAAACAACCAAGTTTCTTGTGACAGTTTCTGCGAGCTGATGACAACATGGTTTCATTCTCCAAGTGTGACTCACTGGTTATGATAACAGCATGGAGCATTCCTTTCTTAACTGAAACACTTGAGTACTTTAACCTAGTTTTGATTGATGCAACGTTACCTGATGAGCCTCTACCGTCACTCTGAAAACATTTGTTGAGATGACGCATTGTCTATTACACCTTTTCAAAAAAAAATGAAGGTTTTTTAAAAATGAAGGCTAATTTTTCCCATTAAACTCTTTGCTGCTTGTGTCCTGCCAGCTCCCTGTCATCAAGCATGATTTTCACAACAAACTGGTGTGTGTGTGTCCAAACCTTATACTAACAAAAAGGCACAATTGGTATCTGTTTGACAAGAATATCTGTATTTTGGATCAGTATTGGGATTTACACCAGACAATGTCTAGAGCTAAGCCTAAACAAAACATGGTTTGATGTGTCTCTGATAAAGAAAAATGAGAGAGACTGCTTCTGATAATAAGAATTGACTTAGCCATACTACTTTTTCATTGAGAGGTTGCATAAAAAGCAACACGTTCTGCTGAACATAAATTTTGCTTGGGGTGTCAGTGAAAATTTTTTTTTAATGTGAAAAACTTTCTGAGCCAATTTGCATGCTCTTTAACTTCAGGTTGTTGTTCAGCCGGAGGCCTTGGTATCGGCATATTTGCATCAAAAAAGGTCCCACTTGCTGCGGCTGCTAGCACTTCCTGTTTACACTGTACAGACAATAATCAGATGGCTTATTTACATACTGAATAAGAAGTCTGAATTTAACGAGTAGGGGCCAAGATCAGGAGTTTGAAGTACCACTTTTCGTAAATGATTTAGACAACATTCATGATCGACTAACTATTGGTCTGACTTGTGGCAAGCGATCTCAACAGGGTGACAAGAGTTACTGCAAAAATTAAGAAGCTGTTCATATCTACAGAGTGCATTCATATGCAAATTCTATAATTATATTTGTGTTTGGTTTCCCTAGTTGTTCATATACAAGAATATGAAACATCTACCATGTTTAATTTGGAAGTTCAAATAAATCAGTGTGATGCATCGTTACTATAGGAAGTGATACAATGACTTAATCACTCTCCAAGGTCCAAGCTTGCTACAACTGCAGCGGGCAGAAATTAATTGGAGGAAATTAAAACCAGTCACCGCTTTTAATGTTGTTGCTGATTGGTGTATACAGGAGGTTAAGCCTGGATGTCAATCAAATTGTGAATCTGAAACCTTAACTAAAGTGAAATAAAAACAATGTTTTTATCAGAATGATGTTTAACAAACTGAAATATGTGAGTAGGGTTTAATAAAAGATACCACTGATGTGACCCATACTAGGAACCACAGGTCCGACTATCACAGGCCCCTTTGCTTTGAAATAGAATCTTCTTTTTCCATTCCTGTATCATACAATCAATAGTGACCCTTTGATTAAAAGGGAGCTCTTCATGGGTGAAATGCGAAAGGGATATAGTTTTTGGTATTTCATTTTTGTTGCACAGGGACATGCAGGGTTTACAGAAATAAGATTAAGTCTTAAAGGGTAATTCCAGTTTATTTCAACCTGCCATACTAACTTTAGAGAGTTGTAGAGATTCAAGGAAATGAAAATTCAGGCAATACAATGTGTATTGGGGCAAAGCTTTCCACTTAAATGTGATTTTATTATGAATCAATTGAAATACTTGTCTTTGAGTCTGACAGAGGGAAGCAACTTGCTAGTTGAGATAATCACCTTGCACAACACTGCTCTCAGAAGTTGCATTCTTTTTATTTTTGGATATTTTTTTAACCAAGGGATATTTATCCAACACAATTGCTCTGTTTTCTCTGGGCTGTTGTTGCAATTTTTGGCTCATGGTGGGTCCAGGAATACAATCAGACACTAGTGGTGGGACACTCATATTGTTAATGTAACTGCTTATCGCGTGGATAGCGAAGCATTTGTCCACCTGGCCTCTTCCTTCTCTTCAGTCAGTTTAGGGGAGGTGAAATAAACAATGTTGATAAGGACTATAAAACCATTTCTTGAAGTTGTTCCTAGAAAGCTGCTGAAATTACTCTCATTGGTGGACATCATTGTGGACAAGTCACACACTGCAGCAGTGTGACGTGGAGAGCGGTGACCACGAGAAAGTGGCATTGTATTGAACTTTCTGAATTCTCTCAGAGGAGAATATAACCACAGTGATGCGTGAACATGTGTGGATCAGCTATAACTTAGCACAATGGCCACTCCAAGCGGCTACTTTCTGTGCACACTCTCGGTCAGACTCAGAGACACGTGTTGATTCATGATGATGAGTCATGTAAAATCAGGTTTATGAAGAAAGCAGTTTGAGGCTGGGGCTGCTTGCCCCGAAATACAATGTTGAGCCCTCGTTTCTCTGAATCCGTAAGATGAGGGTTCAGATAGCAACATTTTTGGATATACACCAGGTTGAAATAAACCAGAATCATTCTTTAATCAGAACATGGACTCTTTGGCACAGAAACAGCCACTCAGTGAATAGATGGATCAAAAATCACATCTTATCATGTATACTTACATTTTTCTTGCGTTGATATTCCACTAAAATGCTACTGATCCGCTCCTTCTCCTGAAAAAAAAACAACAACTCAGCATGTTAGTGAACCTAGTTATGCAGTCTGTATCCAGGTATGTTCCTTTTGGTTTGTGTGGAGTCAGGTGAGATTTGTACCATTTGGCTGGAAGGCCGGGAGGCAAGGTTCTGCATCATCTCATCCATCTCTTCAAACTTGGTGGCCATGGCCTGAACCTCGGCGTGCAGCTCCTTGTACTCTGCGTACTGGTCATTGAACACGGCCTTGTACTGGTCCCGCTCCTCCTCTGAGTGGATGCTGGGGTACTTCCTGTGGAGGTTAGGTTAGTCGGATGAATGCATCTTTAATCGAAGGTGCATGAAATTTACAAATTTAACGATGTTAAACTTGATTCTTCCCCTCCAGGATGTCTGAAAAAAGTGAGAGTAAGAGTAGGTAATACTCACGCTACGTAGTCAGCTATAACAACAGGTTTGGGGATGTGTCCAGCTGGTATGTGGCCTTGGAGGATCTCGGGCTTCAGCACCACTGGAGCAGCGGCGATGGAACTGTTCGGGCGGTCCATGATGTCCGGCTGGATGGTGGGGAGAGGAGTCTCCTCTGAGGTCCTGGAGTCTGGACCCAGCTGCAGCAGGAAAAAAAGAGAAGAGTCGTCATCTGTTCATGGACACTGTGCAAGTCAATGTCAAACAGAAGATAATAAAACAAACAGAGATTCTTACCATGGACAGAGGGACTGATGATCCAGTAGTTCTCATCTAGGTTTATCATGGTGGGAAAAGATGGGCAGTCATTCATTTAGTTTACTTTAGTAAATGGAATCCAATGGCTGACTGTGCTACTGGTTCAGACAATGGTCTAAAAATAACAAGCAACAAATGAGAATTTCACAAATATTCGACAGGGTGTCGGGGGGATGCGTGTCTGTCGGGAGCGACATTTTCTCCCGTTGAGGCTGCTTTAATATTTTCTTTCATTTAGTTGAATATATTCAAGGAAAACCTTTCTTTTAGGTTTAGGTATAAACGTGCTGGTGTAATGCACTTGTGCTTTTGTTGATAAGATGCAGCTTGCCTTATAATATAATGTTATATGTTGAGCAAATATTTTTCAGCTGAAACCCCACAACATATAACACAGAGGCTTCTGGGACCCAGGTCTACTGAACAGCCTGGCAGCAGGGCAGAATTTTTTTTTTTCTTTCCAAAGATGTGAGGGAGTCTTGCCCTTCTAACCAGTCAGAGAAGACCAAATTCAGGCTTGGGAGCTCATAACGATGAATCGGTCTAATCATTAGCTGCTGGAAAGGCCTGTGGCTGGTTCACAAGCTAGCAAGCTCCTGAGCGGTGCATTAGCCGAGACAGCATACGTGTGGAAGTTGTAACGTAGGATACCAGCATGAAAAATGTGAAACATCAACCCAATGATTTTCATTCTCATATTTTTTAGTTGTGCTAGAAAATTGATATGAGAACAACAATGCAGGCCACATATAATACTTGACTCCTGTTGATCTGCTCTGTGTGGGCTGGTTTTAGCCTGCTGATGGATAACAGGTTAAAAGTAACATTTTGGATTTTACCCTTGAGGTTTGAGTAAGAAAAACTGTTTGTGTGTGTGTGTGTGTGTGTGTGTGTGTGTGTGTGTGTACACATGTGTCGGACCTCATGCGCCAGCCCCTCCTTCCTAATCCTGGCTGCTTCGTGCCTCCACAGCTTCAGACACACTGCCGTGCTAATGCAGTAGAGGACCATGGTGATGAAGAGGAAGACGATGGCTGCCGTCTGGCCAGCTTCGGTGCGACAGAACGCCCCGTTTACTCCGTTATTGAAGACGGGCATGTTGCACAGCCCCCCTCGAGTGGTGTCCCTCACATACACGATGCCTGCTGCCATGTAGAGCACAGCCAAGACCAGGTTGATGGAGCACTCTGTGAGCGGCCACCAAGAAGAGTCCAGGAGGATGGCTCTGTAGTATATGGTCATCCCAAGCACAACAAGTAAAACAGTAACAATCCACGCAAGACCTGCCACCACCAGAACAAAAGGAGTCTTGGGGCCTGTGTAATAACTGCCCCCGCTCCCATATGGACCTCCGCCCAGCCCCCCAAACAGCTGTGGATTGGAGTATCCATACATGTTGAACCACTCGTTGTCCTTGTGCACATAAGCGCAGACGCAAGCAAACACCGCCGCTCCGAGCAGCAGCTCCACACAGCCGAGAATCCTCAGCAGGCCAGCCCAGGACTTCAGGTAGGCGTAGCGCTGCTGATACTCCTCCACCCGCTCCTGATAGGTCAGGGCTGAGAGGTTGGTGGGCACGGCGGATGCAGAGGTGAGGGCATCGGCACCCAGCAGCAGCCCGTCCTGCTCCTTCTGAGAGGAGCCATCATTGCGGTCCCAGTAGGAGCCAGGAAGGGATGGAGATGGGGGAGCGGAGTGGGGGGGCGAGCAGGGGACCCCTTTGGTGGTGCTGCAGTTGGCACTCTTCCTGGACGAGGGGGCGGGCGAGTGAGGGGCAGGTGGGACGGTCCAACCCTTGCTGCCACGGTTACCGCTGTTCCCGCGGAAGAAGTTTTTGACAGAGTCCGGGACAAAGCGGTGGACTGGTTTAAGGTCCTTGGCATCACAGCTGTCATCCCCTGAGATATCATCGCTGGGGGGGTAGAAAGATTCACGGCCAACAGCTGGCTGTTCAGGTAGAGGGGGAGGGGGAAGGGGGTCCAAGCTGGCAGTCGGCACCATCCCGTGCCAGGGCACTGGGGGAGGGGGGAGATCCTGGTCCTGATACAAGGACCCCACAGGGACCTGGTCGTAGTGTGGGATCTCCCGCACCCGGTCGAACCTGATGACAGAACCTCCTGAAGACATCAGGACCTGGACTCTGTGCTCATTGAAAGAGAAACACAGATGAAACAGTGGACCAACAACTGAGCAGGACACACTGTCAGCCACATATCGTTAGCATACTAAGTGAAGGTCTGCTGTGAAAGCCTGTGTTCGCTTTCAGTTATCTGTCGGCAGAAATAAACAGAAAAGTAAAGTTGTCCTCCACCCATCACTACCCTGCTACATTAAGCTAATTAATAGCACCAGCTATGTTAAACGGTTGCTTTACAACTTTAGCACCAGTAGAAAACGACCTCCACAATAAACTGGAAAATTGGATAAAACAAACAAAACTCAAAGCGTTGTGCTTAATATTGAGAGACACAACAAATGCAGCCTATCTCGTTCGTCGGTTTAACGTGTTAAAAACAATATTCCTGTCATTAAACGCGACAATGGCCTGACTATTTTCATATCTGGACGCGGACTTACCTGCTGATAATTCTCCGTCTGTTTTATTCCCCCTCGGTGAAACAGGCACAAACAACCTGTCTGTGACCCTTTTGTTCTCTGACAGGTCCCAGCCCCTTAAACTCACCTGGCCAGTCTGACCAGCCCCACGATGCGTTCACGGCCCCACTCCCACATCCGACATCCCAGGTTCCATTTCTTGAAACAAGGTTTGCACATTAAGTTGGTGTGTTGCTTTATACAGAATGTGGGGCGGATTGGAGAGGTTATTTGTGAGATTGTATACCCTGTATTTTTTACAGACCTGCTTGAAAAATAAATGTTTAATGTTGTTATATCTCAACTTGCTCTTGAGTCTGGTTTAGCCTGCTATGCACATGCAAAAATGCGTGGCTTACTTCTGTCAAACGTCACAATTTACTACATTTTATGTTTCAGCTATTTCAATCTTTACTTACATTTTTCATGTAAGAAACCATCTGTATTTAACCATATCAGTGCATATTTTGCATTGCCAGTTTACTAACTCTTGACCTAATGACAATAAATCCTCCAGCTGGATATGTAGTTTGTTCTGGCTTACTCATCACTAACTCACTATTTAACCCAAGCCAAAATTAAAACCAATGTGAGTGGGACACCATCTACAGGACAAACAGGGTAACTACGTGTAAACTCCAACAATATGAGATGTCAAAGCTGAGAAGTAGATTTTGGGGGAAGTGAAATTAATATGCGTTTCCTTTTACCTTGTCCTGAAAGTATTTTAATCCTTAACCCAGACCTCTTGTGCCTAATGATGCTTAACCTGACACCAGTCTTGCCCTAAGCAGTTGTCCCTGTTTGCCTTTGAGATGGAGTTAATTCAGTGCTTTTGTTTATTTTAGGTGAACATGACATTTGATAATGGAAAAAACAAGCAAACAAAAAGTGTCTTTTTCTCTTTTAAATCTAATAAATTTTCTAGGCCTGTTCATTAACACAAAGAACATTATCTCAAAGAATTGAAGTATAAAAAGTATAGCTTACATGCTGGTCAGTGTTATAGATCATCTATCAGTTGCAAGTAGATTTGTTTAGTGAACTATAATGATCTGAAACCAGTAAGAGCCTGAAAGAAAGAAAATCCACCAGCAACTTCATAACAAACCACTAGAAGAGGCTGTCACAATGTCCATTTGTGAAAATTTTCTGGCAACACCCATGTGCTTTTTTTTGAAAATGCTGTGGAAAGTTTTTAGTTAACTTTGGAAGTATTTTTGGATTGGTTTGCTGGAACAAAACACACAGATACATGATTAATCTTATCACTGTAATGGCCAAATTGTATATCAATACATAAATTTACATCTGAGAAACCATGCTTTATTGCTTTCAGCAAATGGGTTGAAATTGTATTATACACTCTCAAAAAAAAAAATAAATTAAAACTGTAACAACTTGTACTAGATCTCTCCTAGTGTAAAATCACGGCGTTTAAAAGTGTGCATTTTAACCACAATTTATGTGTTTGTAACACGTATTTGTTAAAAAAGAAAATGGGAAAAAAAAAACAAAACATCTCAACTGACCAATCACACGTCGACATTTACTTCCGTATGTTCGGACTTGTCAAGCTGTGATTGGTTGAAACCCACAGTAACGTTCGAAAGTGTCTCTATGTGGCGCTCATCCTCTCAGTGTCTGCCGGCCATGAGAATAAAGACGTAAAGATGGAGATGATCCGCGCTGTCCATGTTTTGCTCCGGTCGCTGCTGTTTCTGCTGCTGTGCTCCAACTGTGAGGGGAGAGAGTCGGAGCTCAACTATGTGACCTGCGGCTCACTGGTCAAACTGCTCAACACCAGACACAACGTCCGCCTGCACTCGCATGATGTCAAATACGGCTCAGGTAACTTCACTCACACAGCCTGTGCGTCCATTCAAACAAACTCATGGTTTTATGTGGTTTTAGAAAGCGATATGTTGAATTGCGTTCAGAAATCTGACAATTTAAAGTTCCTCATCCGCGAACGTCAATAAATCACAATACATAGCGAATGCGAGGCCTTGCCTGTATGATGGGACCGGTATGTAAGATTTAGCAAGGAGCCCTTTATTTCGGTTAAACGTTGACCTGTATGTTTGACCGCCGCCCAACGCGTTCCTCGGTGATGGAAGAGCGCTATGGGAACGGCAGGTGGACAGGTGAACAAATGCTATAACCTCAACTTTAATTGAAATAAATATTCTTCACCGTGTTTGTCCTCCGCCGAAAGCAAGAGGGACTTCTATGCATTTCTGAAATATGTTAAGTAATCTCTTAACGGGTTTTATTTTTACCCGGAAGTACTAAAAGTGAACTTGTCATTTTTGTAAATGTAGTTTGGCACCACGTTTTCCCGATGCATGATAGTTTCCGGTAAGTAAAGTAAAGGCCATGTTTGAAGTTAATGCTGTAACTCTGCTGATGTCAGTGTTGTATTGTTTGTCCTTAATCAGAATTTGTATTTTTTTTAAAAAAAACTTTAGCGTTATTCGTAGGGAAACTGCTTTGTTACAATTGCTCAGTACGTAGGTAGAGTATATAAGTTAGATAACTAGAATATTAACAACAGAGCCGAACATCAACTGGAAATCATTATACATATTATGCAATTGTATCAATATTTAATTAATTAATTAATCATAATATTATTATTTCTTGAGAAACCACAGCTCTGTCAAATAATAGTAATGAAAATCATCTTCTGTAAAGTACTGTTCTGTAAGTTTATACATTTTATACATTTCTCCCAACATACCTTTAAATCAGGGACTGTGTTATCAGTTACCTTGCAGTGTTTTTACTCAAACATGTTGCTTATTGACGACACCAAGAACAGTCTCTTGGTGGCACTAAACTCAGCAAAGACGTCATTCTTATACATCAGACTAAGGGTAAAACTTATTTACTCTGGACAAACTTTCCCAGGAGCCTCTGTTCCTCTCTGTCAATTGGTGGAAGCAGTTTGATTCATTAAAACTGAGAATTTGAATAAATTTGCAGGTGTCTTCAAATCATCAATATCTGCAAAAAGCTAGTGTTAGTTATCCAGCAGGCCGAGACGGAGCAAACCAAGTACAATCTCAGTGGTATCTGTCACTCATGCCTCTTGCATCCTTTCTGTGCGTGTGTGTGTAGGCAGTGGACAGCAATCTGTAACTGGAGTGGAAAGTGCAGATGACGCCAACAGTTACTGGCAGATTCGAGGGAAGCCAAACCGGCCATGTCAGCGCGGGGAGGCCATCAAGTGCGGTCAGGCCATCCGCATCACACACATGAAGACAGGCCGGAACCTCCACACGCACCACTTCAGCTCCCCCCTGTCAAGTAACCAGGTGAGACACTGTTCTACGTGCAGTTGTAACAATAATACCACAGATCAGTCTGTTTGCCAGCACTGTTACCGCCGTACAAATCTTTTTCCCCCTGCCTATCCGTGCCATCTGCAGGAGGTCAGCGCCTTCGGAGAGAGCGGCGAGGGCGACGACCTGGACGTGTGGACGGTGCAGTGCGACAGCATCCACTGGGAGCGCGACGAGGCTGTGCGCTTCAAACACGTGGGCACCGACGTGTTCCTGAGCGTGACGGGCGAGCAGTATGGCCACCCCATCCGCGGCCAGCGGGAGGTGCACGGCATGAGCACTTCCAACCAGCACAACTGGTGGCGCGCAATGGAGGGCGTGTTCATCCAGCCCAGTCAGGAGATGGTGCGCCACGATGAGCTCTGACGTCATCGCAGGGGCACGCCAAACATGGACGTGTGAGCACAGTCTGTGGATTGCTGGACCAAACGTTATGTGGGAATGATGTGGAATATTTGTTGTACATGCGAAGCACTCAGGGTGTTCTGAGGCGAGGGGGTGGGTAATGTTATTTTTTCCCAAACAGGAACAAACAAGAAGTAGTGACACTGTATGACGTGTAAACATATGGTCCATATGTTCTTCGATTTCCTCCTCAGAGAATTTCACGAGGGAGAAAACGCTGGCTTACTACTGGACAACTACCCTGAAATTTTAAGTGTCAAGAGGCCCTACAATCAAATAAAACTTATACATACAGTATATGTGTGTGGGTATATATATATATGCTGTTTAATATATATGTGTGTCTGTGTATACACCAATCTGCCACATTAAACCTAAAAAAACTTAAATACGTAAGAAACAATTTTTTATTCCGTCTGTAGTGGGGGGTGATGTGCTTCCTCCTTCAAGCTCAGCTCCTCTGCCAGACACCTGGAGCCTCAGGGTCCTGCACAGCATCTTAGCTGATCCTAGGACTGTGCTTTTCTGCTTTCTCAGACCTCAGATGTTGTACCTGTTCCGGTTGTTCCTCCAGCCCTGGTGCTTCTCCATCCTCTCGTCATCTGCTGATGTTCCTGTCAGCTGGAGAAGATGTGGAAGGTGAAGGGAACAGTGCTGAGGGAATAAGAGTACGGGTGACGAGAACCCCCCCCCAAAACTGGGAGAGTGGCTCCAGCAGATTTCAGTAAAAAACATCCAAGATCTGTGTCCATAAAACATAATTACGAATATTATATTCCATTTCTGCCAATAGCTCTTCCTAAATACTGCACATTGGTCCTTTACCATCCTGACACTTTGTAATAAACTATCCTTGCTTGTGAATGTGAAGGAGCAGAAGACCTGCCTAGCACTGAAGTTGTAAAAAAGAGATGCAATGCGGCACCTGTCGCAGACACAGGAAGAAACAAGGGAGAGAGCCATGCAAATATTTCCTCCACCCATCAGCAAAGACTAATGCAACCCACACCTGCACACAGGAAGTGACAAGGGAGTGAGACCCGCCTTCAGTTAACACCAAAACACTAGCCAGCGTGATATAAACCACGTTCAGAGCGCTGAAAACACGATAAGCGTGTCGGGCACATCCACCGCCTGCTGCTCCCCGCTTCCACCAGCAGGTGGCGGCAGCGCGCCGTAAAAGACAGGCGGCGTGGCAGGGAGGACGTTCGCTTGCCGTCCTCTTCATCCTCTCCCTCATCATCCGCAGCGTTATTTTCCTTCGGCATCCTCCCGCGTCCAGCCGCATCCCGGCCGCCTCTCACAGGTGCGTACGCACGCGTGAATTCGCTGCATGTTAAAGCTCGAATCCGGACGTGCTGACAGCGGCTCTGTCTTTGAATGATACTTCTTCCAGGAGGTCGCAGAGGAGCTGCAGGGCTGCTTACTGGTAATATACCATCGTGTAATGTGTGAGACCTCAATCTGCGTCAGCGCACACGAACAGGTAACCTGGATTATTAGCCATTTAATGGATAATAATGTAGTAGTAGTAATAATAATAATAATAATGGAACGTCTTCTTCAGAAACATCACAATTTCAAAGGCATAAATAATGCTTTAATGCCATGTAGCTGTAATGTTGGCTATCAGATTAATAATGCTTTTTTAAAATTTCATCTGAATGTTAAATGAATAATCGTTGCAGCATAAAACAAAAACCAGTTGATTAAAAATCTTCTCTCTGTCGTCCTATTCCACAAGCTTTTAATCTCAACTGATGTGGTCTATAATGAGACCTGACCAATGCCTGTTCACCTGGAAAACTAGTGAGATTTCATTGCATTCATTTCCCTTCATTTAAGACATCTGAGCCGACTCTTAAGCTTTTCATACAGTGTGATAACCTCATATAATTTGAGTTTAATACTTAAATGCTGATGATGCTCCACAGTCTGCCTTTAAATGAATAAGGTAAAGATAATGAGGCCAGGCCACAAAACTTACATTCAGCCCCTGAAAAGACCACAATTTGGGTTTTTTTACAAGATGTTAGGCACATACAAAATGGAAAGAACTTTATGTGACCTCTTACATTCATATTCATAAAACAGTATCAAACTAATGCAATGAGCAGGGAAACCCATCCTTCTGAGAACACAACATCGTTTTGAGTTATTGCTGGTGTTTTTCCTCCTTTTTGCTCCAGTGAAAGCGACACTGCTGCTGACCTTTAACGGAGCTTTAGTAGCGGGGTGGGGGGGTGGGGGGGGGGGTCCCAGCAGGTAGAGCCAGAGGAAATGTAAATGTAACCACCCACCTCTGAGGAGGAAGTGCTGTGTTGTTCTATTAGCTCGCCCATGTTCCTTATGTTTCTACAGCCCTGGGTCTATTTCCACACAATCTCACTGTCTCACAAGAGACTCAGAGCAGCTCCGAGCGACCGGGGGCAGCTGTTTAAATGAGACCTGTGCTGCTGACTGACACTTTGTGGAACCTGCGGAGCCTGAACTCATTCACTTTGTTGTTGATTTGCCATTTCATGGCTGAAGATGAACTTCTCATGAAATCCATATCAATTTTAGATACTTTCAATGATTAGGTTGTTATGCAGGTGAACAATTAAGGATATATTAATGCACAGGGCTAAATGAAGTTTCAGGTGGATTTATTTTCTGCTATTTAATAATGAATCATATCCTCTGATGTTAAAAAGCCCTGTATAACCACAGACAGTTTGATGAAGGCAAACCAGATCAGGTTGATGCTACTTGAGATAAGGAATCATTTTTTTCTTGATAGTGATATCCAAATAATTCTTACTTTGAGAAATATGAACATGTTTTTCAACAAAACATTTTTTTAGTGGACAAAAGACATTCAAATTGGCAAATGTCTCGGCAGCTGAACAAGAACTAACAGGAACCTTCCCTAAAATGGCTAAGTTGTCATTTTAGATGAGGAAATACTTTACTTTATGCTTAGCCCCAGGAAGATGTCCATAACTCTGAAGATGGTAAACAAATTTCCTTTGTAGGCCTCGTTGTTGGATTACACACTTAAATGTTAGAACTTGTCTTTTCATACATATTTTATTTTTAAAAAATCACATTCTTTCTAAACTAAATCTGATATATATATATATATCTTTCTGAAACTTCTGTTCTGTGCTTTTCTTTTTTGGCTTCCTCACCCACATTACAAAAGTTTCTCTTCATTAATGCAATTTTTCATTTTTTTTGTCCAGTTCTGAAGACGCGTGTCTTTGAGATTTCCGCCTCCACTCTAATATAAAGATATATATGGAGGCTAATGGAAACATTACACTTACAGATTCTGGGTTCACATTATTCCACATGTCGTAAACATGTTGCAGACTGGTGGACAACAAAAAGCAGCCTCTTGCCACCCTGCTTTTCCTCCTGGTAAACACACCTACGATCTCTACCGGCACGAGAACGTCCCGCAAAAATGATTTCTCTGACAGGATTAATTATTTCTATTCTATTCAATAAAATGGGTTCATATATTTACACTTTACCCCTACCAGCATTTCAATGTACAAGATACAAATTGTTGTTGCCTCATAGAGAAGAAATAAAATGCATAATGATGAAACAAATAGGCAAACTGTAGCCCTGGACACACTCCCCCCTCCCCTCCTCGCTCCAGCCTATAGGTAACAGACATCTGCTGGAGTCTGTGTACCACCCCCCACCCCCCCACCCCCCAACCCCCAGAAGTAGGCCTCAAAGAGAGTGACAATTACTGGTTTCCAAAATAAAAGCACAACATAACAAAAACTCTTCCGTACACTTCCCTTACTAGTCTTTTTTGTTGAACTTTACAAAGTTGATATAAATATGTGTTTTTCCCCTCACATGAATGAAGGAAATGTATAAATACCTTCAGACATAAGGGAGTATAACTCAGTTGAACTATACCCGCCATTTTTTTAAACTCACATTTCCATCTTCTCTTTTATAATCCATGTTTCACGATGTTCTAAATGATGATTTAGCACCACGCCGTCTTATCCTGCACCGCCTCGCTGCCACATTTATAGGAGGCTTGTTAGCCGTCGCTCTCTCTCCCCCAGCTCAGAATAAAAACACACGCCACCTCTTCGTTTAGCGTCGCCTTTATTGAAGGAATTGATGATGATGACAGGCGGAAGGCGGGGAAGAGTGTGCGGGAAGTGGGGATTACCGGTGGGTGCTGTTGGTGTCTCCAGAGGCGGCCCAGGTGGTGTTGGAGGGTACGTGGAGGCCCAGCTGACTGATGCCCTTTCATTATTGCACTGCTTGCTGCAGCTCCCACAGTAGTGCAACAGGGAAAGAGTGTCAGGCAGAGGGCGTCCCGTCGCTGTGCTCCCGGGTGACGAGGGACTTCTACATTCAGAGTCATTTTAGGCCCGGCAGGCGAAACAACTGGCTGCTGCATTTCATGTACACTTGACTGTATGGGCCGTATTACACAAAGAGCAAGACGACAACAAGCATTAGAGGAAAACAGCTTTTAAATGGAAGGTCAAACGGGTCCATAACTGAATAATTAATCAGTAATAAAATGGTTAACTGGTTTATAAAGGCCTCGTGTTAGAAAGGAAACAAAACCCTGAATAAACAGCAGCCATATTCCCAATAAATGGAGCTCCAGTAATATTGTAACAGGGCTCCTTTTAAAAGACATGTCCAGGTTTGTTTCATTTTTCGGCAACTTGAAATGAAACAATGAACAGTGAAGTAAAAGCATTTTACATCCTAAAGCTACAGCGGAATATTCACTTCATAACATGAGACTTAAAGGATCAGTCCACCCAAATGACAAAAAAAAATAGCGGCCATGCAGATAGTCCTGTCTGTCAGATTCCTACCTCCACGCCAACACAAAAGAGTCGCATGGAATTTCACTCGTGGTGCATCGGGCTTTTAAGAATAACATGACAATAAGAGAAAAAAAAATCTGAAGCAACGTTTCTTTCCAGAAACAGCGCTCCTGTTAGTCTGGATCATCCATCCAAACAGCTTTCTACTGAACAAACAGCGTGTCGTCCATTGTTGTTAAGACACCAGGTTTCTGGTGCCTCAAAACCTTGAGCCATCAATGGAGGCCAGTTGAGTTTCAATCATTTTTGGTGAACCAACCCTTTAAGTGTTTTCGATGTCTTTAAAAGGAAACCGTTCAGCTCACGAAAAAACACAGTCACACTATAAGAATCGCATCCCTTTTTTGAGGAATCATTTCTCCCACAGAATCAAAGACAAGCTCAGTTAACAGTGTGGCAGGTTTATTTACACTGAGAAAATGAAAGCTCCAGAACGACAGCAGACAACAAGCTCTCGAACGCACGGCAAAGCTCCAGTGTTGGATGCTGGCGTCACCAGCAGGAGACCATCCCTCAGAGTCAAGACCCTATAAGCAATATTGCACTACTCTGTTAACTCTCGCGAAAGCAGAGGCAATATTGATAGGGTCTCGTCTGCAAGGCGGCGCAGACGAGACTTCCTCTCAGAGAGGTGGGGGGGGTCTCAGTCTGAGGACACAGGTGAACGCCAGGAGAGAGGACACAGACTGCTGATGTTGGTGAACTGTTTTCGGTCCTAATTTGTTACAGTAGCTTCACAGCCAGTCAAGAGATGCGACCATAATTTAAAAAAAAAAACATGAACATATTCAGGAAACCTCTAAGTGAGGGGGAAAGATGCTGTGTTCCAGCTGCTCGGAGAAAAGAAGCGACACACATCACACACACGTGGCCAGTGTTTGAAAAATCAGGAATCATCCGTTATTACGTGCTTCTTCATCACATTGGCTGAGAATGTAGAACATGGCGTTTGGACTTGCCTCAAATTGGCCTCTGATGAGGAGGAGGGACAGAATTATAAAGCTGCCATCCACCTTGATGCAGCTCCTTAATGCTGACGACTTCATCACAATATTTTCAGACGCTGTTTGGACTAAACTAGTCATTTGAAGGCATCGCACCCTTGGACTTTAACCACCTGTGACGTCCTTTTGGGATTTCAGGCCGTAGCCATGTCTGAGCGTCGCCGAGTTGCAGTCGGCTCTTTTACGTCGACGCGACACTGAAGTGGAGCGGCCGGCTTCGTCTCCCGTGGCGTAAAAACCTCCTTCACTCTAAATATCTCACTTCATCTGTGAGGGGGAGAAACGCCGCGGCGCTCCCCGCAGAGTAAGTCCTGGACGGCTGCAGGACAGAAACAGGAAAGCACCAGCTGAGACACGCTTTGGAGTCGCAGTGTTGAATACTGTATGTTATTTAAAGCAATATATCCCACGCAGAGGCGAGCGGTTACAGTAGTCTACTATTAGCATTTTATCATTTGACTTCTTTCTGCAGATAAAACAATAGAACTGGAGCTGAGTTTGTTTGCAGGCACTTTTTGTGACCTCCACCATCAGGAATACCACTTTAGTTTTCCTCTCAGATTTTCCAAATATGTTACAGAATAATGTAAGTTACACATATATTTGATCTTTGTTTATTTTACTTTTCATAAAGCCTTTAAAAGAGCCGGGATATCTGACATACGGTAAATCCTCGGAGCACGTGACTCATCATGTGATCAAGCTGAGCGCGTCTTGCTCTTTCTGTCAGCGAGGGGCTGTTTGACTGTGGCGTTGGCTGGGCGCAGCGTCCTCGAGCGGAGCTGGACGGAGGCGTGAGAAACGCGGGCCCCGGCTCACACGCCACAAATTCACTTCCAATTAACAGCCACACTGGCATCTGAACAGAGCACCACCATCTTTTTTTAGCCTGAGCTCAGTTTTTTGGGGGGTGAATTACTTTTGGTTTCATTTACTATACTGTAAAAAAAAAAAAAAAGTCTGCTATTTTTCATATTTATACCAGATGCAGAAAAGTTTGGGACTTCTTGCGAGTTGAGGAGTTCTGACAGACATGTCCCAAAATGCATCTGCATGAGGTAGCGAGGCAAAACGGCGCTCTCAGGAGAGCAGATGCTACGTCTACACTTAACGTTTTGGCGCTCACGTCGTCTTTCGCGCGCCGCGTCTCTGGGTTTGCGAGGAGCCTCTGTTATTTTCGGCGACGCTGAACTCTGACCCTCATTAAAAGCCGACACTTTGGAGACAACGGGCTTGATAAATTCCACTCTTCTCTTTCTTCTCCTCACTTTCTGCTCTTGCAGAGGTGCTCGGGGGGCCCGGGCACACGTCTTTCATCTGTAACCGGACGGACAGCTCACTGCAGGGCTGGGAAAAAAAAAAAATCCTCCTGCCGGTTACACTCACAAAACCCCCTAAATCTCATTTGGGGAGTCTAATTAAGTCGCACACATCATCAAATCCCATCACTGCGCCCCTTCCGTTTCTATTTCGGCCAACAATGCTGCCGCGATTTAAAAGATGCCCCCGTCGTCACGTCAGCGTGGCCTCGCAACTTTCTCGTGCTGCAGTGGAAAAGGTCTTCCCTCCAGTTTCTGAGGCGCCATCATTTACTCAGCAGATCCAAAGATGAGCTCCATAATGAGCAGCGGCTGGAAATGTAGTCCAGTCTTCTGTGTGTTAGTGTTACAGCAGAGGTTTCACCCAGAATACATTTGGGATTATCCTGCCACTGTAGCATCCAAATAATGTACTAACTGTTATTTATTTATTTCAGCACGGACTCATCTACCAACTATTGTTGTTGGCAAAAAAAAAACAAAACACAAGTTCCCAGAGCCCATGGTGACGACTTCACATTTCTTTTCATTCCAGTTTCTCACCAGAAAATATTCCCATCTGAGAAGCTTTTTAAAGACTTGATGAAGAAAGGACTGTCTGATCAATGTCCCTGTGATCAGCTAATTGAAGACGGACTCTGGTCCAGACACACCGTGCGCTCCTTACAAACAACATACAGCATAAGCAGCGACCTCGTAAGTGTCTCTCTGCTGTCGTGCGGGCTCGTCAGGTGCGACTCCACCTGGACGGACCCGCCGCAGAGCATGACGGGGGCCGCGCGGCTCTAATGGCGTCCATTCTCCATGCAGCGGCCCCTTCGGCTACAGCTCACATAGAGCCGCTCTGCTACTCTCCTGCCCGCGCAATAGAAGAGGCAAGCTTCTGCATGCTGGAGATCCAAACGCTCCCATCCACGCCATTCTTTTTTTTTTTTTAGTTAGTTAGTTATTCTTATTTGATAACGCAAAGCAAATACCTGATTTTACTGTTTACATATGAAGCTAGAGCTGAAATAACAAAAGAAAGAAAAAACAGGGGTATAAATTTTGACGATCTCTGCATAAATATACATTTTTTTAATCTGTCTGAAAAAGGCCTTCACTCTTGCATTGGTTAAGATTTTAATTCCCTTGTGTCATTTATGATTTATGGATTCCTATCTACATTATTAAACTTTTTTATTGGCATGGAAAGGTAGTCAAATAAAGACACTGAACGTTCACTGTGATCATCATGAGACAAACGACTAAAACTAGAGCTATTTAACTATACGACAACACACACACACACACACACACGGCTTTGTTTTCATTTTACATAGGTGAGCCTTATGTAAAAAGAAAGAGAGGCTGTGACACACGCGCCAGCAAAAAAAAAAAAAGCAGGTTGTGCCCTCCAATCCATCCCTCGCTCCAACACCACAGACACACAACAAACAGCAAATTCCACAGTCACTCGCAAAACAGTGGCTAAATATGACGCTACAGGCTCCAGTGCTCCGACACACACGCGCGCACACACACACACACACACACACACACAGCAGCCCTGCCCTCCACATTCCTCACGAGGAGCCCCCCCCCCAATGACCTGCCCCAAATAGGAAACTTACCCCATTTTTTCCCACCCACACCGTGACTTCTTCAAGCCTGCACACTCAAATTATGCTTTCAAAAGCCAGCTGAAAGAGAGAGAGAGTGTGTATGAGTGAGTGTGTGTGTGTGTGTGTGTGTGTGTGTGTGTTGGGGGAGGAGGAAAAAAAAAAGCTCTGTGCTCCACACACAGGCACAGCCATAACAAAATGACTGCAGCGTTAACCTACACTGCTGCTCACACATACGCTGCCCTTTTTAATCCTGGAAAAAACAAGGAGCTCTCACCTCAAACGCGTTCGTGCGACAAACGAAACAGCTGCGACCACATTCTCCACCACAGTTTGGGTACGTGGTAAATGGTGGCATTAAAACATATAAAACCGGTTTGGGTTTTTTTTTAATGAAGACTAATTTACATTTTTAAAGGCCTGTTTGCATGCGCTGAAAAATAATGAGCAGCAAGGAAACTATACATTTAAATGGGCTGGATATCATTGCAGTTCCACAATCCAAATAAATGCAGTACAAAAATATATTATTTTTCCTAACAGTCCTTTTATCATTTCCTTGTTCCTGGTGTATAGTGTGACTGGCTTCCACACACTGACTCTGCTCTGTACATTCCCAGCATGCCATTAAGATTTATGTCAAATTACTATAAGTCACTTTTCCAAAAAAAAGAAAAAGGGAATTAGGTTGAAACTGTGGTTCCATTTCATCCCTGATCTGGATTAAATCACTGCCATGTGAATGAATCAGGATCATGGTCAAATCAGATAACTTTAAAAAAAAAAAAAAGAAACTTTTGTCCAGCACGCAGCAACATGTCTAACAAAATGTGTGAAAAGTTGGGAAAGTTGACCTCAGAGCACGTTACTTAATCCGACACGTGGTCTGCAATGCAAACCAAGACAGCCTCTGAAATTCTGTGAACAAAATGTTCTTTTTTTTCTCTCTCTTTTCAGAAGGCGTGGTCCAGGAGGCCCATATCTCCCAGGGTAAAAATACGGCCTAATAATGCAGCATGGCTGAACAGCAAAGCCACAGACTCTTCCTGTCATAAGGACATCTGGGCTCAGCCATCGGTTCCCAAACTGTGGACTGGGGACCTCCAGCGGTCCTTGGGGGAGTTTCCAAAATAAAATTGGATTTTCTTTTTTGTTTTTACTTAGTAAAAGTGTACATTTAAATCTCTTTTTTTCTGCTGAAGTTTTTTTTCCCTTTCTTAATTGTGTTTATGGATTTTGGAAATGAAAAATTAAAAGCTATTATTTGACAAAAGCTTGCCAGTAAAAACCCCAAATCAGTGTCAGTGTTCACATTTAAAACAATCTCCTCATTATGAAATAGAGTCCACCAAAGAGGAACTCACATTTTACAAAAAGAAAAAAAATCCTCCTGGGGATAAGTCACCCTATAGATTGTTAGTTTGCAGTTTGGGCAAACTGAATAAACGACAACAGGTCCTGTAAAGAAGCTCCCTCAGCTTTTTTAATGTTAACTGACAAATGGAATTGGATTAAGGGATTTTTTTCCTGTGTATCACTGTGACCTTACACTTGGCCAGCAAAGACCAGATGCGGTTTAAGGAAAAAAAAAAAAAAGTATGGCTCCACTCTACTGTAAACGTATGACCTGTGTCATATGACTGGAAATGTGTGCGTGGACGTGGAGGAAGGGAGTAGGGACGGGGAGCTGCTTCCCAGCGAGAACCTACACAGAGAGAGAGAGAGAGAGAGAGCTCCGCCATATGTTCTCTTCTTCCCCTCCTTCGGTCTGAGGCACAGGGCGAAGGCCGAATGCTATGACAATACTATTGCACTGCTTTAGCGGATGGTACAGTAGTGCAACATCGTCAAAGCAGCTGACCTCTGCGCACACGCGCCCGGGCTACCGCCGCCGCCGACGCGTCGAGATGCGTTCACGTGCATCGGCCGAGCCCCGCGTCCGGTCCATGTAAGGCCAACAGAGAGCCTCTTCTTCACGCGTTCCTGTCACGTTTAAATAAGATTTGGAGGAAGAGGAAGTGGGAGAAGGGGGTGGGGGAGTCGGGGTGGCGGGGGCGGGGGCGAGGGCGAGGGGGGTGTCAGCCAATGCCCTTTTAATATTGCACTGCTCATCTGATTTCACAGTAGTACAACAGAAAAAGGGCCTCGGACAACACGGCTGCTCCTAAAAAAAAAAAAAAATCCTGTTCCGTTTGTATTGAAAAAGGCGTCAGCTCCGACGTTACTAACCCGTGAAGACAGTATGGGGCGACACGGTGTGAGTGAGCGTGTGCGTGTGTCTGCCTACCAGCACGCAGCTATTAACGTGTTGGAAGGGGGAACCAGCAGCCGTGAAACAACCGAACACACTTATTAGGTTTACAACACAATGCGGCCTGTATAATGGCGGAAAACGCATTTCAATGGAGGGGGAGAAAAAGCTATCATCTGCGCAGCGTGGACAGGAAGTGTTACGCTGTGCGACACTTACTTCAAATAAGAAAAAAAATATATATATCCCAACGTTTGTTGATGTCTGTAGCCTTTCCTGTCGGGGGGGTCGGGGGGGGCATATTTACTAAAGTGAAAAGCAAAGCTGTGGGCTGTGGCCCCGCTTAAAACAGGCAGTGTGCGGGACTTCGCATGGAGGAAACGAGGGTGGAGAAAGCGGGAGTATATAGGGCAAAGAGCACGTTCGGCGATACAATACCAGAAACCCTCATTTAATACCTACTATTCCTGTCCCTTTAGCCAAACTGGCAACCCGAAACCGCCCTCGTTTAGGAGACCGAGGGGTCGGGGGGCCATATGAGCAGGAGAGGAGGGGGCTTTGTTATTTCCAGCGTTCACAGAAGTTTACGCTCGTTTTCTGTGCCAGAAAACTCCGAGGACACACACACACACACACACTCAATGCAAGACAACAAACCGCCATGTTTCAAAGTGAACAACAAGACCACCAGCTAGCTTAGACAACTTTTTTTCTCCTTTTACTTTTCAACACTGCGTTTGAGGGGAGGCTCGAATAGCCCTAAAGAAATAAACGAGGCTAATTGTTTGAAACGCGTATCTAAAAGTTCTCTTCTCTCCATATGTCTCTCCGGTCACAATGTAAATACACCTCTCTCGGGTCCCGTCTGAAAACGCTGCAGCCATTTTCCGAGCGCACATTCCTCCAATAGCTTCAACATCAACTCCTGCAGATGTAAGGACGTGAGGGTGAGGGTGAAATGTCACACACACGAGCTGCCCTCTTCTCTGCGAAGCCCTGGAAAATAACGCTTCTTTAAAATGCACACACAGCCTACATTTCTGGGGGAAAAGAAAAACACTGATCAGTACTGCACCAACTCCTTTAGGGAGATTTTAGTTTACGTTAATTTTGTATTGGACGGAGACACCTGTGATTGTAGGTGTAAGGCATTAACTAATTGGATCAAAAAATAACGAGGTTATTATATTATAGTGTAATTAACGAGCGGGCTGTCGTTTTGCTGGGGTGCACTGGCAGCAGCCCAGGCGGCCCCCCGGCCGGACCGGCGGATTAGCTCATATTGATAGTAACCTACTTAGTTTTGATATCTCAGTTTGCGGTCGGAAATGAACACTGGCCCCCACCTGTCAATCACACCCTTTTATCAGGCGTGCTCTCACGTGTACGCGCGTTCGCTCAGCCCCCACTTCTGTCTCCCTCTCCCTTGCACACACGCGCGCGCGCGCTTGCGTGCGTCCATACGCGCGCACACACACACACACACACACACACACACACACACACACACACACACACACACACACACACACACACACACACACACACACACACAATAGCCGCTATACAGGTTTAAGCTACGAGAGCTCGCGAAACCTCTCTGCGGCCAATCACACCCACCGACATCCACGTCCGTCCGCGAGCTCCACGCCATCTCCGCCCCGCGGCGGCGGCGGCAGAAGCGCTCTCCTCGCGCGGGCAGAGGTTCTGGTGAGCGGTACCTGGCGGAGGCAGGCCAGTCCGTGCACTTCAGCACACAGAGGAAGCCACAGCGGAGCCAAGTTGCCACTTCAGCGGGGGAAAACGTCCTGGCCGTCGCCGTCTATCTCCCACGCGCGCGTCCCGTTCAACCGAAGTAACGGTTCGCGAGGCACATTCGCTCCTCGGTTGTAAAAACGGAATTTCGTCCATTGGCAACCTCACGGCCTCCCAGCTCTGGACTCCATCTTTGACTAGTTGACATTCAGCTCTTGCAGACACACATTCCTTATTTGCACGCCGGCCTGCCATTGGTCCACTCCTGCGCTTTTCTCTGCTCTCATTGGTGGAAAATTTATCTCATCACCTCCGTGATTGGTCACATACCAAGGGCACGTCATTGTATAGTTTAATTTTAACAATGAACACAAATTCCCCTCTTCCATTCACAAATTTCTCATTACCCGCCTTTGAGGTGCTACATCTCGTTATTGCGCTTCAAAGGAAAGAAAAAAAGTCATCAGTCAGCAACTTTATCGGCCGCACAAGTCCCCTCACCAAACTAGAAAATGGCCAGTGATGGTAGACTAGCCCACGTCCACACTGAGTCTAAACAATACATGTGGATAGAATCTGCAGATTAAATATAGGCTGAGCCTATTTGTAGTCTACATCTGGAACGGGGCGCATTATTTTGGCACAGCAACTTCATGCGCGAAGACGATTTCCAACATACAGGAAATAACGTAATTTCGTTTAAAAGAGAGCCAAGCAACTTCCAGTCTCAAAGCTTTAGCGTGCTGCTTGTTCAAAAGCTGATCCATACGTCGCGGAGGAGCCGAGCGCGCAGAGGACGGCCAGGGTGGGAAAAGGTTAAAGGCGACGGGTCTCACTGGAGGTGCTGCGGTCGACGCTTGGAGGAGGGCAGCGGCCTGTGAAATCTTGCATTCCTGACCAATGGAGCTGAAATAATTGCATTGTCCGGCGGGAAAGACTCGCCTCCACACCAGCCATCCCCTCTCTTCCTCTGCCCTCCGAACGGCTACGTGTTTGCTGTCGGTTAGAGAAAGCTCGTACAAAAGTGATGGCGATGATGGTCCAAGACGAGATAAGTAAAAAAAAAAATCCTCCATCTAATAGTTCCAGTCATTTGGTTCCTTCAGACTTCAGCATATGTGGTCTGCGTTTTACTTTTCATCGCCACTAGAGCTGACGGAGATGCATATGAAACACTGCCTTTTTCTCATTCATGTCAACAAAGCCCGCTGGATTTGAGTTGAGGAAAGAAAGGCCTCCACTCCACCTCCCTGCCCCCTCCCCCAGCTCCACTGAGTGCAGTACACTTTATTGTCAAGTAGCCTAACCCCTCACTCGCATAGGCCGTGAAAACATTAAAGGAGAGGAGCAGGAAGAGGCAAACTTTACATGACCGATGAGTAATGAAAGGCTCTGCGACTCTTGAGGCTGCCGCATTCCGTGGACACACACTGGCTGCTTTACGGCGTGGAAGAGGGAGCTGTCTCTACACCAGTCCTCTCCTCTACTTTCTTCGCTTTGCCACCGAGTTTTGAAAAGAAACCTGTCTGCCATGACGTGCTTTAGATGCTATGTAAGGAATGCGCGTGCACGTTCGCCTCTGCCTATGGGTGTTATGTTGCGCGCACGCGCGCGTTTGTGCGCGGAGTGGAGGTGCCGAGCGAAGTATGTGGGGCCGCAGGAAGCCTTATGCCCATATTTAGGCGTGACGGCTGAGCGATCAAGTTGACATGCTGGCCACACTAAAGATCTGAGTTCTGCTCCCCGGGTTTGTTGTTTTTATTGCGAACTGTTTGGGGGATGTACAGGGAATGCAGATGATGCTTAAAGAATAACGTTTCCATATAACATATTTGTCATCGAACCTATTTTTCACACACTGCAAAACATGATCACACAACTTTTAATATGTTTCTTCAGTTTACCTGGAAAGTGTCTTAAATCTAAAGAACACCATATTGTACCTCTGCAGTAAAATATACAGTCCCAGTATGAAATACAACAGAAATGTCTTTTTTTAATCAGATCAAATCTACAGTGTTTTAACATTTCCATAAAGACACAGAGTAAGCCACATATACACTAAACAGCTTTCCACATGAATATGTATGGAATAACTGGAAACATTTCATATGTTCAATTTGTTGATGTTGCAAAACAATAATTCTAACATGAACTGGGATCATTTTTGCTGAATATCTTACTTCTTTATGTCTCAAATTCTTCCTTTTCCAGACTACCTTAGAAATATGAGCATGTCATGTGGACAGACAAGATTAAAAGTCTCATTTAGAATATAACTTCCCACAGATTTTTTTTTAAGTCAGACAGAATTTAATAGGAATCTAGAATGTTTCTGCTGGATAAAAAACTGGTGTCTATGGTTTGAATATGTCACATGATCTAAGAAGTTTTGCTTTCTGAGGTGTTGTGGCAGGAGACACAGAGCACAAAATATGTGACTATTTTTAAACACATTGTTTTGTTAAACACAAGTTTTTTTGGTAGTATTTTTTAAACTGATAAGGTTAAAAAGGTTAACCCTCATCAAAGGGTATTGATGGGAGGTAGACAAAGAATAAAGGAATTGCAGTAGAGTCTGCAGCCCTTGTATAGTCAATATCAGATGGTTTTGTTTTATACTTTGATATAAGAATACTGTCACTTTGTTGTGTGCTCCCACCTAAAATGAAGTGTATTAAAAATAGCTGCATGCATAATGTAATTAATTGAATCTTAATGTATGATCAGTGGACACTGATAATCCATAATAGAAATAAGTAGGAAAAAATTGAGGCTGCTGGTGTGAGAGCTTTAATGACAGCTCAGAAAACAAAAGTAATTAATCTCTTAGTGGAGCCTCATTTGTTATGTGAATTGTAAACTGGCTTGTTTTGTCGCCTGTCGGTTCAAAATACACTGCAGCAGAGAGAAGGACTTGTATTCTTCCTGTCAACCATTTATCGTGTGCAGTTTTACTCTATACAGTGTTAGATATCACTGTCAGGTGAAAATCCTGCATCCCCAAATTGGGTAATTTTCACGTTTATGATAATTCAGATGATTGCTTGCAGTCTGACGTTTAAAAAAAAATCTCTTTGTCTCTTAAAACTGAAAAGTTTCTGAAAAGTTCGTATTTTGGAGACAAAAAAGGGTTACCTCTCTGAAACATCAGCGTGCCCACTTCTAAAAGTTACCCTCAGGTAGCTACATTTGTTTGCACTGGGAGACATTATCACACGTTCTTGTAACACATCACTTTGATTACTGATAGCAACATGTTACTGGCTGCAGCTTCACATCAAATTCAAATCTCTTGTCTGAAGGTGAGTTGAGCTTAAAGAATTCAAAGTGAAACAAAGTTATGAAAAGCATTTGTACAGTGTAGATATGCGGCATTTTGCTGTGCATGCAGGCTGCGTCATGCATGGCCAGGGTCCAGACTTGTTTGTCAGTGCAGGCTGGGTAGTAGGTTAATTTTTACTGAAAATTGTGCAATAGATTGCAAAGAGCAGAAGTCAATGTAGCAGCAGTGTAACTGTTCACAATGTTACACATGTAGCTGCAACATGTCCTGTGTCCATCAGCCAGAGTTCATTGATTTTTTTTTCCCCAACATTTTTAAAGAGACATTTCTTTAGAGTAGCACAAAAATAGTTGTCAGTGAGACAAGTAATAGGATCAGTGTTCAGGGATGGCTGGAATATTTGTGGATGGCTTGGCAGAAGTTTTTGTTGTTGTTGTTGTTTTTGCTTCACCTCAGCAGTGAGCCTTCATAATTCCAAACAGACTTCTGCGAGTGTAGCTGCTGAGATAAGGGTCCCGGGTTTGAAATGACCATGATGACGTTAAGAGAACCCTGTGTCCGTTTCATTGTCAAAGAGACCTGAGACTGCACAGCAAGCATGTTAACGAAAAACATTAGCCAGTTAGCTTTGTCTGTAGAGTATTAATCTAACAAAAGTTAGACACAAATACAGACTCATCCTTTAAGCCTAAAACTTCAACATTTGTTTTTCTTTTTATAGGATCAAAGGCACCTGTAGATGGCTGAAACAGAAGGAAATGTACTGTAGCTCTTTTTGGGGTATGCTAATAATATTGTGGAGCGAGAAATGAGGAAAAACCCCACAGTAACCACAGTTACACCTAGAAAATGTAAGAAATCATACTTATTTATGTTAGAGAGATGAAATGTATGTGTGAAATGTGAAATGTACACAATGTAGAGTCAGGAGTATTTATTTATCTATTTATATAGTAAAGCAAAATAGGATGAAAATTAGAATATAACATTAAATCCTTGATTTTGGTGCAGTGCCCCAGGGAAAACCCTTTAATTTTCAAATTTGCCTCCAGCTTGTTGTATTTTTAAACAAATTTATATTTCTTTTTGTCCCCAGAAATCAACCTGATCTACAGGAGGAAAAACTGTGTCTGTAGTATTAAGATTTGGAAACAAAACACAACAATTAACAATTAACAGTTAATTATGTAGAAAACATGTTGAAAATAGATTTAGTGTGTTTCTGATGATGCTTTATTCATCATAGAATTTGTCCTGAGAAAAGCTTTGTGGAATCATGAAATTCTTCCAGTGCAAAACATTTCTGCTTGTAGCGATGATGTCACTTCAGACAAATGCATAGTAACTGTAGTCTTGATGAAGGTAAATTAGCCCAACATGTGCTACTGATGGCCTTTTTTATCTTAAGCAGATAAAAAGAAGAGACTTGTGGTATTTTTATGGTGCCATCCTCACTCTGTTGTGCCCCACATGTTCAAACCTGAGCCCCTGTTTTCAAGCAAAACATGTTTGTGCTACGTTTCCAAAGACCTGTTCTTCCCAGAACTGTCCGTGTAGAACTTAATGCAGTTTCACCGTTTCCCCTCCCTTCAAAGTAAACCACTGTCCTGCTGAGAACACTGAGTGTGTCTGTGGAGTTAAAAGAAAAAAAAAACTCTCAACAATGTTGACGGTCAGGCACCAATGTGTCACATTGTTACTCTGAGCCAGTCACAGTTGAAAGAATTCAGACAGACAGCTTGTGTTTGCCCCGGCCCCGCCCCCTGGTGCAGGTCATGTGACCAGTGAGCAGCAGCAGGACACACCTCTGGCTCTGGGAGGAAAACAACCCAGGCCGTGTTCAGTTGGAGGTCCTGGCCTACAGCCTCACCATGGGGACTGATGGTGTCCTATAGACACTTGTAATAAAGATCGGTTTTAGGACAATTGGTACAGACACATTCACTCAGATGAAAACATGCATTTGCTTCAGTTTGTTGCAGCTAGCCATGAAACCTGAGACTGGGTGTGGCCAGCCACATGTCCCCCTGTTGCTTAAGTGTCTTTGAGCAAGAGATGAGAGCCCTGAGAGTTCATACTCTTGGAGAAGGCAATAAATGTACTCCTGTTATGATCTGTAGAATAATTTACACTATCAGTAGCTTAGTTGAAGCATTACGACTGGTAGTACTGGTACTTTAAATTTGAAGGTAACGGGTTAATGTAAGTTTCAGTATTACTGTTAAAGGTGGCTTCCTATAGATACAAGCTTCATCTGTTGTATTTTCTTATTCTATATGTAGCTATAAATCCTTTTCATCTGTGGATGCAATTAGAATGACAAAAGGGAGGATTTCAGCTTTTCAAAATAACAAATATATGTGTTTTAAATTCACTACAGTATTTAAAACTTTTTTGGTCATAAAGTCTCTTTTTTGTTATTATTTATTTTATTTTATTATTTTCTGTTTTACTTTACATGTTTTCTTATGGTAAAATAAAAAAGAAATTATAACAGTGGAAGATATAGTCAGAAGTATAAAAACAATCATGGGAAACTTTTTCACAAGTAAAAGTTCTGCATTCAGATTGTTACTTAAGGAAAAGTACAGAAGTATTCAAATAAAACATCGTGTCAAAAGTGAAAGTAGTGATTATGCACAAAATAGCTCTTATATTATTCAATATTATATCACAGGATTATTATAACCGTATGCATTAATTACTAAGTAGCATTGCCCCTGTGGCTGGTTGAAGATTTAATTTTAAACAGTATAGTGGGCGATTTAATCTACAGATTATATCCACATATGTCTATCATATGTTATGTGCAGAAAATGTTAATCTGCAAAGTGACTACAAAATGCAGATGTTAAATAAGCGAATTACTATGTATATTTACTTTGAAATGTGGAATAGAATTATACAGTAGCATAAAATGGAAATATGTAAGTAAAGTACCAGTACCTCAGACTGTACTTGGACAAATATACTACAGTACATTAACAGCACTGACAGACTGGTTCATCCTGCTTCCAATAGCCTTCTCCTGCCTTTAATATGTGACCAAGCTAACTGCCAGCCACATGAATGAAAAGATCACAACCGCAGATAGTGTTACAAACTCACTCAGTACTGTGTCAAAGTCTAGCTGTGAGCAGTGCAGATGGTGAATGACGGACACGTCTTCCCCTCGGGGCCTGGTGCGTTCGGAACTGCAAACCCGTACAAACCTGTATACTTGACTTATACCAGCACTTCTACATAGTTGTTGCCCTTGACATTTTCATTATATACTAAACTGCAGCCCATATACCTTATGCAGAAGAATGCTGAAGAGCACATATGGGAGCTTCAGAGTTCACCGGATTTATTCATGTACCAAAGTCAGACAGTAAGCTCAGTGTCTTTTGGCCTGTTAACCTGTAAATATTACTCCTGGTCCCTGAATTATTATTATAATTGTTTATCTCTGATCCTGTCATGATACAACATATGAGTTAGTAGAGGTTTACTTACTTAAAATAAACAAAAAATACACAGCTCTGACACAATTACAGAGTTACAGTAAGTAAAGTAAAAACAAGTCTTGATTTAATAAGTTCTTTTCACCTTGATGTTAATATTTTTGGAGAATAATGAAGCACGTATTTTCATTGTCACTTGGTATGAGCATCGTGTTAGTGTGTCCTGAGCTCTTGTGGCCTGAAAGACCAAATACTGGAAAACTCACATTCACAGGTGTGTACCCAGTCTCTACTGAATCCATGGAGGTGTTTGCAAAGGCTTTCCTGTCTTCACTGAAATACAGCCCCTTTGTTTCAAATTTGTTGTTGTATTATTTGAGGAACTGTAGAATATGTACAAATATGCTGAATAAAGCCAACAAGAGATAAGAAAAGGAGCTAACTATGGCATGTTACAGATACCAGCTATAGACTGTGAATCATTTACACTTTCCTCTACATGATAGAGGAAAGTGTTTCATCACTAATGTCTGGCAACCCCAAAACACTTTTCTCGTCAGGAAAGTGGACAGACCATTTGTAGGATGCATTTCATCTGTATATTTTGTATATTATACAGGACATCATCAAATAAATGATATTATATATCATTATAAGTTCTGTGCAAATGGTGCATCACAGACCCAATCCTGTTTCAAATTCTCTTCACCCACTCAACAAAGAAAAACACGGAATACCTATCACATCTTTTGTACGTTATTTGTTTTTCTGGTCCTGTCCAACCTGAATCTCTCTTATTAGACCTGCCCCTACAGGTGCAACAAATCCAAGATGGCGTGAGGGTAAATGTCAGTCATCATTCATGCAGCCTCAACGGTCCAGAGAGGTGGCTTCTTTAGGAACTGTAAGTACACGTGCCCCAGGCCTTTAAAGATTAACACTTGTAATGTGTTTTGATATAATCAGTTTTAAGGGAATCACAATTGCTACACACAACTATCACAATTGCCTAGATTATATTGTCAATTTGACATTCTGTTTTTGTACCTCACACATGTTAGGGGGATAACAGGAGTGAATGGTTGTGCAGTACTCAGAGAAGAACTCCACCCAGGTAGAATAAGTGAAGAAATACCTGCGTGGGTGTTCCGCTATGGCGTGGGGCCATCAACACGCTAATGACTGTCATTTCTTTCAAAACATCAGAACTGTGTCAGTCTGGATATTGATAATTATAACAAAGTGATATGATTCTTACCTTTTATGCTCAGCTGTATATTGTCACTTCTTTGATAAATTCATTAGAATCCAGACCCTTGTTTGACTTTCCTGCTACAGAGATGTCCTTCCGTTTGCATTTGGATTAACCTCTCACAGTGCCTAAATACAGCCCAGTTAAGCTTAGTCTGTTCCATTCATCACTTCGGTTGAACACTCGATGAGTTCCAACTGCAGAGATGACAGTAAATCTAAAGCTCTTTTTCCTCTTTAAAACATTGTGATCAAAACTAATCCAACTGTTTGATGTTAATACATTACTTAATATTTTCTCTTAGCTACAAGTAAGAGGATCGTAGTAGCATAATACAAGATGCATGGTGTTGTTGCAGTTGGCTAAGAAACAAATATCCAGTTGCGAATAGTGAGCAACAGATGTTTTAACAGTGTAACAGTGTTTTATTAATATAACGTAAATTTTGTAACCTTGACATTAAAGCATGCATAGCATGTTTAAATATGAATTACAAAACACAATGCTTTATTCAGCGTAAACATTAATATTTGTAGTTTGTTGTTTGTTTTAGTATGATATTTTACGATGGTTTGGTATGCATTTATGGAGAGATTACTCAAAATGTGACATTTTGCTCTTCATGGTGGTGAAGAATCCTTCGAAAAATCTGGATATTGATCTGGATCATTCCTTTTAGAAATTAGATTTTTATGGAAGTTAACTGGAAAAAAAATGCAAAATGTTCAGCAAGAAAACAGGCAGAACCAAAATCATGAAGTAATTAGCAGTGATGCAGGCTAATAGCACTGGAGCTGCAGTAGATGTGGGAGTAGCAGCAACAGTAACTGCAGCAGTGGTGTTGACAGAGTTGTGCTTCTTTACTACAATAGGTACACACAAAGTGTTTACACCGTGAACACATTGACCAATGCATATCGTTTTACTTCTAATTAACACGGAATACCATGGTAGTGAGCTTTACATGAAATGGTGCACAACACCCATTACATGAAACACTGAAAATAATCAATACGTGTAGAGGTCCACACTCTGCACACACTGAGCAATAGCAGAGGTGGTCTATTCCCCGCAGTAATGATCAGGATCTATTTTGTTTAACACAATGTAGTACTTTAGTACTGAACATTTTTAGAAAACAGAAGAGCAAATGACGAGATATAAAATGAATGTATATATCAGTAACAGCATCATCTGCCGTCAAAAAATATGAGTATCTGAGGCTTCTCCCAATTCTTGTACCTCTCTCCCCCCTATAAAAAGCCTCTCACTGGCACTGAAAAGGAAACTACTAGCGATCACCTCCCCCTACCCCCTGTCCCTCCCACACCATCTGACCTGTGACCTTAAGGGGTCAGCAGCCATTGAGAAGCCAGATGTCAGGGAGCTGGGGTGGGTAAAAGAGAGGAACATGGTGAGCACACTGCAGAAGGATATGTGTCCAACAACCAGCCCCCTTTTTCCCCAAGAGAGAACGGTTTGCACCATCTTGTCTGTTTTACATGGAAGTGACAGGGTTTGGAGTCTTAAGTCTGGTTAGGAAAGGATAAAAGGAAAAAAAATGGGTGAATGTTGCATACTCCTGGTGTCTCACACATTTTTCCTCTAATCATATTACTTTTAAACAACTGACAGTAAACCAATAGTTGTTGTCCAGCCATTTTCATCTTGTAGTTAACATTGACAATGATCTTTCCCCTCAAGTAAACCAAGTGTTTCTTCTTTTACACATGACCACCATAAGCAAACCTGAAGCAGTAGCAGATCAGAAATAGTCATTACTGACAACAAGCTTTGTTATCCATTGGATGTACAGTCGGACTTCTGAAGGGTACTACACTTTATAATTTATCTTCACTGTATTGTTGGAGTTGTGACCACTAATATCCAATGTTGGGAGTAGCACATCACTGCAATCCCAAGATGCTGTACAGTAACAAGTGGGGTAATCAGAATTTAATTTTTCTACTGAAATAATGCATTAACCCCTTAACGCCTGAATTTATTTCCAATTATCAAAAAAAAAAATTGGTGTGTGTTTTTGCTTTCAAGTAGATGCTAAATTAAGTTGAGAGTGTTAATTTGAGTATAGCACATATAATAGATATAAATCTATTATTATCTATTATCTATGATGCAAATTAGCAACAACAGGCAATAAAGGTAAAAAAATACCTGTTCCCATCTCAGGTATGAAAATTCTTTTATTAATGTAACAAAGCAATACTAATACAGACGCTATTTGCTGTTTTGGAGCAGAAGTGGTTTGTTGCTAAATTGTGACAATAGGCGTTAAGGGGTTAACAGTGACTGAAGTTTTAACATGCTTGTCACTAGCTACTTTTGTCTTCTGTGACATGGACACCTGCAGCACTACTGCAGACACATGCAGCCGTCCCCTGACTTTCACTGTGTCACAGACGAGCAAATCAATCAATCAGCATCAGACCTGACAGTCCAGTTATGGATTTTTGTGCAGCTGTCTCTTATTTCCAGACTGAATGTTCAGTGGAAATAGTGCCAGTTGTTGATGTTTGTGAAAAAACTATTTCAAATGTGGAAAACTGTACCAGGAAGGATGTACACAGGGGTTAAAGTGGGACATGGCAGGAAGGCGAACCCCCCAATTGGGTGATAGTACTTCATTGCAGCCCACTGTAACCCTTAGGTGGCATACAACTAAAACTAAAACATGTTCTGCATGTTGTTTGCAACAGAAATGGCCTGTGTGTTGTGTCGTGCTGTGAAATATGCTCCTCAGACTTTTTACCCCAGTTGCCTCCGTTTTCCAGACAACAGTCAACAGAGCAGGGGTTCAACCACAGACATAATACATAAAGCCAGATTTCTCAATATAATCCTCACACTCAGCTTGTGACCCTGACTGGGTAAACAGATCTGGGATGTACACAGTTTATTGTCAAACTCTGCTTCAGGCAGTCAACACTGACCTGAGACCAGTTCAGCCTCTCTTTGTCACTCAGACCACCAAACTCAGAACCAATCCTGTGCCTTCCTGGAGTAAAGTCATCACTTCCTGTCATGCCCCGCCCCCTACAGTAGCTGGATGAGTCAAACTGATCTCATCCTGTGTGACTTCTCAGTTCCATGTGTAAGCACATATCTGTCTTCCACAGCGCGTGGATTTCTGGGCATTGAAACACAAGTGGAGTGAGGGAACATGACATGACCGCAGATGGTGGATAAAAGCAGAATCAGAGTGAATGAAGCAAACATACCAATAAAACAATGCAAAAATACCATATTGCAAGTTACAGTGTATGTAGAGTATCAAAATAAAAGTACTCGCTCTAAAGAATCACTGACTGATTACATATGACATTAATTAACAGTATCATAGTTCCTAATCTAGGGTCTGAGTGTTCAGGAGATGATTACTGGAGATGGAATGAAAACAAAAGAAACACAATATTACACAAATTTAAATTGATCTGGACTTTTCTCTTATTTCTGCTTTTTGAGAAACACATATAATTATTTGTGATTTATGATATATGTGAACAAGTCATTAGAGTTGTCAATTAAAGATACTTCGACATGACATCTCCTGACATGGTATGGTGCAGTGATGTCTGTTCATGAAAACCCTGCTAACATCTTGATTATTCCCCATTTGACACTTATAGTTATTTGCATTTGGGGTGTTTCTTAATTATTCATTTTTAAATGATAATAATTTGGTTCAATTCAAGATTTGAATTAATGATGCCACAATGACATTAGAATTGCAATTTCTAACATGGTGGTATCCAACATTTTGTCTTTGTAGTCCTTTAAGATAAAACAGTGTCTGCTGGTGACCCTTATGGTTATGGTTCATGGGTTTTGTGTTTCTTAAAAATATTTTCTTTTAGATGTCTCTCTTTGGAATGGGTGAACATTAAGAGAAAAGTCAGAAACATTTTGTTTTATTATCCCATTAATGAGCCTGTGACAGTAACTTTACAGTTCTTGACATTTTAATGTGACATTTTAATTTTAACATGTTTAATGTTCTGATTTAAGACTTTTCAAAAAGGCAAAGTCAGAGATCATAGTCCAGTCTTTCTAGAACTTCACAGCATATGAAATTTAAAAAAACTATGACTTAGAGAGGGTGATAGGTGAGGTCACACATTCTTCCTCAGCAGAGAGGGGGTGTGAGCTGCGTAATATTGTAGGCCTACAAAAGATAATCACCTCTGTCAGTTTTTGTGGGGTATTTTGGACAAAATCCAAACATAATAAATTTACTAGGGTTGTCTTGGCATGACACCTGACAGACAATTTAATGAGTATTTATTGTGATTGCTCCCACTGTATTGTTTGGCCAGTAACTTGTGAATTTTGCTGCTGAGATGTGTATGAATTGGGTTTTAAAAATCATTAGTTCATTAATATATATTTATTTGGGGATGTAATTGGGTTATTGATCACCTGCTAGGTTCTAATTAATTGACTTTTTATTTATCAATAAATCAGTGTGTAAAATAATATATGTGACAGGGCCTTGTAAGAGAAGAGATCCACCTCAGATATGTATAGTCTATGTTTCTTATTGTTTGGGCTGCAGGCTTTCTGTTGTCACAGGCCATGCAGGTTGTTCCTCATGCTCACCCCCGTGTGTTTTTGAATGGTGTTCCTACAGAGGGGCGGGGTCCAGCCTTCTGGCATTCCAGAGGGAGGGTCTTCATATTGTAGCCCCGTGATGCATTCATGTGACATAGAAAAGATAGGCATACCAGCATTGGAGACAGTTCAGCTCGCATCATCGGCTTATTCCTCGCACCTGAAAGACACGTTTCCAAACACACCTTGAATAGGCCCGTAGCAGTAAAAGAAAACAGTTCCATGTTGATCAATACAGTAGGTTTAGGTTTAAAAACAAAACAAAACCAACAAACAACAAAAACCCCATGACGCCATCATTTCTGTTTTGTAGTCTATTGATGATTCTTTTACTCTAAAACACGTCGTGCGTTAACACTGCTGTTTTACGATGTATCCATATTAAGTGTAAAAAAAACGCCCTTTAGCCTCCACCATGTCTTAAAACATATCCATTGTTCTTAATTGGAGGTCTTAATTTCGAGGTTTTCGCCGGGAATCCCGCGGAACGTGAACGCAACATTAACCTATGAATACCCCACCACAAAAAAAACATATCAGTCCGCGTTGTATACATTGCGGCTCAGTTACAGACGTATAAGAGCTCGTAACCATAGCAACATGCCAAAATGCTCTATCACTGTGCTGCCGAGGGACTATATTTCTCGGCGGAATGACAGGCTAAAACATGACCGGGACTCGAGCTATTGCAGTAAACACAAATAGCCAAACGCTGGCACGTTTACTGTCGCAGTAATTTACCCGCTCGGTTGGAATAGTTATCTGTGTGTGATTGACAAACTAAGAACACCGTCTCCTTCGGGCGCCGCAGCGCACCAGCCGCCAGTGAAAGGGTTAAAGCGGGGAGCTGCTGGACCACACATGTCGGAAGGAGCTGAGCGCTGACCAAACCAGTTTACATCAACCAAGAGCTTCATTTAGCCCGAGACAGGCCAAACTAATGGACCTGACAGGATTAACGCTGTGAATAAAAGTATGAAAGGTCAAAAATAATTTCTTCACGGATTCCACGGCGGGGGATTTTGGTGTCAATATGTCCGACTGAATTATTTTTAACGAATTTCCAAACGCCAAGCTTCTGGTTCAAATGGTTTAGGCGAGATAATTGTGTCATGTTAAGCCTACTGTTTTTAACGTCAGTGGGTGAATAAATGAAAGACAATAGGGCTATTTCTTTTTCTTTTTTGAATTCTGTCGTGACAGCTATATTAATGCCATAATCCAATTTATTCAAAATGATGTAAGGAAGATGTTTTCTGTGTTGTTTGATTTTTGTTTGTTTTGATTTGTAGAGTGATATTGAAGGAATCATTATTTATTAGAATAATTTTACCTGTAAGGCCTATGTGCCTCACATAATTTATTATAGGCCTACAACATTAACATTTTTGTTTTTTGATGACAGAAATGCTAACTGTATACATGTTTTAAATATTACATTTTTTTGAGAACATTTAGTAAATTTATGAACTATAATGTATGCATCATAAAGGCTATCATTATAAGTGCAGTCAGTATCAAACAGTTGAATTAAAAAAAGGCAGATGTACCTTAAAAGAGCCATTCCATAAACTTCTGTGATTAAATTTACACAAAAAATTAAGAAATGATTGGAAATTAATTAATGCCATGGCTACATCCTTTTAATTATTTAGGAGCCATGGGAAAGTGGAGCAGTGCCCTGAAGATCTCATTTATTTGAAAATGAGCTAAACTATCTTCTCCATGTCATTACAACAAAGAGCTATTACAACCAAGTGACCATTAGCTGAAACTCTGTTGTTATCAGGGGAATCCTTCAGATATCTGGTCACATACTAGCATCAACATATATCTATAAAGCTTAATTCATATGTTTTTAGTAAATGGATAAAAACAACTGGGCTCTTGGTTTTGATTTAAAAAAAACAGTTATTTCTAATCTGAAATGTAATTTATTTATTATACTGGCAAGCAGCTTGATGACAAATTCTTATTCTTAAAAATAGAGAATTAAACACTGCTTCAGGTAAACAAGTGAACAGTTCAGCAGATACAAGACAAAAGTTTGTCATAGGATCATCAGCCTGTTTTGCTCAATTTAAATAGGCTGCTATAAAAAAGTCAAAAGAATTAATTCCCTTTCAGAGTTAATTTAATGATAATTTGTTGATACATGTAAACACATAAACATTTCAATACTGGGACAGGTGAAGCATTTTACTGTTACATACAAATTCACAGATATACTGTAAATGCTTATGATCTGTTTTGCATGTAAAGCTTTTATTAGTGAAGTGATAGTAGCAGCCATCAAGTCCAGAAGTAAAACATAACCAATGCAATTCTGATCTGTTGTATTCCAAATCTAGGTATGGGAGCCAGTTGTGGAAGAAGTGCTCAGATCCCTTTTATTTTTTTCTTTAATTTAGCAATACCTCAATTTAACAATATTCTATTCAAAATTAAAGTTCTGCCTTCAAAATCAATTCAATGAAAGTGAAGAAGTATTTCAAGTAATGTGTGCCAAGTTTTTAAATAAAAATGCTTTTTTTGCTGCCAGAATTCCCTGTCAGAGTTATGTAATGTATTATATAACATATTATTATGATAACTGAACCATTAACATGTGAGTGTTATTTTAATGTTTTAGCTGGAGCTCCTTAGTTGGTAGTCTGGTAGTATGGTATTCAATACGTCATAGGATTTAGTAATAATATCTTTTTTAAATGAAATGTTAATATTAATTAGGAACTATAGCTCTCAAAAAATGTAGTGGAGTTTAAAGTAAAATATTTTTCCTTTGAAATGTGATGCAAAAGATGTAAAAAGTGGTAAGACAGCCCACAAGTACCTAAAAATAGCTCTTAAATAATGCACTAGCTGAGACTTAATGGAGAGCAATCCTAGCTTTACTCAGTCAAATCATGTGCAGGTAAATCAAATCATATCCATAAAATGTTCAGATAAATAATGTCTACGTATCCAAGTCCATGGGTTTTGTGTGTTTTCATCAGGCTTGGGTTCTTCGCAGAGAAGAGTTCATGGCTCAGACAGGTAGAGAGCTGCAGTGTTCAGCCATCATGAGTGCATACCCTGCTCATTCCTGGGTCAAAAGGTCAGAGGTCATCTGTCAAAAGAGAGGGAGAATTCTGTTCAAACAACCCTGGAATTTCCAGGGTCGGGACAAGGGAAGGCAAAGGTAGAAGAGAGACCACTTGGAACACAGCCATATGGGAGGAGGTGGGCTGAAAAGGCTGATGGGTGATAAGGTAAAATCCTACCACACACACGCACTTCCTTCCACCATCCGAAAATTTCAACAATACTCTAGAGAGAGGAGGGAGGGATAGAGCCTCCTGATCTAGATTTCATTTTATAGATACCTATGAAAAGTCACAGATATACATCCGTTGAGATCAAATACAGAAAAAATAAAGATGTCAGACTTTTATAGCCATCTTGCCAGGTTGATGACTGACACATGACAACATGCAAACAACAAACACAAAGTAGAACCTAAAAACACACAAAAGCAATAAAGACGCAGCGTGTTTCAAAGAATAATCAACTACAGTGCATCACAACCTGTACTGGTGGAAGCCGCTGTACGTTGCCTATCTTCTAACCATCATACGAGCTGAGAGAGCTCCAGACATCTTCTGAATAAGTCAGGAGTGACACAAGGTCCATGAGAGCTGTTGTCTTTCCTGTCTCCAACAATCAGATGCTAAGTCATATAAAGACACACAAAGAACAACACACAAGCACGGAACAGACCGTAGATGACATAAAAGTACTGAAGTACACAATATAAAACAACAATAGCAATATGGGTGTCAAAATGCAGAATGCAGTATAAACATATCAAATTTGCAATGACAAAGAGCAGATAAGTGTGTTATAGAACAGGGGCAGAGAGAGCCCAACCTTCCAAAGATGAAAGAGATTTAAAAATATATATATCTTGATAAAAAGAAACAAGACCTGACCCCACACACTCATCATCCACTTCAAATCCCCTCACGAATTTCTGTGATTCTTTCATAATAATGTACCCACTACTACTGAAAATAAATGAGAAAACATGACAAGTTAAGATGATTCTGGTGGCTACTTAGTTGTTTGTTGTCTCTGCTAAGATGCTTTATGAATAATATCCAGAATAACATATCTGATCTGTCAACATGAACTATTCCAGCATGATAATGATGGGTCGCTCCATCACGACATCGTGGCATGAAGCTGTGATGTACACCTCTGACACATAACTGCTCAGAATCCTGATATTGGCTGACTCATTTTGGTTACGTATAACTGTGGTCCTTATTGGAAAGAAGCTTTGTCAAAAGTTCAGTAAGGAAGGAAGGGACATCTTTTCCTTCTCAGTTTTCTTTCCTTTGGGAATTTCTGATATTTTCTCACCCCGATCCATTCCCTCTCCTTTTCTCTCCCACATCAAAAGCACTTTCTTTCACAATTCTGATGTCAGCATGTCTGGAAAATGATATTCCTTCCCACATTGTATTGCACCAGTCAGTCCTCAGATTGTGTTCTATAAATATCTTTGCATTTCTGTCACTCAGTCTTTCAGATCTACCCTTGCACCACCCCCCACCCACCCATCACCATCCTGTCCCTCAGGATGAATCAGGAGATTCAGCTGAGGGCATTCACCTTCCATCTGCTTCCTTCCTGCTTCCATATCGCCTCTCTTCACGGGGCGATGCTTAATGAAGATGCATCACATCGATGGGGCCATGTCACCAAAGTCCTTCCCTGTTGTTAACCTCAATAAGCACAGTTATACACTTTCAACTCTCCTTATTGAACGACAATTTAGAATTAATGATACTGTAAGATGTACCAGTTTGCTGAAAAAAATATGTTTACAGCCTCTTCAAGCAAATCTTCTGAGTCTACTTTTCTGTAAATGTTATGGAGACAAACACAATCAGTACGATCAATGAAACGGCAAAGCCACAGCAATTAGACAAAGTGATGGAGAGAGCCACCGTAGATTCCCTGTGAACGTGATGTAGAAAAACAGAGAGGTGTTTTTTCTATCTCTCTCTCTCTTTTCTTCTTGTGCTCAACTCTCCTTTCAATCACATGTGAGCGAACCAGGCAGAAGTGGCAGAATGTTGCTGGAGGAGCAGGACTGTGACGACTTACACCTGCAGAGAGGAGAAACAACACCCTTTCTCACAAAACCCACATAATTTAAAGGATAATAAAGTTTATTTCTGGTAACTTGGTTATCATATTTGTAGTATTGCCCATCATTTCTACCAGTAATAACAACAACTGGATAAACTGTTGCTGACTGATTATGCTTTTTTAGCTGCACTACACCATCAGTTAGCTGGGTGAGTGTTGAAGTTTCCCCACTGGCTGTCGCTCTTTTAATTTTTTTTCTTGACTGATTCATTATTTTGTAAGCATAAACAAGGGCCAGCAGCTCGCTTGGCCCCTGGGCCCCCATGCCTGATATTAGAACTTATGTAGTGCACACATCAGAAAGAAGAAGATGGAACATGAGCTCTGGATTGTGTTAAACTAACTATTTTTGACGTGAAATGTTAAAGCAGGTTATTGTCCTGCTGCTGAACAAGGTGTGCTCACTGTAACTTTCTGCTTCTATGCACTCACACAGTGGGAACGGGCCAGCAGCCGGTCCTCTGCCCCCATCTTCAGTCAGATCATGATCATCAACAACAAAAAAATGTATCTGTTTTCCATAGGACCTGGTTTGTTAATGGACAGGATGTCTTACTTTGCAGTGGCCTGTTTTTCAAACATATGTGTCAGCTATTACTGATTTTTGGGGGCCAGCTGGAGGCTGAGAACAAGCTGAAAACCCAACATCAACTTATTGCTTAGTAGTTCACTATAATAATGTATGGCACTGGTGGTGGTATGTGATGGAATGTAATGTATGACAGTATTTATACTGTATATTCTATATTTAAATAGGCTGAGGTAAAACGGAAGGCCACAAAACCAAAAGCTGAAAGATGCTAAAAAAAAATTCTGAGAGCTGAGGTTAACTGCAGAGTTCATAATAATTCTCTGTGGGTTCTTCACTGCCTTCATATTACACATTACACATTACACACTCATTTGATCCAATGTTTATGTTTATGTAAAAATATTGATGAGAGCAGCTTTAAATATAAAAATAGACACATGCTTTGCTCACAGTTCAGTTAAACCCTCTATTTATCATTTTTTAGAATACATCTCTGTTCTCCTGACCATATGATTTCTGCATAGGAGTCTCACCTGCCGAGCAACCAATAATCAGTATCTATGAGTGAGATTAGTGAAAGTGAGCACACCTGTCATGTCAGTAACAAATCCATTATTATATTGTAAATGTGTATGTGTATATCGACTGAGGCTGGATCACAAATATGATGGAAAAAAAACAGTTTGGGTAGTAATGTTGCTGCTTCTGTTTTCTCCTCCAAATAAATGTGTCTAAGAGAGGGTATTGTTCCTTACTTGTGTTTCTTGCTGAGTATAATGTTGTTGTTACTGAGAGAAAACCACAAAATAAAATAGGATACAAGTTCCCAATCAGTTCAAACCTCTGTCTTCCACACACATAAATGTCATCTGATAGATTTCTCTCATGAACGTTTTGCCCTACATGCTGCTGTAAAGAGTCTTGTGCAAGTGATCTTGTGTGTATACGCATGTTGCATAGAAATCAATGCCTCTCCTGCCCTGCCTGCACTGCACTATCAGTGAAAACCTCCCCGCCTCTGTCTGCATGAGATCCATACCATAATACTCCCATTTTCCTGCAGCTCCGGATCTCAGCTTGCAATCTGAGCTCCATTTCAAATGGATCTGGCATCATGGAGGAAAATGGGAGCGTGTTGCCATGGCAACGGTGCCTGTTGCAGCCGTTCGCATGGTATAGGAAGAGGAGGAGTGGTGCAGGCTGATATACATTCAGACTGCAAGGTTGACTCGCTCCGAGCAGCTCAGCTTCAGTTGGCAGCGAAGGTTTGCGGAAGGAGCAAGCTTCTTTGGGTGTCAGCAGCCTGAATGTCATGAAAGATCAGATCAAAAGCAGGTGCAGAAATGAGAGGCAGCACATAGGGTTTTTTCATATCCCATAGCATCAAATGCTCAGTGTACTGTATCTGCAGGGTTTGATACCAGGTGCTGTTGTGTGGGAACATATGCACACAAGTTCTGCTTATGTTGCTACGGTCACTATTGTATTAAATACTTTACAGGTTAAAAAAAAACCAAAAAAGTGAATTCTTTTTCAAGATTCTTAATATTTTTACAGATATACAGGAAAGAGTGCAGGCCATATTCACTGGATGACATGTAACAAATGTCCTGCAGGCCACATGATTCACACACTTACACATGTTAACATTTTTGAAAAGTGTGAGCAGAAATCAATTCTTTAAGTTGACCAGCGAGAGAAACAGGGTTGTGGATGGTGAGCAGGCTTGCTGCAGCAACAGAATTTTGTGACTTTTATTTGAGAGACCAACTCTTTTCTTCCTGTATCGTATAAAAAGATACATTTCTAAAAAAAAAACCAAAACAACAAACAAACCCTGGTTAGTTTGATTTTAATTAAGTAAGTAGAATCTAGTATAGGGTTGATTATCAATTTCCATGAGAAGGTGGAAATATGTTCAGGACTATTTTCAGTGGCAGATTAATACACATCCAGGGCTATAGCAGGTATTTCTGGCAGCAGGAAAGTGTGTGTGGGATACAGTCAAAATAAACTATACTGGGTGTGTTATTGGTTTTACTTACTGGGTTTGAACAAAGATGGTGTTCTGTGGCATAATAATAACCATACTATATATCAGGCTGTGATGAGCTGTACATACAATACTTGTTTTTCAGAACAAGTAATTGTTGGGTTTGGATGTGCACATTGGATTTGTTAACAATAACAATTTTTTTTTCTAGGCAGCATGTTACATGCATCCTTATGGTATATAACAGAGGCAGTTGGACATATCTCTGATTACCAGCCATGACAGCAGCATTGGTATTGTTTTCACCTTGCGAGACACTTGTGTGTGTCATTTTATGGCAAAATGAGGGCCTGGAGCCAGTCTGTCTGTTTGTCTGTGGGCAGATTTTGTCACCAGGACAACTCACAACTCACAAATTATTAAAGATGTGTCTTTGGGATCAAAATGAAGGCTGAGTTTGAAGATGGGTGTGATCCAAGAAAAGGTGCCAGAATTTGGGGTGTTAGCAGTAGGTAAGGGGCCACTGACCCTCACCTTTATGCCCCTGGCCCACATTTATTTTAGTGATGGATCACTTTATGCCAGGCTGAATCATTCCTGTCCACTCTAAAATATCATCACTACAGCCCATGTTGCAGTGGGATCACACTAGCTGGGTCTCCTGTCAGTGATGTAGAAATGTTATGGTAAATAAGGATGGTAAATAGACAAATGTTCCAGGAGAGGGGCACCTGTCTGCTACTCTTCTACTGGTCCGATAAACTGTCACTCATATCCTTGCAAGGAACTCTCTGGTGCTATTAGTCTGTTGAACTCCCTAAAGTTGAAGTTAAAGTTTTTTAACTGTCAATTTTCAATGCTGAGTCATGAGATGTCGCTGATGATGATGGAAAACCTTCTTTGTGTGGTTTAATTGACCTTGACAATTTTTAGCATCCAAACAGGGTACAGATTTTTTGGGTTGAACTTCATAGTGTTTGCATATCCTGCATGTAGCCATGAAGTACATATTGGTGCAATATGACATTTTATATTTAAAATGTATTGATTTAAAATGGTACTGTTACTACAAAAGTTCAGTGGTAAATTTGTCACATATATCACTGAGAAGAGAACATGATGTGGTAGAATAGAAGGTGTAGCAACAATATCATAACCTGGGATCATTTCAATACCAGATGATGGTTTATGCACTTTTGCAGCTTTCAAAAGCATTTTAAAAATGTTCATTGCATGCAGGCATGCAAATATATTCACACTGTTCATGATGAAGCCCTGAGGCCAATCTATTCCTACCTCCCCCAAAGCACAGCTCCAGTCCCCCTCCCCAGGTTATGCAAAACACCCACAGTGAGTCATATGCGTAGACCTGCATCTGCTCAGAGGGATCTGCTGACTCAATGGAGGGGGGATGGTGGTGGTTAGGATGCATTTAATTGATTGCCCACTTTGAAGTGTGGAGGAGGGGATGGATGAAACCACACACACGCACACACAGTTTTCTCCTCAAACCATCTGCCTGGGGGGGGGGGGGTGTCCACATCCCACCATTAGGCCAAAAGAAGAGGGAAAACTGAAGCCCCACCCCCCACCCCCACCCCCCGTCTGACAGACAGCTCTCACCCTCTTGCCCTCAGTAGCCTAGGCCCAGAGAGCTGTATGAAGTGGCTGGAAGAATGGATGGATAGATGAATGAATGTTCCCACAGCTGTGATTTCAGTAATTTCACTGTCCAAAATCATGCAACAGTTCTGGGTATTTTTTCCCAAATCTTTGTCGTTAGCCCAACACGATCCAGGTGCTGAATGTTCAAAGACTGCTGAACACTTTGAAAAGTGGTAACAGAAACGAACCCTGTTTCCTGCCAAGAAACCACTTCTCTGCTATTGGGACAGACGAACGAATGAATGAGGAGACTAACAGTTCTTATTTACTGTCATCTACTGCCATCTAGTGACCAAAGCCGGGAACAGGCTGTGACCGCCCGTCAGTCTTATGTTGTTTTTTTGCTTTTTGTAATTATTGTTCATTGACGTGTTTCTTTTTATGTATTATTTATTTCTTGTCTTTTTTAACTTATGGCTGAATATGCATTTCTTTTTTGTGTTTACGTCTTCCCCTCATACTCACTATACTGTGTTTGTCGTTGTTGTTAATAAAGTTGAATGTTAAAAAAATAAAAAATAAAAAAAATAAAAACCCAACCGGCTGATACGTCACCGGAAGCGACGCAAACTGTCATGGCTCCTCACGTTGTCCATAACAGAGACCGTTAGCGAGCAGTACTTGGCGGACTGAGTGGTTATTGCTGACGCTTGTTGGTGAGCTTGCAACAGTTAGACTGCAGCAGTGCGTGGCAGCGGACTGACCGGCAGCTTTTCAACATGAGAACTGTTTTAATGGTGGCAGAGAAACCGTCGTTGGCTCAGTCGATTTCCAAAATCCTCTCGAAAGGTGAGAGCCGCTGTACTTTTGTGTCATGGGCCGCATTGTCAGGCGTTAAACCATAAATACATACAATTCCTGTGTCTGGGACTGTTATTATTTGGGACAGCTGTGTGTGAACGTACGCCAAAATCAGTTGATTGGACACATTAAGATAGACGTTATTATTATTATTATTAGTAGTAGTAGTATTTTATCTGCACCAGTCTCTCAAACATTGCTGATCTTTGTTGTGTGTCACCACAGTGTGTTTTACTGGAGGATATTCAGGTTGTAAAGCTTCTCTGTTGTCGGGCAAAGGCTGTGACATCCACACTGCCAGAATATGAACACAACGATGCCCATGTAAAATGTCTTTAATTACACGTTCTGTGTGTTGAACGGGGACATCTTGAGTGAAACCTCTAACACGTCGGAGCAGCCGGTCCCGCTCAGCTGTGCCTGGAGATAGCACATATGCAGGCTATGGTGATGAGCTCAAACTCCAGGGAGTAGCTGGCCGTGGGGAAGCAGCTGGGGTTTTTCCTGAGGACGGGCATCCTCAGGGACACGGGGATGGTCTCGAGGCCGAAGGTGCTGTCGAGCCCTCTGCAGGAGTGGCTGGTGTGGCAGCTGGCCTCGTGGATGACCTGAGGCACCCGATTCAAGTCGATGTTCTCTCTGATGGGACATGAGAGGCGGGAGAGATCGGGGGGGGCTTTCACTCTGTGGCGTGTTCATCCGGAGAGCTCACGTGGCGCTCTGTTTTTATTACAGTCCTGAGCTATAAATCTGGTTAACAAAACTGCTGAGGCGATTAGTCGTGTTTTATGGTTGTGGCCGTTGGTTTGATTAAAACAAAACATTTCAAGACATCCCACTGAAAACAGCCTGAAACATAATATTGTTTCTGATATCAATCTGATATCACACTGTAATGGTTTATGCTAAATGATATACTGGCTTACACTGCTGTTCACTATGCTATAATATAACTAACTATGATTATCTGTTGTTGCCTTAATTCACTCACTTTGTTAGAGTTTAGCTGCAATTTCCCAAAAGATTTAAACTAGATCTGAAAAAAATGAGTGGATTAATCAATAAGTCAGTCAACATTCGCAACTATTTGGAATGAAGTCATTTGGAGCTAAAACGTATCATTTTGCTCCCCAGTGAAAAGCACTTGAAACTCTTTGGAAACAAAACATTTGCAGTCGTCATCTTGAGCTGTAGGAAATTATGGCTGTTTTTTTCCGACAAAACATTTCTTCATCTCTTAATTGATAAAGTAACAGGCACATTAATAGGTAATGAAAATATTCACCCCTCATTTATGCTTTTATCTTATAAATGTATATATATATTAAATTTAACCTTTATTTAACCAGGAAGTCCCCTGAGATTAAAAATCTCTTTTCCAAAGATTTGTCCTTATTCCTTTACTTTTTCTTTTGCTCAATTTTTGATTTGTCTGACCAACAATAATCAAAAAAAGCTCCATTTGAAATTATATAAACAGCAAAAATCAGTATCACCAATGACCAAATCCTCATATTGTCATTATCTATCAGTCAGATAATCTCTTCCTCCACCAGACCTGTCTGCACTCAGCTGTGTAACCCTGTGTAACCGTGTGTAACTGTGTGTAACTGTGGGTAACTCACACGTAGCTCCAGGTGGCGATGCTGCGCTCGTTGATGTGGCTGGGCAGGTTGACCAGCTGGCTGTAGTAGTCCTGCAGGCTGTATGTGCAGAAGGACTCGTCCACGCACTGGCTGCCCAGTGGGACGGCCGGACACTGGTGGACGGTCAGCAGGCACAGCAGAAAGACACGCAGCAGCTGGACCCAGTCAAAAACGACAGCAACAAGGTTGCGTGAGTGTTGCCCGATGTCTCTGAGTCAGAGACACAACGTTGATATAACCCTCTGAGTTTGAAGAACTGATGTAGCAGGTGTTTCACACTGTGTTTGAACAGTTTTGACTCGGTCATGGAAAGCACAGCAGGACGACATCAGAGTACTGTACAGATTTATGATTGTAACTTTGGTTGATCTGATTGTGAAGTCCCATTTTAAACCGTATTTGATGTTGTGGCTGCAGGTGTCTACCGCACGACTCTCGGGATGCCGGATGTCGGTCGGGCCACCCCTTTTGGCTCAGGCTGAAATGTCTGAGCAGCCTACCGATCATGATGTCACTGCGTATTTGCGGGTATGAGTTTGCCCCCCCCCGTGTTCATTGGCACCGGCGTAAAGGCGGGCGTCTTACCTGCAGCCGTTCCATGTTTGAAGTTCCTCGCTGGAGATTGGCACGTTGAGCGTGTGGATGTGGATTGGTGCTGTGTGGTTTCTCCTCCTCAGCGTGTCCTTTGGTTGGGGTGTATCTGCGACCTGTATTTATACGGCCTCTTCTTGTCAGTATTTCTACCACCCTGTGTGTGTGTGTGTGTGTGTGTGTGTGTGTGTGTGTGTGTGTGTGTGGGGGGCGGTTATTAAGAGGCTGAAGCGGAGCATGTCCACGTTCCTGTCATTAGCATTCGGCCTTGAGAGAATCGTTTTATTCAGAGAGGACGTTGGCGTGGAGCTTTCAGCCCCCCACTAACCCCTCACTTAAAAAGGGACATGGTCGGCCTCATGTTCATGTTGTTGACTCATTGCCATTCTTCTGTAAAGGTTCTGAGCGCGTCTCAACAGTTCAACAGAAAAATAACGTGTCTTTTTAGTTTATTTTTCTAAATTTTTGCAGGATGAATCAGTACATTTTGTAAAATGCTCAAGCTTTTACTAATGCAAGTTGATCATCTTGAAGGACTTACGGAAGTCCTGCACAGCCCAAAAAATATGGATATATAATAATATATTGAAGCTTTAGGCCGAACATTAAAATGTTGTGAAACGTTGACTCATGACTTCATCTGTTCTGCTCCAGGAAATTGTTCCAGTCGCAAGGGGCTCAACGGAGCATGCTCAGTGCACGAGTACACGGGCAGCTTCCAGGGCCAAGCGGTCCGCTTCAAGATGACTTCTGTCTGTGGACACGTGATGAGTCTGGACTTCATCGGTGGGTTTCATCCCTCGTCCTTCACCCTCACTGATGGCACTTCATAGAAACACCAGTACAGCATAATGGAATTCATTAACATGACTCCTCAAGTATAGTTATTTTAGTATAGTATTGGTTTCAACTTCTTCAACATCCAAATCCAGGATTTGGATTTTTGGGAATTTCTTATTAAAAGCATTAACCAGTTTGGTTCTCCTTCTTCAAGGGAAGTACAACAACTGGGACAAGGTGGACCCCGCAGAACTCTTCAGCAAAGCTCCCACAGAGAAGAAAGAGGCCAACCCCAAACTCAACATGGTCAAGTTCCTGCAGGTAGGTCGGAGAGGTTGACCCAGTCGTGTGTTATCGTATGTTCGCAACATGCTGGTGCTTCCTGCGTGCTCTGGTGCTCACCCCGTGTTTCTGGCTTCGTGTCAGGTTGAAGCCAGAGGCTGCGACTACGTGGTTCTGTGGCTGGACTGCGATAAAGAAGGCGAGAACATCTGCTTTGAGGTGACTGGGGCTCTGTTTCCACCCAGCATTCACATGTGATCACATACGTTTATGGATCATCACATCCAAACCATTTTGTATTGCAAATGAGAGATTATCCACAAATACTTGCCTGCACATATATTTATTTCTGTCTTGAATTTTTACTTTCTCTTGTCTCCAAGGTGCTGGACGCTATCCAGCCAGTGATGAACAAGGGGAGCGGCAGGGAGCAGAGCGTTTACCGTGCCAAATTCAGCTCCATTACCGACACTGACATCTGCAACGCCATGAACAGCCTCGGAGAACCCAACCGCAACGAAGCGCTGTCGGTGGACGCGCGGCAGGAGCTGGACCTGCGCATCGGCTGTGCTTTCACACGGTACATTTATTCAGAAATCAAAAGACGAGAGCAAACACACTTAAGAGTACAGTTTGCATTTGATCGGCCGCCTTCGAACTAGCAGCGGAGCCCAAATCCTGTTGGTGTCACATGGGACGATAATTAAGTGTAAGCCTGAATGTTGTGGGTCAAATATTTTTTTCAGGTTCCAGACCAAGTATTTTCAGGGCAAATATGGCAATCTCGACTCCTCCTTGATCTCATTTGGCCCGTGCCAGACCCCCACGCTAGGCTTCTGCGTCGAACGCCATGACAAGATCCAGTCCTTTAAACCAGAGACTTACTGGATCCTCCAGGCGAAGGTAAATCTCCAGCTTTGCTCCCCCATCAACCACTATCAACAATCCCTTCCTTCTGTGTTGCATTGACAGACCTTTTTTGTTGCTTTGTTCTGTCAGGTGTTTAAAGGAAAGGACAGCCCACTGACACTGGACTGGAACAGGGTGAGGGTCTTTGACAGGGAAGTGGGTCAGATGTTTGTCAACCTGGCCAAGACGTCCAGAGAAGCCCGGGTAAGAACAAAAACCTGAACATGAACTGTGCTCATTCTTGCCGAGTTGATTCAGTAAAATATCCACTTCTCAAATGGAGTGATTATTTAATATAATGTTGTGCTTGCATTAAGACTTTAAAGTATAGCTGATAATGATGTCACGCTTCCTCATACTGTACAAATGAAGCCAAAATATCCCAAGTACAGCTTCCATCTTGCCTTGGTGATGTCATTTGGAGCCAGAGTCTGTGCAGCAGCGATCAGGGAATGGAGCCCCGGACCAATCACAAGTCAATGACCTGATGGATTCACCCAAGTCACGCTCAGTCTGAGCTGTAGACAACCTAACATGACCTCTGATATAAGATGAATGATTCCTCTCTTCACACAGGTGGAGTCAGTGAGTAAGAAAGAGAAGACCAAGCAGAGGCCTCAGGCTTTGAACACAGTGGAGATGCTGAGAGTGGCCAGCTCTGCCTTAGGTATATTCACATCGACATAAGCAGCATCTCATCAGCTGTCAATGTGCTGTCACTGGTCAGTGTCTGTCAGTGCTGTGATGTGAGGTTCATCATTACATTGTTTGTATTAGGACTATTATTGTCAGTTTATTTGATTCAGCTCTTGATTAATCCCGGCTTTCTGTTTACTGTAATTGAAAATATAGAAGAGGCTGTTTTTCAGTGGAAGATAATCGACAAACTCTTCACCGTATGTTATATACTGTTTTCTTTTTTTGTAGGGATGGACTTGCCCTTCTAAAATCTTTGAAAATACACTCAATTTCTGCAGGATAAAACTTGGAACCAAATCTAAGATAACCGAGAGTAACAATCATTCAGTGTTCTGACAGAGTCTAGCCATCACCCTAATTCAGACTGAAACACAACGGCTGCAATTCATAATTTCCTGCAGGTGTAATAACAAGCAAAGACATTCAGATATTTCTGACTGTCTTTCAGGCATGGGTCCCCAGCACACCATGCAGATTGCAGAGCGCCTGTATACGCAAGGCTACATCAGCTACCCACGTACTGAGACGACTCACTACCCAGAGAACTTTGATCTGAAGGGAACGCTGAAGCAGCAGGCCAACAACCCCATGTGGGCAGAGGAGGTGAGGGTACAGGAAAACGTCAAGGGATTCATCCCCCGATACACTCGAGGCCAGCCATGCGTACACACACTGATTTACTGTATTTCCCAGGCAGTTATGAATATGATGCTTGAATGTGGATACACATGAAAATAGGTTTCCTAAAAGATGTTTTACTTCTCCATCAGGTGAAGGCTCTTCTTTCGACTGGATTAAACCGACCCAGGAAAGGAACTGATGCTGGAGACCATCCGCCCATCACTCCCATGCGTGCTGCCTCAGAAGGAGAATTGGGTGGGTCGTGCAGCTGATTGGATAATTTATAATAAGTTAGGATTGTCGAATGTCAATTTAGCCAAATTACAGTTATCCATCTACAACAGCTTTCTATTCAGGCAGATAGTTTTGGTTTTATTTGTCCAGGTTTTGAGATGTCTGCCTCTGCCCACATTACAGCGGAGGTGAATTGAATTGCAGTGTTGAATACAAACAAAAATCATCAGATAATCCATACTTCCTACTTGACTGTGAATATGGACATGCTTGTATTCATACTATAAAAGGGGGAGTTGTTATGTTGGTGTGTTCTACACATGCACGCACACCTGAGACAGCAAGAAGAAGTGCTTGTTTGTGCAACAGCTTTGTAAGAACAGGAAGTGACACATACCGCTCAAGACTTAGGACAGTGACATCCCCAGACTTCAGGTTCAACCTCTAACCAAGGCTCTTCCTCTTCTACAACTCCACAGGCAGTGATGGCTGGCGGCTGTACGACTACATCACGCGGCATTTCATCGCCACGGTCAGTCAGGACTGCAAGTACCTGCAGACAACCATAGACTTCAGCATTGGCACGGAGGCTTTCTCCTGCAGCGGCAAAGCCCTAATATCGCCAGGTACAGCCGGCCGCTCGCTCTTTCAGCTCGCTTCATGAGTGCCAAGCTGCAGTGGGCACCTTCCAAATGCAAGCAAGGATTTCAGGATTATCAGTTTGTCTCCACTAAAGCAGTGTTTGATGCTGCAGCTTAGCAGAAAGGTTTTGATTCAGTACTTCTACAGATGGTCGCGAGTGACTGATTTCAACATTCCTGTGTCTCCTGGCTAAGTTTAGCTCAGTTTAGTAAACCACTTCTTTAAAACTGGTGTGAGCATAAACTAAGCAATGGGTTTATGAAAGTTGCCGGTCTGTTGTGTTCCCAGGTTACACAGCGGTGATGCCTTGGCAGGGCATCCCTCTGGAAGAGGCCATGCCAGATTGTGAGCGTGGAGACACTTTCACGGTCGATGAGATCAAGCTGGTGGAGAAGCAGACCTGCCCCCCAGACTACCTGACCGAGGCCGAGCTCATCACCCTCATGGAGAAACACGGCATCGGTAAACCTCAGTACTGCCCCCTGGATGTAATTTCCGCCTACGTCCTGACACTGCACTATTTGCTCGTTCAAGTTTTAAAGTGATCCAACATTTTGAATCTGGGGTTTTAACATGAGCGATTGCTGCAGAAGGAGCTAATACAGAATGCATACACTGAAGAGATGAATTTCAAAATTCAAGCAGTTTGACTTTTCTGGCTACTTGGGTTCAGAGTATTTGCACAGTAAGCTAAAAGCATTTGACAAATTCCCCTAAAAATGGATATGACAGACATCCTTAAAAAAGCAAGATAATTAGCAGTCTTAGCAAGCTCCTTCCCTGTTTGCACATCCAGCCTTCAACATCGGCATTTTTCCAATGTTCACTCTCTATTTTAACTTCGGTTTGGCCTCCACCAAATTCTTTTGCTGCTAAATGTTCCGCTGCATTAACCAGCTATTCTCTCAGACACGTTGAATTTATTTTAATACAAATCATTTTATCATTCTTTCTGTAAAACTCCAGAATAAGATACTCTATATATGTATGCAGACAGAAGCCTTGTTATAATTATGTAGCAAATGACCATATATAATATATCGAAGGTGTCCCTACACTGATTAAAACCTAGCTAATAAGGTCTGTTTCTGGCCTTTGCATATGTTAATGATTAAAAAAGTAAAGCTCATTTCTTAAGCGCTACATGCTACAGGGGCCATATGTGAGAGCATGAAACTGCTGAGGGACGATGATAATAAAGAGAGAGAATTTTACACATGGTTTCTGCCCCCCCCCACTACAGGTACTGATGCCAGCATCCCTGTCCACATCAACAACATCTGCCAGAGGAACTACGTTACAATAGAGAACGGTCGCAAGTTGAAGCCAACCAACCTGGGCATTGTTCTTGTGCATGGCTACTACAAGATAGGTCATTTACCTTCTATTATTGTACATTCTAATGTAAAAGTGTATCGGATTGGTTCTTGAACATTGCTGTATCAATGAATGAGTGAATGAATAGTCAAATTCACTTATATACATGGGCGCCATTAGTTGTGGGAATTTAAATTTGTGAGTGGCTTATCTTTATTATCCCAGATACTGCAGAAAAACAAATACAACTATTTAATACATACACACACACACACACACACACAAACACACAATAGTGTAAAGACAGATAAATCCACTTTACTGCATGAACCCTCAGACACAAAGTGCATCAGCATTTAAGCCAAATAACAAAATAAGCTATATTACTGCATACAAGTGTTGCACAGCCAATAAAATAAAACTAAGTGGCTGTGTGTGTGTGTGTGTTTTGCAGATGCGGAGCTGGTTCTGCCCACCATACGCAGCGCAGTAGAGAAACAGCTGAACCTTATTGCACTGGGTAAAGCCAACTTCCAGCAGGTCCTGCAGCACACACTGGACATCTTCAAGAGGAAGTTTCACTACTTTGTGGATTCCATCACCGGTAAGTTCACAGCAGCTGCAGGAGCACTGCCACAAGGGTTACATTGTGTAAATCTGATCAACAGTGGGCTTTGTGAAATTCATATTTATTTAATTGCAACTCAAATAAACTAGGATTAGTGCTTCTGTATTAAGGGTTTACCTGTGGTGGCTACCTGCATAGACTTACAGCGTAGGCCATGACATAGCTAATGTGCACCTACTGAAGAATGTTACTACCCGTCAAGGCTTTGGTGTTGACAGAAACGCCGCGCAGGGAAAGCAAGAGCTACACATAAAAAAAGATTTACAAATATGTGTGATCACGTGAATGGCGCATCCATCTAGCAGAGGAACCTAATGTTAGATATTGAGCTGATAATGTTAGTTTGTAGTGCAGATCATGCACATTTTGGTTGCCTGGATGTCCTGCCATGACCTGCCTGTCTGGGCAGTAATTAAGTAATTCTGTTGAAGGTCAGACAACAATATAATGAGATTTAGGTAGCACTTGCTGAGGTGTAAGACGTTTAAAAACAACAAGGTATAAACCACTGAGATGAAAAAACAGCAGATAAAATGCAGAAGAAGAAAAGAAGAAGACAATGCAAGAGGAGATACAGTAAAGGGTCAATTTTAAAGGAATTTATGGCCCAGTTATAGTGCTAAATAAACCAAGGGAAATATTATTTGAACATATGTTACTTTTTGGTGAATTTCTGTGCAACTCCAGCCCACAGTATTTGTCTTTTGTGTTTTATAGGCATGGATGAGTTGATGGAGGTCTCCTTTTCCCCCATTGCTGCCACTGGAAAGCCCCTGTCCCGCTGTGGCAAGTGCCACCGCTTCATGAAGTACATCCAGGTCAGTGAGGAAAGAATGTAGATATGAACAAAGCAGATGTTTTATTGGCCCAAACCATCATTCATTTGTCCATTGTGTCACTTGGTGGAAATTGCTCCTGTGCAGGAAGAAAGCAGCGTTCACAACCCTGGTTAACATTAATTAAACGTTGCTGAAACCAGGATATTGTTTTTACTAGCATAAATACAACACTTCAGGCTCGTACCAGCTGCTGGAAGATGTCACTAGCACTTCCTGGACCACATGACGTCTGGATGCTGAGCTCTGGCCTTCAAAATTTAGCTGACATCACCTCATTAGCATTTCCACCTGATTCAGGAACCACTTTTCAATTCATAAATGAATCATGAAGCTGTAAATCCATCGGTCATTACCTTGGTATCTGAATATGTGCATAGTTAGTTGCGTGTGCCCGCTAAGTGGTGTTTTGTGGTGGAAAGTACAATGTGACCCTTATAGGATGTCCTTTGGTAGCTACGTCAGGCAAGGAGTGATGCGCGATTGGTCCATTCTGCCTCATTACAGTTTCAAAGAACTTTGCCAGTGTCCATGGTACATGTTAGAAATCCAGCTAATGTAACTACTGGCAGTCACATGGTAATGAGATGTGCTTTGGTAACCTTCGGTTACACACGCAGGGGTTTCAGCTCTTGGAGTATTAAAAATGAATTTGAACTAAGACCAACTTCAGGGAACAACAATATAAAGCAACAGTTGAGTCAGTCTCGCCATGTTTACTGCTCTCCTATTGGTCAAAACAATTACTTGCCACACCCAGTGCCCACTTTCATCCCAGATGTTCTACATCTTTCAGGCCAGGCTTCGATTGGGCTAACGTTGTACGGTCTGAATCATGAGCACATATTTGTGCTGTACTTGTTGTTTGTACAGTACATATGCAATTAGATATTTATTGACACTTTCTCAACAATTTAGGACATATTTCAAAACATTTTATAACATTCCTTCTGCAGAATCTTAATGGTTTTTTGGAGTATTTTAATAAGTCAAGATATTTGTAGTTTTGCCTTTGTAATTATGTATATATAAAACATTTTTCTTTGGCATACACACTGGAAAAATGGGGCAGAAGCCAGAACCAAAGACTTACAGACTATTTAAAGTTCAGGTTATGGAAGGCTCCAGGGTTCGGATCAGTATGTTTAGAAAAAGGCCCTACATGCATTGAAGACAGTAAAATCAGCAGCAGTGTAGTACAGGTACTGTCCAGTCTTTGTCCAATCTGTGGGAAGTGAAGTGAAGCGAAGAATCCTGACATCACCTCCGTATCCGCAGGCCAAGCCCAGCAGGCTCCACTGCTCCCACTGTGACGAGACCTACAGCCTTCCACAGAACGGAGCCATCAAGCTGTACAAGGAGCTGCGCTGTCCCCTGGACGACTTTGAGCTGGTGCTGTGGACGTCCGGGGCCCGGGGCAAGAGCTACCCCCTGTGCCCCTACTGCTTTAGCAACCCGCCTTTCAGGGACATGAAAAAAGGTAGGAGTAGCCCTGACGCCAGTAAGTCATTCTGACCTTGTATGACTTTCTGTGATGTTGTCGAACTATGACCTTTTTGTGAATGATGTTTCAGGCTGCCAACCAGATCTCGAAACAAACAATACATGAATCACAAAGTGCTCTGTAATTTAACAACACAGTAGATTTGATGCCAGATGAGGATGTATTATTTTGGAGCAGCATGGTATGTCTATGAGGGTTTTTTTGCGTGTAATTTTTCTTTTTGTTAGAGGGATGGGAGTTGGAAAATGATGCAAGGTAGCAATATTTTGGGGAAAAAAATAGTTTGATATTTTAAGTGATTCTTTCCTTGTGGGATTCTACTTTATAAGTCAAACAGATGCACCAGTAAGATGACATTTGTACGTCATAATAATAATAACAAAATAATAACTTTGTTTACGTAATGCTGCAACTTAAGTGGTTGGTGGAGGCATACAACTGTGAGGCAGCGATTCCGGTTTTGATTTGTCTTACTTTATCTCTTTCTGCACTTTTGCTAGATTAGGATTTTAGACAATATCAAAATCAGGCACTGAGTACACTTGAATTGTGGGCACAAACCCAGTGAAAACCATAATGCACATTTCCATGTCATTGTAAATCTGGTGCTTAGTCTTGCTCCTCTTTAACCTCCTGATGCTTCTGACAGCCTGACCCATTTTTTAAAAATATCTGCTTCTACCAGGTATGGGATGCAATGAATGTACCCATCCGTCCTGCCAGCACTCGCTCAACTCTCTGGGCATTGGACAGTGTGTGGAATGTGACAGTGGGGTTTTGGTGCTGGATCCCACCTCTGGACCAAAATGGAGGATGGCCTGTAATAAATGCAACGTGGTGGTACACTTCTTTGAACATGCGCACAGAGTGCAGGTAAGAACATCATCCCACATATTCTCTGCACAACCACCAGTCGTGGATTCAGCATTTTCTTCCAACCAGATTTGGATCTGCACCAAACTGTATAAACTCATAGTTCCTAATGCCATAAATATGCCTGATGTTTCATCAAGTTTCATATATTGTTTATTCTGTCAACACCACTCACAGTTGGGCGACCATCTGCCTCGACCAGTTGGGTTGAAAGAGAAATAGGAGAAAGAAGGGGGGAGGGGTAGAGAGGAGAGAGAAAGAGGAGGACAGCAGGAGAGAGAAGGAAAAAAGAGGAAAGTGAGGGAGAGAATGAGCAGGAACAATGCACATACTAGTGTAATTAAACACTGTACACTGGTAGTTCTAATGATAATGATGCTAGTCATAGCTTATACTGCTATGGAGTAATACTACTGCAACAACAACTATTACTACTAAAATAGTTCTAATAGTTGAGCTGAGCAGTTGTCAGGTCTGGATCATGCAGCTCTGGGGGCAGATACCTGCAGGATGAGGACAGGGAGAGAGACATGAGGTTAGTGACAAGTAAAAGTGGGATATCGATGTGCAGAGAGAGAGAGAGAGAGAGAGCTCAGTGCATCAGGGAAGCAGGAGCATCCTCCAACATGACCCTCGAAGATTCAGTTTTGGTCTGATTTGAACTGAGCTCATTAGTTTCCAGTCCTTGTATTTATGATGTTTATGATGTATTTATGATCTTTCAATTCTTACAATTTCTCTTGATCTCTTGACGCTGCCTCTAAGGTTCTTCTCTCTCCCCTTAGGTTGCTCAAGAGAGCTGCGACGCCTGCGACGCCTCTCTGGTCGCAGTTGACTTCAACAAGACCCGCACTCCACTTCCTGCCGGCGAGACTCAACACACCGGCTGTGTTTTCTGTGATCCAGTTTTCCAGGATCTGGTGGAGCTGAAACATGCCACCATGAGGCACTTCATGCACCGGGGCGGGGGTGCGAGACGAGGGGGACGGGGACGAGGCCGGGGACGCCGTGGCAACCCTAAAAAACCTAAAGACAAAATGGCTGCCTTGGCAGCTTACTTTGTATAGTGTCTGTGGACGGTGCATCCTGTTATTTGCTTGACACATAGTATGAATGTCTGTAAATGGGCCTCTGTTTTTACATGTCTTTAATCACAATGAAGTTAAATATGTATAAAAAATGTTTGCCTCTAAGAATGTTTGTTCACCAAAGTCCTGTTTCCAAGAAAAAAGCATGTCCCAATAATCTTTGCACTGCCACACTTCTGTGGCTTCAAGCATTTTAAGCAATTACTTTTATAGTGCTTTTTTACTGATTATTTATTGATTGATTTTTTTTACAATGTGACACCCCCAATATTCCCACCCTCCTGCCCCACCATCCAGTGCTGTCACAGAATTAATGTCACCCTGCATCACAAATCAGTCTGAGATACAGTACATATAAAAAGCACCTGACACAGAATATGAAAATGAAAAGCAAATCTTGGTAAAATAGGAAGATTAAAGTTTAAACAATATTAAGCAGGAGTCACCCACAGAACTGTAGGCCTTCTCGAAAATCATCGGCAAAATGCAATTTTCACTTCCACACCAAGAGCCAAAACCACTATCAGTATAAAGCAAAAATAAAAAAGCGTAAAGTCAACACCAAATTATTAAATATTCAGGACAAACTTTTGTTTTTTCTCTATTTAACATTTTGATTTTAATATTTACGCTAATGCTCCTGCACATTGGCCTCAGTTTTTCACTTTCACTTTCCATACGGAGTTTCAATATAATTTATAAAAAGTAGAGCTGTAAAGTGACTTAATTGATTGTAATCCATTGATAAAAAAAACAACTATTCTGAAAGGGTATTAATTTGTTGTTGTCATATCTCAAGAAGCCATTCTCCACGTTCAGCGGTTCCAAGTTTTCAAATGTGAGGGCGTGATAATCATTTGTGGTCGGCTCACATAATATCTCATCTGCATTTTATGCGTGAAATCATATGAATATCGGCGGAGTATGGGTGGCATGGCCCTTTAAATCCACAGCGGAAGGAAGGCGGAAGTATGATGACGTACAGGAAAGCGGTCCAGTCAGGGTGTTGGAGCGTGCTGAGCTTATTGCAGCTGACTGAACAGCGCTGGCCGTGCGCTTTGTGAGTGGATCACCATCGGTTCATTGTTGTTGTTATCACCGTCAGGTCTGTCTGTCTGTAGACTGCGGGCGTACCAAGCCACAGCTGTGTTCTAACTGAGCTAGCCCCAGGTAAGAGGAAGGCACGGCCGTGTTTTTAACCAAACCAGCTAGCAAGGACTCTCATGTCATATTGTTGACTGCATGCGTTGTAGTGCTACGTTAACGTCTTAGTAAAAGAAACACTGTAAAGCACTGTCACATCATGCAAAACTGTATTTTTTTTCGTTACGTGCCTGCGAAAAGAAAATACAAAACAAGGTAAAGGTGGAGCGGTGTAGTCTGCAGTCACGACACATTTGACGCATGAACACAATATGCTGCACATTAGCTGTTGGGTTTAGCTTCGTAGTGTCTGTAACCGCGAGCACAAGTTTACAAAACGTCTCCGTGTGCGTTGTTTTATTCAAGTTTCGCAGCATTACCGTTTAAAACACGCGAACCTGCTGCCCGAAACATTGAACACAAGATGCAACACTTTTTTTCTTTTTTGGAGTAAGAAGAGGCAACTCCCAGTTAGTCATATCCGGCCGGACGCTGATTGTCGTGGGACCTGCCGTGTCGAAAAAGTTCAGAAAATAAGATAAACCCTTACATGCGCGCTGCAACAGTTAACTAATATGTGCGTTTGGTCTTAAAAGTGATTCGCTTTTCTCCGTACTGTCTTAGCTGCAATGACGAAAAAACAGATGAGAGTAAAAGTTTTGTTCTACCATCATAATCGTTTGGGCTTAATCTCTCATAATTTTAATTTAGTAATTCAGGATTTTGACTTAATATGTTAAAAGGAGACAATTATCATCATCTTTATTCTAACGAAGTAATAATGATAATGTAACATAACAAATAAGCATCTTACCCGTGGCATGCGTTTCTTTAGGAACGGAGCAAGAACATGTCTTTTCTAAAAGTATCAACCTTGATTTAAAATCCAGATCTGATCTGAGAACAAGATCACAGACATGATCACACACCCAAAGCCAACTTCTACTACCTACGTTTCCACGACTCGGCTATGGAAACATGATGGATGGTACCAAAAATCTTAGTAGGGTCAGACTCAGCCTTTAGTAATCCAGTTTTAGCATTATATTATTACATAATCCTAATTATAATGTAACAATACTGATTGATTTGTGAATGTTTCTCACATGGTGATAGATAAAATAAAATTTCCATCTGTAATCATTTTCCATCACACTGAAGCCTGTTTTTTTTCTGCCCTTCAAGCGACTCGTGACATTTGAGGCCTGACCCCCCCATCCCGTGTTCACCTGAGAGCTCGCTGCGGCCTGAGTCGGTGGGATGGAGGAGGAGGAGGAGGCCAGATGCTTCCTGGGGAGGTTCGTGGACGAGTTCCCAGCTCCTCTGGGGGAAGACGGTCCGCTGCCCGTCAGCCCCCTGAGCCGCAAAGTGTCGCTGGAGGAGCTGGAGGGAGAGAGCCTGGAGCTGGGCCTGAGGCTGCTGACTGCCAGGTACAGCTGGGAGGGAGAGGCACACACACTGCAGCAGCACAAGATTAATACCCGATAAAGAACACTGTAATAGATATTACCATTTATAACATAAACTGATGTTAGCCTTATTTAGTAATAAAAGCCTTTTTAAAAATCTGACATGATGTGAGAAATGAATAGTAAAGTATGGAAGAATCACTTGCTCTCTTCACTAAGCTACATCAGCAGATATGTCCTCGAACATTGCTGTGCAGACAGGGAATTGTGTTTCTGTGGCTGTGCATGAAAAAGATGAGTGAAGTGAAAGAGGAGAGTCGAGGTAGTTACAGCCTATGAAAATGAGAAGATAAAAAAAATGAAAAGACACGTATTGAATTAAAATAGTCCTAATCAACACCTGCATGGATGACATCATGAATAGCCTGAGAACCCCTTTACAAACATGATATGAAAGTATATTATTAAACTTTGTGCGTTGCAGTGCATTATGAATCAGGCAGCGTGTAAAAAGAGGAGCAGACCTCCCTTATTCTCATGGAGATCATCAATTCTTCAGCTGGAAGCGAAGTTATTTTTTTCAGAAACGACGCTGGTTAATATTGCCTGCGCGGTGTCGCTGCCTCTGAATGCGTCCTGTCATGTGTGAATAAAGCCGAATGAAAGAGTAACATCTGTTCCATATCCGGAGAGGGCCTTTGAATGTTTATTAAAAACCTCCTGTTTACATCCTCTCACAGCCCATTACGCTCCAGCTACACACACCATAGTGCGTTCAGTGTCATGAATATATCACACACATTGCTGCGATTTCAGCGTAGTTAGTGCTGTTGTGTTGAGTGTGCGCGTGTGGCTGCATTCCTCACATTCCTGACAGCTCGGCTCTTGCCCCTGCTCGTTCACCACGCACGGCTGGCAGGGTGGACACAGTAATAGCTGCCTGCACTGTATGAGAGTGAACCAGGGGAAAACCAGGGAGTACCACGCAGGAGAGCTGTGGGAGACATCATTTGTATTGCTGGAGCTGCTGTGTTTTATGTTCAGGCAACTGGGGCTGCAGCTGATTATTTTAATAATTGAGTATTCTGTCCATAACCCCGTCGATAAATCAAGTATTCAGACAAGACAGGAAATATGAAAGGTCTGTAAAAATGAATGACTTCCTCTTATCTTGATTTTTATTACTGCTTTAAATTGCAAACGATATTATCTTTCAAAACCAAAGCCGCTTAGTTCATTCAAGTGGAAGGCAGCAATCCATTAACATTTGGAAAAAGGAATCGTGTTCAGAGCTTGACAAAGCACACAACATGTGTTTGTGTTTGTGGCTTCAGGGGTGCTCCTGCAGTCCTCAGGGCCCTCCTGTGCCAGGCAGCGCTGTCCCGGCTACTGCAGGAAGACCTTTCCCCTTTCCACGGCCCACAGGAAGCTGCGGCCAACCAGGAAGACGAACAGGAAGTAGTCTGTAAGTCTTTGTGCTCGTTTTAGAGGCTGCGGTTTGTGGTGCTGTGAAATTATATTGTGTTACACTAAGGGTGTGTCTCCAGTACGCAGACTCCTCTCAGCGATACAAAGTGAGGGTTTGTTGCCGAGCAACAGAGCAGAATTAGTCATGACTCATGTAAAGTTTGAACCTGGAGCTACGAAAAGTCTGTGCTGAATTTTAGTTCTCTGTCCTCTGTCATGTGTTGGTCTCTTTTTGCCTGGAGCAAATAGCAGGTAGTAAGAAGGAAATTAATTTCAGTTTTTTGTTCCCATCAGTACTTCAGTCAGAGGGGGTCCAGCGTCTCTTTCTAAACAAGCTGATAGCTGTAGCGCTGGCATGGCATCAAAACTTCCCCAAGCCTCCCCCCTCCCCTTCCCTCTCCGGACACTGCTCCGTTCATGCCATCAAGAACACGAGGAGGAAGATGGAGGACAAACACTTGGCCCTGGCTGAGTTCAACCAGCTTTTTGGAATCCAGGTACGAGAGCTTCACTGCATCGCGAGCCGCCGCCCGTCGGTGCCGGGTTGACTCTTTCCGTCTGTCTGTCTCTCTGCCGCGGCCCAGGATGGAGTGGCGCGCGCCTACTACGCTGTGTTCGACGGCCACGGAGGCGTGGACGCTGCCACCTACGCCGCCATTCACCTCCACGTCGCTCTGAGCAAACAGGAGACTCTGCGGAGCGACGCGGCCGCTGCTTTTAAAAGTGCCTTCAAGCGCACAGATGACATGTTCAGAGGCAAAGCCAGGAGAGAGGTTGCTGTTCTCACTTTGTGTTTGCTTCAATACAACACTCGTAGTTTAAAGATACGGAAGCAATTAAAATGCTGCGGAGACACTGGGGCTGATGAGTCATGTGTGTGTTGTCAGCGCCTGCGCAGCGGCTCCACGGGCGTGGCGGCGCTGATCCAGGGCGGAGAGCTGACTGTGGCCTGGCTGGGAGACTCTCAAGCCATGCTGGTCAGAATGGGAGAGGCTGTGACGCTCATGGACCCACATAAACCAGAGAGAGAAGTAAGGACGTCACACCTCCACCTCCACCATGCGTGATGGTCACATAGCACATGTGGGAGTAAAACAACCCAACGTACATTAGATGGGGGGGATGCTCAGGTGGTAAACTCTGTGTGTTTTCTCCTCCACCGTCCAGGATGAGAAACAAAGAATTGAGGATCTCGGCGGCTGTATCACCTTCATGGGCTGCTGGCGTGTTAATGGCACCTATGCTGTATCCAGAGCTATAGGTACGTCAGACACAACCGCCGTGATGTAAACATGGTCTCTGCCCTGATTTTTACCTGATCTGACTGCTGTGCTTGAGGCTATTTACACTGATCAGCAACAACATTCAAACCACTGTCAGGGGCTGGGATATATCAGGCAGCAAGTGAACAGTCACTTCTTAAAGTTCATGTGATTGGAAGCAGAAAAATGGACAAGTGGGAGGATCTGAGGGACTTTGACCAGGGTCAAGTTGCGATGGTACACAGATGCGCACAGTTGATCAGGGCTTGTTGTGTATGAGGCTGTGGAGCTGCTCATGCTGACCCCTGTCCACTGTGAGCAACACAAGGGGGGTCCTCATCTGATGGATCACATTTTAGCTTCATATATTGTGGACGGCTGGCTGAATGGATGTAGCTCCCTGTGGATCGGACTTGGCCCAAATGACAGGATTCCAAAGGTTTTGATGCAAAGTCTTGGTGCCTGATACCACAGGACAGAGTCCAAGTTGTTGTGGAGTCCAGACCTTGATGGCTTAGACCTGTTTTGGTGGCACAAGGAACCTACCGTACATCATTTTAGGCAGGTGGTTTTAATATTATGGCCGAGTGGTGTATGTATTTAGCTGCAGCTGCTAACAACACGCCCACACTGCAGGTGACTTTGACCAGAAGCCCTATGTCTCTGGAGATGCCGACTGCTCCGTGACCCAGCTGGTGGGAGACGAGGACTACTTGTTACTGGCGTGTGACGGCTTCTTCGATGCGGTCAAACCTTCGGCAGTCCCACATCTGGTCCTGGACGCACTCCATCAGCCCGATGACCCTGAAGACGGAGCAGCAGAGAGGGAGCAGCAACAGTCTGAGGAGAGTATTGGACTGAGAGTCGCTCAACGTTTGGTGAGTCACGCTAAGGAAGCCGGTTCTAGTGATAACATCACAGTGATGGTGGTGTTCCTGCGTCCGCTGGAGCAGCTGCTGTCTCAAGATCTCACTGCAGGACCCGCACGTGCTGCTCAGGACTCCACCTGAGGAGGAAGTCTGAAGGAGGAAGTCTGCAGCCAACTTTGCCAAACTACTGCCTGACTCAATATATCTTAGCATTTTTCTATCCCCCGGTGCTGGCAGACATCCTGCAGACTGGTGAGGTTCATTTGATACTAACAGCACACATGAACACAGCAGAACATCGTCGTACTCCGTTACTTCTTAGGGGTAAAAGAGCAGATTAAAGTGTATTTAAACCAGATCACTTGAAAAGGTGTGATGGATGGTGCAGGGCAGGTGTAGGGGCTCACTGTCGCGCAGTAGCCCCCACTGAGTCCCCAACACAGAGACTAGCCAGTATTCCTACTATTGTTGGAATACCACCTGCCCCATGTCTGCTGCGTTGGCCTGGGATCATTTGATGAAACATTGTTTAAGGATTTGCATAGTGTTAGCATCATATCAGTTTTAACCTCAGTGTTGTCTCACGTGCTATTGACTGTCAAAAGGGCTTTGTGGGAGTTGAGCTCTCTGTACAAAATATTTTCCTCTATCTGTGTGTTTTAACAGAAATACAGTTAACATTACATTTTCAATATTTAATCTTTGTTCCTGTTGTATCCCGTTGGACTCTGGAAAAACATTTAACTGAAAGAGCTGTGTGATTATGACATGGAAGTGAAGCAAAGAAGGGCTTAATTTTATTTTAACAACTAAACTTTGGGCTGGCAGATTTAATCACTACTGAATACTTAATCATCTCTCTGAACGTATGTGTTAAACTTATTCCAGCCTCACGCAGGTGGAAAGTAAAAGTGTTCAGAGAAGGACAGAATGCACCTCTGTAGGACTTCCATTCCTTTCAGGTGTATGGGGAGAACACTACACTGTGGATGTACTAGTTGTGATCTGTTTTCTGCAACCAGAATCCCTGCAAAATAAAGTAACTAGCTAATAAAATGCTAACTCTTGGCTTTGGAAGTACTCCAAGGCTTCTTCTTTAGAGCATGCTAACGTTTGCCAATATTGGAGCAGATAAATGCAGCTCCACGGGCCTGCCCTACCAAGATATGACTTCTACGTTTTGATTGGCCAGTCTCTGTTTCGGGAGGGGTTAAGCAAAAGGTAAATCCCATAAGCGTCGATGGTTCTGAGTGGTATGTTAATTTCAGCAAGTGTTCAGTAGTGATTCCACAAATGGGTCGAGCTATTCCTTGCTCTCGGATTCTCTGTCTGTTTAATGACAAGTCTGTTACTGTTTTTAATATCAAACTTCAGTTCTCATCTCATCACAGTTCAACCACGGGTCCTCAAAGCACCATCAGTATTAAATGCAAAAAGTCTCATCAGCTGAGGCTGTGCAGTCAGTCACCAATGTGCTTCACATGAGTGCTTTCTCCCAGGTCACCTTAACTGTGCCTTTACCTGTGAGGACTTGGCAGAATGCATTGAAACTCTGTTATTGTGTACAGTGTGACTATTAAAAGTGTTTCACACTGTTCACCTGGCAGGAAATGACTGATGAAGTGACACAGGAAACACACAGAGGCACACTCAGTATTTCAGTTGGTTTAGTAGTTTTGAGGCCCAGACTAACTGTGGAAGTTGTTGTGGTTGTGGTTGGTATGGTATTTGATTTACTGGATCACAAACAGTATTTCTGACCCCTGTGTTTGTCTTAAGTTTTTTAAAATATCTGCTTGAACTGCTCTTGATCATGTTTTTGGGATGTATTAACGGATTCTGTTTCACTGACCAGACGGTTTGCTATTTTATATAATGTTTAGAAGAAATGACTGAATAAAGAGCATTGTGAACAGAAAACCATTACGGGTGTATATGTTAATTATTTAAAGCAAAGGGAATACATAAAAGATACTGTATATGATTACATAAGAGACAAGATTATAAACTGTAAAAATAGTTCCTGGAATGAGTCCAACATCTAACTGAAGATGGATCTCTGGAGGATGCAGTTTAAAGGATTGCTGGCTGATTAAGAATCTCTGCATTCGTTTGACAGAAGAAATAGTAAAATATCTGAAAGATTTAACTCATCCCGTATATTAAAAAAGGACATTCTGTATTTGGTAAAAATCAATAGACTTTCCTGATTGGGTGTAATCCTAAAAACATACTTTTTGGAGGTGGAAAGTTTTATGGAGGTTTGCCAAGAATGAACCCCAGCTAAACGCAAAGGTTTGTCTTCCCCGTTATGTCCTGTTGGTGTTTCAATAAAGTTAATGAAAGAGAAGAGATTTGAAATGATCTTCTCGGCAGCTCTTCAGCTACCTTTTAAATATGTGATCTTGGCTGTCCACATACTTTTGGCTTTTGTGTACGATGTAGAACATATGAACTTGCAAATGTGATTACACAACATTTAGCAGGTCTGATGTTTCAAAAAAACTTATTGTAAGGTGACTGGTTAAGATCAGCACAGGTACACTTTCTGTTATGTTAACAGGACAAATAAGGAGATCAGATGCGTGTTGTTTAGAAAATGTATTATTTAAAAAAATTATGTACAAATTATTCACTTCATATATACATGTGACAACAAGTCAGCAGAACAGAAGCAGAAGACTGGTCCTTGACAACACATCCATCCTGACAGCGGTTGTTCCCTTCATCGCAGTCCTACAGCTGGGACGTGGTGTCCAGTCTGGTCGAGCTCCCAGCAGTGGTTGGACTGGAGGTCGATGTGCTCACAGCTCTCTCTGTCCTCTGCCTAAATCAGCAAAGGATGTTGTTAGTGAAAAATAGTGGAAATCTGACTCATTTACATCAGTGCTGTGGTTTTTCTGTTGTCTGAAGTCACGCAGTCGAGCTGATCTTACTTTCTACTGTTCCGGAGAATGAGTTTCCCCAGTCCTGACTGCGGATCCACGCATTTTTTCTCGTTCGCTGTCGTCGTGATGCTGGAAGAGGGGAAAGAGAGAGGTGTTAGAGAGAAACTGGGGAACGACCTGTCAGTGAATGCGCCTGTACTGTTTCACTCACATGATCTCTGTGTTTGGGCAGAAGATATCTGGGTGGTGTATGCGCAGGTCCGGCGTGATGAGCTGCGGGTCGATCCTGCCAATGTAGTTGCCTGAGCACTTGCACTTATTGTATCTGTTGCCTGGGTGTCCTGTGGGAAGGAAAAAAACAAAAACAACCTTTTATACTGCTGCTTCAGCATCAACATGTATCAGTGTTTTGACAGAGGCTAGGCTGCCCATAACTTGATATATAATGTATTTCACGTATCATATACAAATTGATGTTTTCTGGTACTAAAATAGGACTTTCTGATTTCTTTGGTAAGCAGAGTGCGGAGATGGTGAGGTGAGGGTTCATCACCACAAGTGAGTAATTGTATCCACAGTCAACAACAAGATATTGATTTGTGCAGCGTTTAAGCTCTATTCCAAAATACTAGTTATTACGAGTTAGTGCTATTGCATGCATTGTATTACTAACTGCAGTAATTTCCAGCTGACTCACCGTTTTAGCGAGACACAGAAGTGTTATTGACTTTCATAGACATTTCATTCGGCTGTTCACAACAGGCAAAAAGGACAGTTGCTGCAACAAGTAGTTCACACTCACACTCACTCGCAACCCAGCCAGATCATGATGATGAACCAATGACCGAACATTAAAGCTTTGACCGTACCTTGTGCACAGAGAACAAGCAGGCAGCTGAGGAAGGCAATGGCAGCTGGATTCATTTCTGTAGCTGAAGGCAGGCTCTGACTCAGTGGCAGCAGTGTCTCTTCTTCAGTCAGGACTCCTGATGATTTACAGCACAGGGGATTTGTCTCTTTTATAGGCTGGATGAAGCCACTGGGCTGATGACCAACGGAGCACCGCACTTTCACTTTCCAGTTTCCTTTTTTCTTTCTCTGCTCCTTCCTTTTTCTTCCAACTGGCCTGTTTCCCCGAAACGGAAAGAAAAGGCAGGTCTCATCTTAGATGTTGGACTCAGAGAATCATTTTAGTCCACGGAGTTCTTTCAAATAAAGCATTCATGCACAAGAGAAGCCTAAGGAATAAATTCCAAGATTCAAATTGAGAAAAATCAATTCATCAAATTTATTCTTGTTGCAACTATTCATTCTTAAGCTGCTTTATACTGTATGCTTGGAATGAGTAAAAAAGTCAAACCTAGTGTACCATGATACCATCAAAAAAAAAAAGCACCAAGTGTTTCGCATTGTGAGTCCCAGTAAATCAAAGTACTGCACACTTGGGACCATTAATACAGTATCTCTGCCACTTGTGATCAGTTTGAGGAAAAAAAGAGTGATGTTTTATTTCCTGTTTAACCACTGAACATCATAACTTACTCAAATCACACATGCATGAAACACATACCAATCCATTCATTCAGAGTGACTCTAAGCATGATATCATTATCTCTTATGTTGAGGATAAACTTAAACCTGTCGGCATCACATTACTCCAATGATAGTTGGCTGTGCATCCATGGGTACACTGTGGAGAGGAACTGCAAATACTTCATTTCAAATGTGGCAATTTAACAAAATATCGGCCCCTTTCCAGTGTGCTTCCCAAAAAGGCCCATGTGGTGGTGTTGTATAGTGTTTCTGCCTATCAGATTAGCAAATATATTTTCCAAAGAAATATTTTTAAATATTTTAAGTATATGATAAATCCTTTTTTTCCTCCTTTTTCCCCACCAAAGTCAAATTTCACCTCTAGCTGCCCATAACTGAGCATACAGACAAGCAGCTTTTCACATAAATGTCATGGATCCATTCCAAAATACGAGGATTCCAATTACAGGGGCACCAACAAGTTTCGATAACAATGAGTTAGTCATTGCTGCCAAAATTATTAACGGGAAGGGGGTGAAAAGTTACCAACGTACATATTAAAATGGTGATTAATTCTACAACCACAATAGGAGCTGTGTGTAGCCCTCCTTAGACCCCCGAGCTGCTTTGAGCTGAAAGCTAAATGAAAATAAATGCCATTTGTGGAGCAGCCGCGGTAAATGAATGCGGTTGTTTCAGTTTCACAATCTGAATATGGCGCCGGGGTCTTTCCACTTTATGGGAAACTCCGCGAATTGAAACAGACGTGCCTTGCTCAGCAGGACATGACAAAAATAGACACGTGTGTGTAGATGAAATACTTGACCCAGTTGGTTAAGAAATTCTGCGTTTGCTGTTGCAATCGGTTCTGCCCTTTGGTGCCTGAGCGGAGATGGTGACGTCAGTGCAGGACCTCAATATCCACTGTATTTTGAGGAACTGATTCCATTACAAAACTTTTTTTCTTCCGGAAATTCAGAAAATGTTAGTGATTGAGCAATGCAGCTGATCTAACTATCTGATATTGAACTGCCTTACATCACTGCACTTTTACATAAGTGTAAGAATACTGATATCAAATTTCCAATTTCATCTGTTTTTAGATCCACCATCAAATACAAATAATGTAGGTCTTTCTTCATGAGCTCTTATTTGCCATTTTATGATATTTTCATGAATGATATTATAGGTAGAGAGAGTAGCAATGATGTTGTTTTGGCTTTTGGCTTCATGCCCTTGTGTTTTTTTTGCTTGCCTGCTGGGCCCTAATGTGTTTCACCTGCAGTCTCTGTGCTCCCCCTACTCTTTCTTAGTTTGTCTGTGGATGTACTGTTCATGTTCCAGGTGTTATCACATTTGCTGTTTTTGTAGGGTTCCTGCTTTTTTAAGACACTTTAGTTCATTTATTAAAGTCACCTTCTCTGCACTTCACCCGCATTCGTGCTTTTTGGTATTTTCATTCTAACATTAGCTGTATTTTTGCTCATATCAGACCAAGTAAAGCTGTGGCTGCTAAATGCCTGAGTGTATTTAATTGCGTTTCACTGCATATCAAGTTATTAATCCTTTTATAAGAAAAATATAGTGCTCCTTGTGTAATTTTGCTCTTTCTCTCCTCTCCTAGGGCAGTATGCAACATAACTTGATTTTAAAGGAAAAACTGGCCTTTTCAAGGAAATGAGCATATGATTTCCCCTTTGTCTGGTCAGAAAAGAATCCAGCAAAAAAATTACAACAAAATTTAATCAAGAATTATTTCGTTACAATGTTGCTATTGAATGCATAAATGACCTTAAATGCCTTTATAGTCTTAAATGTTCATACATGCCAGTTGTTCCCTTTTTATTGTTTATAACAAAGTCGGTGACACTTTGAGAAACAGGATGTGAAATAAAAAAGGGGAAAGTCTGCCCTAAAGATAAAGATATGTCTGCCCCAAATCCTCCGCGATGAACCATTACAGACTATGATCATTTCGAAATCTCTGAGCGTTGGTGATAGGAAACAAAATGCTTTACGAGAATGAATATTTTGTCAAAATAAATGTTGCCTGGCAATTCTTTGGCCAAAATGTCATACTAATAATGTCAGGCAGTGTTTGCTGCTCATCCCCAATATAGCCACTGGATTAAATAAAGGTCAACATAAACAACATAACATGAAACGTCTTTTCTGGATGGGCAGTAAACAAATACACCATTTTTCCTCCCATGAACCACTTTTAACCCCAGATATTTTCAAGTCACCTAAAAAAATCCATATTTTAATTTTGATTTCACTCCTAACTACCATTTAAATATAGACAGTAAGCGTATATTGTACATAATACACACTATCTTATTATTTACACTGTACAGATAGTTACATTCATTGCATTTAAAATGTATTTGACCAGGTCTTGTTGATATTTCTTCTTCAGACGTCCACATGACCAGCATAAATGATATGACGGTGCTCCTTATTGCAGTTCAGTAACACATAACATCCAAATGTGGTCTGTCAGTGATTTCTGAATACTGACAAGATGTCTCCACCATAAATACTACTTCAGCTTACACTTCATCTAATAAATTTGACTATTACTTATAATATGATTTGATAAGGGTGTGTTTCGTTCTGTTATAGACTGGAGGAGCAGGAGCAAAGTACAGCATTAGCTGATGAGGAAGGCTTTAAGTCTAAATTCTCAGAGCACCATTAAATCAAAACAGAAGTATCAGGGATTGATACGAAAGAATCATTTCAGCACAGCATGCCACTCTACTCCACTGTAATGTTAAATGTGTTACAAAAAATTTCACAGAAAGAAAGAAATTTACAGTATTTCCTATCAAGATTTGTTGTCTTGTCTCTTTTTCTAAGGTATAATATTGTTGATAAGTGGGAGTAACAAATACCATCCTGTTTCACATTTCATGGTTTCATTAACCAATTTGGCAGAAAAACGATATAACGAATAAGTAACTGAATTTACTTAATTATTAGTCAAGATCTGATGAGTCATTTGAATGAATTCATTTACTATCTTTGAAATTATTTTAGGGCTTTATTGTATACGTTGCAAGCAGGCAAAAATAAAAAAAAAAATCTGCTCTGCTTTCTTTTCTGTGGTATTTTCTTGTTAGTCATCACACTTGTTTGGTATTTTGGGATGTTTACCATAGGTCTGTCGTACCACATGTCCTTGTTTGACTTCACCACAGGTTCTGGACTACTGCAGAAAGCACCAAACAATCTGAACCACAGAACATGTGACAAAGGTCCTGACAATGTGTGGCTATGTACCACCGAGGTTTCCCTTCCTCAATAACATATTATCTCCCATCACTCATACAAATTTCTTCCTGCAGGAGCGTGAGGTATTGTATGAAAGCCTATTTTACCACAGGGCAGGGTGTATGTGTGCATAGTGCTGTTTGCTTGTTACAGACAGCTGTGCCAAGGCCTGAGATCCACAGGGACAGTTGATGCTTATCACGAAGACTGTCTTCATGCTCATTCATTCTTCGTTCGTTCGTTCTCTCTGCACTGAAACATTTCAGCACATCCTGCCACTCTACTGTAACGTTAGTAGTTTGTTTTTCATTTTTTTCCTGAACATACAAATGTTTATATGTTTTATGGAGAAAACATTAACAAGCCATCTTAAGTCACTGAGGTGATCACGTTTTCATTGAATTCTGTACATAACATACAAAGCAGGCTCAACAATGGATACCCTAACATCGTCAGAGTGCAGGGAAGCCATCGAACTTGGCTTTGTTATAGTGTGAGGATCAGATCAGTTTCCACAAACTCACCAAATACATCTCATTCTTTTTTAATACAACAATAACACAGCTGTTTTTAATTTTAATTCTGTGTTATGAAAATGTTACAGTATTTTCTAGTCACAATTTGTTTGTCTTGTCTCTATTTTTAAGGTGAAACGGATGAGAACAAACTTTGAAAGGAAAACCATAAATTATTGACAGCATATTGACATAAGTGACCGCAGGAAATAATTTAGATGCCTTACATCCCGTTCTGTTTAACATTTAGATGTTTTATTATGTGATTTAGCAAAAAAAAGATAATATATAATTTGCTGAATTAACTTAATTTCAGTGCAAATATTGAGATACTGTGGTACCCCATGATTACAAGTTGATTCCTGCGCTGCTTTTTGCTTGTCTGAGATATTTCATTGGTATTTTGGATTGTTGCTCCTATTTTAGTAGTTTTTGGGTTATTTTGGGGATATTTACCACAGCTTCTAAGGTAGCCTGCAACACATGTCCTCCTTTTACTTTACCACAGTTTCTGGTAGGTACAGTAGAAATACAAAAGAATCTGGGCCAAAGAACATGTGACAAAGCTCATGAGGTTGCGCGGTAATGTACCACCAAACATAAGGTACATATTCTGAATATATTGTTTTATAGTCCAGTCAATGGAAGAATGATCGACTACAGAAACATGAGGTATTGAGTGAAAGCCTATTTAACCACAGGACATCTTGAAATGGTGTAGAAAGGTCGGACATATCTTTTTGTTTTACAAAAAGATATGTCCGAGTCGTGAATTTATCATGATTATTTTTTATTGAACTTACACATTTTAACTTGGCAGCTTGCTTGCCTCGTGGTTTCCTCAGCGACAAAGTTCACATGCCATATGCCTTTTGCATTTCACATGCGACCCACCCTGCAGAGCTTGTCTAACTTGCTTGGAATGCAGTACTGCTGAGAATGGGAGGGAACATTATGTACACAAAGAAAAGACTCTGTGGGCCGACAAACTGTATGAGCCATTTGCTGCATTTTACGGTGAAGCCCAAGCAAGACCGTCCAGGTAAGAGCTAACTGAATATGAAGTTACATGTGATTTACTGTAGCCTTTTTAAAAGAAATCATATCTATTCAGTTTATGAGTCTGAACAATGTCAAACAACCAGTATCGCTTTTGATATCCAAGACTCATGTAAAACTCATTGTAGTTCACCTTAATCGAGATGGATGTTGGATACGTTCTTTGTTTATTTCACATGTAATTCACTTCGCTCTTTATGGTTTTATTGTTAAACTGATGTCTTCCTGGTTTAAAAGATGGCACAGAGAAAAACTGACGGCACCCCCAGAGCTGCCAGGCGAAGATTCTGGTGGCACTTGAGACAGCGATGGAGGATGCTCGGGGTGTTTGAGATCAACCGAGAGCACGAGTTCTACCGCCTGACGTCCATGATAAAAGAAGGCATGGGCGCTTTCATTCAGGCCACTGTGGACGTGCCAGTACAGGTGAACCATCTTCTCATTTAAAGCCCCATGAAACAACGCAGACACAACTTCACTTGTTAACCCTCGACCTTTTTCCCCAGGACACTCTCACAGCCGAACATTTCAAAGCAGTGGAAACTCAAACCCATGAGGCAAGTGATTGTTTCCACCTTTTATTTCAATGACACAGCAATTTTTAAAGATCCAGTGTGTAGTAGTTAGGTAGATCTACAAGCAGGAATGGTGTTTAGTGTATAACCTAATCATAATGTTTCTGTTAGCTTAGAATGAGACCTTTATTATCTACACAGGGAGCCAGTTCCCTTCCCTGGAGCCTTTCATGCTGCATCACCAAGTTGCTTCAGGAACCCAAATTCAACCACTGGTTCTTGAGAGGACGTTTCATGTTTTTTCTATTACATGAAGGCCACTGTAGGTTTTCCTCCAGGCTTAAAAAGGAATTCAATTGGTTGCAATCTGCACCTTCACCGCTAGATGTCACACATTGAACCTTTAAAGCTTTGACTTATTTTCAGACCTGGATACTGCTGTCATTTTGGATCATATATTTCAATGTGCTTGTCCATTCATACCTAATTAATAATTATGTTGATTTTGGAAGTTCCTGTATGGTAAATTAAAGCAAATACTGTGAAATGTTTCAAGGCATCCTTTGAATCTTTACCTTCCAGGGGTTTGAGATGCAGACATTTGCACCGTCAGTGTTTGCCAAACTGAGGCGTTCGCTGGACCTCACAGAGGAGGAACACATGAACTCCCTCTGCTTGGGTGGCTGCTACCTCCAGTTTGTCAGCAACTCCAAAAGCAAGGCAGATTTCTTTGTCACGTGAGTATAATCCTCTGTTCCACTGACTAAACTAACTCTCCTCACAATTTACATCCAGTTCCAACATTTAGGGCCAATGTAGGATGTAATTTGGCCTCTATGTAGCGAGGTGGAATGAGTGTGGTGGTTGTGTTGGTAGATGGGCAGAAACATTTTGTGAAATACCATTCAATAATAAGTTGTGTCGTACCTCCAAAACAGAGAAGGCCTACACTGGTCATTAATACAAAAATTAATTTGCTGTCTACTACTGAGATTATTTCCAGAATAGTGTCCAACTAGTAAAACTCCAAATCTCATTTTTTTTATTGGTTTGTTTCAAGATTTAAAGACTGTTTCAAACCTTCTCTTTTGTTTAACAGGACCATAGAGTTTAGATATTGTAAGTCATTTACTATATTTACTGTATGGATTGGAGAACTGCCACTGGTGTCAGTGTTCATGCCAGGAGCTGTGACAGATCTTACTCTGACAAGGAACCTTTGATTTTATTTCATTTTATTTGTTTGTAATCTTAAGATTTATGTTTTTAATCTTATTCATAGTTTTCATGCAAGTGAAGAAACTGAGAACTAAAAAAAACTAAGAAAAGGTTGGCATTGGATATGAAAAATCACTTTGTTACCTATTATCCAATATTGACGTCTGTTGATGAGGGTGTACTTTGTTTTAGGAACGACAAGAGGTTCTTCCTAAAGACCCAGAGCAAGCGCGAGATCCGGTTCCTCCTGTCCAATCTGCGGGCATATGTGGACCACCTGGACAAATACCCTCATTCACTGCTGGTGAGATTTCTAGGTAAGAATGGAGCAGAGCAGTCCTCTCCACTGCTGATGACCCACCATGACACTCATGACACTCATTTGCAGGACGCTGTCACAGTGGAGCACAAAGACTCTGCTCGTCCAATCACAAGGAATTGTCGCCCACACAAACACATCCAAACTAATCTTACATAGGATCAATTAGCAATATGGTTTGAAATAAATGCAGCTGATTGATTAAAAAGCTTCTGCTGATCATGAGTTGAAGTAAAAATACACAATTTCATAGTATGCATCCTCCTTTCTACTTTCCAGGTGTCTACAGGATTGTGATTCCAAATGAAATACAGGTATGTCAGCAACATATTAACCAGGAGGATGATTATATATTGTATGACAGTAGTGTACAATTCAGTGTTGTCTGTTCTCCAGAAGTACTTCATTGTGATGCAGAGTGTGTTTTACCCCGATGAGAGGATCAACATTAGGTACAGATTCTGTTTTCTCCATATTTTGCTGTGTGTAATATATTTCATGGGTGCATAAGTGACTTTTTTGTTGTATAGATATGACATTAAAGGCTGTGAGGTGGGCAGATGGACAAACCCGGACACAGGGGGGAAACAAATGATAAAAGTGCTGAAGGACAATAACTTCAAAGGGCAGTACATTACATTAGGTGAGTGCCTTCGCCCCTGCATTTATTTATTCTACTTATTTCTGCAGTCATATGTGCAAATCAAGTGTACCATTTCAGATTCAGAGAATAAGTGCGAGGGCACACTAAATGGAAATGTTGGCGTGGTTGCTGCAGGTCAAGAGAAATCCTGGTTGGCCAGTCAAGTTAAAGCGGATGCCGCTTTTCTCCAAGAGCATAATGTGCTGGACTACAGTCTCCTGCTGGCCCAACAACCTCTGCACCGCGACGAGCGAGAAGGAAAACACTCTTTGGCTAATCTCGTCCTACGTACCACAAAGTAAGTTTTATACTGCATGTCCTTGGAGCATGTACAAACCCAATTGTTTTGTCAACTAGCCTTACTCACTGCAAACTTTAAAAAAACACACACACACAGTTCAAAAGCACCTACTGGTCACTTCATTTGGTCCACTTGTACACCACCAAGAATCGTCCACTTGCACATTGAGTTATTCCCTGTCCTTCATTCAAACCACCTCAGTTTTAGCTTCAGGGAATCAGAGGGAGTGTAAAGTGGACCGGTGCTGTAAACTCATTTAATCCCTTGGAATCATCTGTTCAACTGCCTCTGACACCCTTTGTCATAGACATTTTCTTATGGATCACTGCTACCAGCAGCAAAACTCTGGGAGAACTCAAACTGGATTGTTTGACTGACTGTGTGCTGATGAGGCTCAACTCCACCACCAGGAGGAGCTCAAAGGAGCTGAGCAACAAAAATGGCTAAAATAATCAACACACAATAATTAATAATCACCAATATTAACCAAGAGACTGACTAAACTTTTTCAAGAACAACAACAAGAAGTCAAGTCACACGCGTACGCCAAGAAGTCATGGCTGCTCTGTAGCGGCAGACATCACATTGCATTTTCTGCATTGCGTGGTCATGTGATCACTGTTTCATGTCACAAGACTGTGTTCTAAAGTCATGAATGGGCAGATCCTAAACCGGAATCAATCTGTTTTTATTGTCTTCGACTTGGCTTTATAAGAGCACTGTTAAACTCTCAATTCTGAAAAGAAGCCCTGCCCTTTTGAGCTATGTTCTGAGAATTATTTTTGTCTCTCCTGTAGGTCTTTGGATTTGGATGTCAGTCCCACAGGGTCAGACCCTCAAACTGTTCCACTACTGGAAGGGACCCAAGGTGAGACGGTAACAGACTGTGGGTCAGGCCAGCCACAGGCAGCAGCTGAGGATGCTGGGGAAGAGATCCCCCTGCAGGAGATGAACTGCCCTGTGAAAGAATCGAGGACCGACTCAGCACTACAAGAATTCCAGGAGCATCATCACAGGTTGCTGCCTAACTGCAAAAATGCCATTCATGTGATCGATGGGCCTGACCATCGCTACTTTGTGGGCATCATAGACATTTTTACTGTCTACAACTGGAAGAAGAGGCTGGAGAACCTGTGGAAGAGCACCCGCTACCCAGGCAGAGACTTTTCCACGGTTAGACCCACCAAGTATTCACACAGGTTCTGCCAGTGGATACAGGACCACACTCAGTGACAAAATGCAGAAGGCAATGATAAACACACTGTATGACACCCAGTGTCCACTGGGTGGGGCTGTGACTAATTCTGCTTCTGTCTTCATACCTACATTTTCCTTCTCTCTCATTAAAATACTATTTGTTGCTGTGCTATTCGAGATGCACGTCAAAATGCATCTTTTAACACCTTGAAAACTTTACTGGGTGAGATGATGATACTTGCAGCATGTTTAAGCTCCTCACCTGCTTGTTTCATTTTTTTTTAATGAAAATTAGCTCTTCAAGATAATGCCTGTTTTAACCATCACAGTAAAGAAAAAAATGGGTGGTATTTCTTATTCAATCTTTCTCTATATATATATTTTTTTAAAAAAAACAATAAAATACTACTGCCCCAGAACTGTTTCTACAAATGTCAGCACTCTACTGGAGGTTTCAACTCCATTCTTCCAAAAGATATTCCCTCATTTGGTGTTTTGATTATGGTGGTATGGAGACCAAAATCTGTTCAGATCTGTCGACTGTGAAGGTCATAGATTATAATTCACTTCATTTTCATACTCATCAAACTGTCATGAAAAATTCCATGGCACAGAAAGGCATAACAACATCATGATACAGGTGATAATATAGTAGGGCATGAAAATCCACACAAAGTGAGATTGTTTCCAGATTCAGAGTTGTGATATCCAGTACTTTCTGAGGTTGAACCAGCACCACTGCTCTAACCACTAAGCTATCAGCTTTAATGTAGGCACAGTGTATAGCAAGGTATCAAACTCATCATGAAAATGTTGTGGTATTGTGAGAAATCCAAAATACAATGAAAAACATTGTCGGCACATTGCACATTGTCTGGTATGACGAAAAACTCAGCTAAGCTCACTTGAACCCTGCTATCACATGATTGGCTGTTTGGATAATTACATGAAGATGTACTGTGCATGCAGGAGGAAGATGAGTTGCTAATATTGTGCTCTGTGAGTATATACTGTCAAAGCAAACTTTTTGATTTGCAGTTAGTACTGTATACAACACAAGCAACATGCTTTATGTTTTTGAACTTGTCAGGAAATGACTTGTGTCAATTTAAGAATTCTTCCTCGAAAAAAAAGTTTATTAGTCACTGTCACATTACAGTCACACCTACAGTATCATGTGCGGATCACACTGCTCTGAAAGACGACAACTCCTTTCACTATCATATAGAAATGAGGTTAACACTAGAGGCATGTTGTTTACTGCTTGAGCTTGCATGTAAACATTATGAGGTTTATGGCTCTGAGCTTATTATGGCAGGGGCGAGCTACATAAATAAATCTGTCTAACAAAGTGACACTGCATATTATGAAGTTCTATACTGAAAGACTGTGCTTGTGTGAAGCAAATCTAAAATTTCCAAAGTTCCTATTGTGGTACATTTACCATACTTTCATTTTTTAAACTACAATAAAAAGCTAATGAACATTTCAACCAGCTAAAACATTACTGTTCTCCTGCAAATTTGCCCATTAGTTTAATTCTCTGCTGTTCCCACAGAGAAAATCTGATCTCCTTTTACTGACAGGTTTTACGCTAACAGTAAGTCACTGCATCCATCAACGGCTTTGCGCTCTACTGAAGTGTCCTTGAGCAAGGCTCTGAGCAGGCTACCCAGTTATTCACTGGATAGGGGTTACAGCAGCACGTCTATAAAGTAGACAGTGCATTTCTCAAAGAAATACTGCATTGATGCGTGTGTGTTGTGGCTGATGCTCCGCAGCCCTGACAGCTGGTCATAGCTTTGACGAACGTCACGACCCGGGGTCGCGTGGAGAATTATTCCATCAGGGTCAGAGTCAGCTTTGAAGTTCTTCATCCTGTGGGAAAAAAAGTTACATCATCACTGGCTTGTGTTTACTTTGCGTGTCTGTGGCAATCACAGTTGGTGTTGATGAAACTTAGATGATACATGGAAATGGCGTTGATTTACGTACTGTTTCAGCAGTGTCAGCAGTCTCCTCTCCCTCTGTTTGCTCACTGCCAGCGGTGAACGCCTCGAAGTCGGACAGCGCGCTCTCCACTGCCTCCTCGTCATAGTCGGTCTGGTATTCATCGGACAGTTCCTCTGAAGGCAGACGAGAGCGGACATGTCCATCCACTTTTTTGAATCACGTTATAAAACGAATATTTGAAGAATTTGAAATCCTGATCTGTATGATTAATTATGTGGCGCCTTATATGGACAGTAGTTCCTTTGAGCTTTTTTTTGGATAAAATAACATTTGCACCCTGAAGCAATTCATGGATGAACATGAGGTTATTTGTTGTATGTGTATTTGAAGTCACACATTCACTGCAAATCAAAACATCAGAGTTTCTAAGAAGTGCCACAGATGTTTCTGGTTTCTGTAACTCTATCACAGATTTTCTAAAATACACAGAGATATCCCTACACATACTGCAAATCAAAAGCAGGCTTTCATATTCAATTTCTTTTTTTTTTAGATATATATGACACTCTTCAGTTTATGATTTCAATATGTTATGGATAACTAACCATTGACTAAGGCATTCTTGACAGGTTCTATTCTCGACACAATCTCCGCCAGGTCGGTGAAGGAAGCATTCGGACAGGTGACCACCTGAAAAACACATGCCGTCATTCCAATAAAGACTTTAAAATTTCAGTTTACTCTCACTCTTTTTGATTGACATTTAGATCAGACCGGCATCAATAAAAACACCTACAGCATGAAGTTTAATTAATAACGGCCCTGTTTTTGTATCTGTGTAGCTCGAGTGTAATGACGTGCTAATAAAGACGTCACCAATAAGAGAAGAGGAGATGGTAAGCATGTAAATGCAGCACTTGTGGAAGCACGTCCAGGCCATGGCAGACTGTGAAACCCCACCACAGACTTGTGACAGCGATGCCACTACTTCTGGATGTACTTAACAAAATCTATGTATAAAAGTTGACAGGCTGAAAAATGTGCAAGCAATGAAGACCATCCCTCTTCAGGTGACCTGGTTCTGTATGTGAGGAAGACCTTCTCCGGGGTTAACCGTCACTGGAGATTCTCCAGCAAGCTTGGAAGGGGAGGGGCAAGGGGAGTGTCAGTCTGAGCCTGTCTTCCAAATTGTGTCAACACATAATTCATACTGGTCTAAAAGCAGGCTTGTCAATCAGACTGTCTATTGACATTCAAAGAGACGTTCAACACTGTGATTCTCCCCCAGATATTTAGGATCTGTGTAGATGATAGCTGTTAATCAGAATCAGATCACAAGCCACGTGTGATCCCTTCTCCAGCTGTCAATCATGACAGGTCTGACAAAACCCTGCTCCCCATATGCCACAACATAAAAACATATTTTATTTTCCATGCAGGCAGTGCCTGCAGAGCGCACTCACGTGGCCGGTCTTGGTCTTGTAGAACTCTTCCTGATGTCTGTCCTTAAGCATGCTATCCACCACCCTGCTGCGCTGCCACACATCGAACAGTGTCTTCCCGTGCTGGTATCCTACCTCCTGCAGCCACAGGGAGGGAGGGTGGGTCAGGGTCACGTTCAGAGGCAGCAGACAGAGGAGGCGCGGAAGAATGGCATTGAGGTAAGAGAAAGGAGACTCACCGCGATCTCATCGAACTTGCCGAACTCAAGCGTGCCGTAGTGGTCGATGGGCGGTCGGATGTACTCACAGTACTCACTGTCTCTGACCTGCTCCAGCTGCCGCACGCAGCAGACGTAAGCCAGCCGGGTTTGGATCTCTGCCATGTTCAGGACCTGGAAGGAAGTGAGTTTATGTAATCATATGCAGCGCTGCTAGGTTTTTTCAAATGTAAGTGAAAAACTGTGTACCTTGACTTTCTCAGCCAGTGGGTTGAACCGCTTCCACAGCAGCCACCAGCCATTCAGGGAGTCACCATAGTTGGTCAGGTTGGTTTCATCCCGGCTACCAACATCGATTGCAATCACAACCTTGGCTCCCATGGAGCGGGCCACGTCAGCTACATTCCAACACAACAACCACGTCAAGGTTTTGTTTCATCTACCCTGATGCTTTACTTTTTTTAATAACAATTATTAATAATTATTAATTTGAATAAATTTGAATATTCACAGTTTGTACAGATTTGTATTCATACTATATCCTGCCTCATAATCACTGTTGTACATGCAAATAAACTTAACACCACAGACCATAAATAGCTACATTACTGAAACCTCAAAAATCAAATTTTTTATGGCGTCACAGGCTTTGCACTCTTTAATACATATTTGTCCCAGTACTGTCTCTGCGCTCCTCACCAGGCAGGTTGTTGATGTACCCTCCGTCCATGAGTAAATGTCCATCTTTAGGATCGCAGAGAGGGGGCAGGTAACCAGACAGGGACATACTGGCCCTGACGTACCGCCAAAGTGAACCTGAAAAAAAAAAGTTGCATACAGGGTTGAGAATTTGAGGGTTGAGGAAAAATTCCAGAAAATTTGCTTTCACAGCTTTTACCACTGCAAGGATTTTGTCATTTTGTCTCGGTCAAGAACTCATATACTGAAGACACGAGAGATCACACAAAGGTGTGAGGTGTAGGTGCAGAAATCAAAGTGGGACAGACCGTCAGTGTGAACCCTCATGGAGGAAGCAGTGATATCTGTTGTAATGTTGAAGTACGGCAGCCACAGGTCCTAGCAGAAAAAAGACTTGATCATATTTGGAGACATTTGTCATTTGTAAGGAGACCACGTAGCCATAATCACTGAATCACTTTTGGTAAGTTCTTTAAGTGGTCAGTTAAGTAATACGTCACGAGGCTTTTAATTTCATGAACTCAACCCAACCCAACTCAACATCTTAGATCATATTTAGTTTGAAAGAAAGCCCCCACCTTACCTCTATCTGTTTGCCCTTGAAGACAGAACTGATGCCGGAGTTAAAGGACGCTCCAGAAAACATGGAGGTGATTGGATAGGTCAAATCCAATATCTTCTTAAAGTAAGAGGTCATATCCTGAGGGAGGAAGGGAGTTACAAAGGGAAGGAAAGGAAAGTGTGATTCTGATAGGTGAAGATCAAACCTGTTTTTGAGGCCAAAATCATTTCAATCATCAATTCATCATTTTCAAAATGAGTGAAAACAAGTAAGTACTTCAGTGTAATGTCAACACACCATGGCCCAATCCCGAGCCCGGACCCTCGTTCGACTGTAGCTCTTCTCCTCAGCGTACAGGGCTCCCATGAAGGAGCCGATGGAGGTGCCCCCCACCATGTCGATGGGGATCCCTGCCTCGCTGAGTGCCCGCAGGATGCCGACCTGAGAGCAGCCCCTGAAAACAGTTTTAAAAAATCATTACACGTGATGCGTCATGTCACATTTCTGTTCAAATGCCATCAAAATGTTCTCTTAAGGATCTGACAACTCCAGGGGATTTTTTTGAGACTATGTTAAGATGTAATGTGTCTTATCCCTTCAATATACCTTCAGATATGTTACATGATTGGTTCAATCATGGCACTAACCACACAAACCCACTCGAAAAATGGAGAACTAAATATCTAGTGCGAGCCTTCACACAAAGGGCAAATATGGCAGCTTTATCTAACTGATGTGTCTCAGGTCATAGCTGAGAGGAACGCAGTCCCTACCTTGTCAGAGCTCCAGGACAAGCCAGAGCAGTGAGAAGAAGAAACAGATCAGTCAGAGTACAAACAACCACAATACACCTGCTTCGTGGATAAAATATTATGCACATCATGTACTGATGTATAGTAATTATTAATTCATTATGTTTTTGCTTAGTATTGATTGACTTGTGCGTGGGGGTTGATACAATTTTGTTTGTGAATGCTAAACTTTAATACTGTACTGATGAAAAAAAAAAAAAAGAAATGTCCTGCAGTGGGCTGACACTAACACAGACTCACTTTATTCCAGATAGAATAATACCATAAGAAATACTGTGTTATACTAAGGTTTATACTAAAAATTACAAAAGTGATGATAATGAATGTATTGATGTAGCTATGTTTGTTGGTAAGCACAACAAAATCTTGCTCAAGTGCATTTCTTGAAAATCAAATATGAGCAAACTTTGGGCAAGTGAAAATATTATTATGACACCACATGCATCCATCCATTTGCTATACCACTGATAGGGTCACAAGGGGCCGGTGCCCATCCCAGCTGACACCGGGTGAGGGTGGGGTACACCCTGGACCGGTCACCAGTCTGTCACAGGGCTGACACATAGAGGCAAACAACCATTCACAGTCACAGTCATTTTATTCAGTTGCAGTACCTGGCACCCCCTCCACCGAGCACGAGGGCGATGCTGTTTCCTGTCAGGATCCTGGCCAGGCGGGAGAAGTCCGAATGACGATCTGGACATTTTTCAAACACGCGCTGGTACAATTCTCTCTGAAAAAGTCACACACACACACAAACAAACGTCAAGCGTTGGCAAACTGGGCTGCAACTGCAAATAAAAGGCTGAAGAGTGAACTGTGAGGTTAATACCAGCTTAGGTAGACTCCTCCTGGAGAACACCCTGCGGGGGCAGGACAGGTGGTGGTGTTTGGAGATCCAGCTCCGCATGTTGAGCCACTCGGCTGTCCCTTTGGGCTGCGGGCCATCCTCCTTGTGCAGCAGCACCAGCTGCTTCTGAGCCCGAACCGCGCTCCCCTCCAGCATCCGCTCCAGCTGAAGTCGGGGAAGCAGAGAGTGTCCAAGTGTAGGGAAACAGCCACGGGCAAAGTCAAAGTGAAGTCTATCAAAGTGTTACTTCACCAAACCACAAGAATTTAACTTTGTATTCCTCTGGAATTGAACAACCTGAACCCTGTGTATGTTCTGGTCACACACCACACTGACATCAATATCAGATTATCTAACTTGATAAACCTTGGCCAAGGTGGATTCAAGATACAACTCCAGGATAATGGTAAACACCTTTAACAGTAGGTTTAGTCAGGAAAAATGAATTAACATGAATGCAAACACTAATTAATAAAGACCCTGGTGTTGACACCGTGGATTAATGACTAATGACTAATGACAGGGATGGAGCCGTATGAATAACAGCCAATCTGAGATCCTTCCAGAGGTGAAAATATCATAATTAAACTAAAGCAAAGGTCAGATGACATCTTCAATTATCTATTAATGTAAACCTAGAGGTAGGTAAAACATGGCTCAGAAATATTAAGTACTAAGTATTCTAAAACAGTGCCCAATGTATCGCTGCAGAAGGAGGTTGTGTCTTTGAAGCACAGCAGTGCGATGGGAACAAAACCAGAATTCATAGAGGAGAGGAAGGAATGGTGAGAGCTCCCACTTTTAAAAAATGTAAGCTTACATACCCCCAACCTGGGTATGTTTAAAAGGAGATGAAATCAGGATGAAAGGTTAAATCAGACAGCGTGACATCAGGAGGAGACGTAAGGGGAAGACAAATTTCACCGCATGTTAAAGCTTAGAGAAGTAAATAATCAAGAAGAGAATCTATTAAAGGTGAAAATGAACCTTTTCTAAGGACTCTTAACATCTGATGCAGGATGGAGAGGAAAATGGGTGAGCTGGAGTCCTGCAAACTGGGAGAAACGTGATCAACTCATCGCTTGTGAAACTGAATTCCCGCCACAGGACCATGTACTGAGGTGCATGAGTGTGATTTCATGTTATCTCACTGGTCAGCAGGTGGCGGTAATGCACCGAGAAACACAGTAATGAAGAGGAACGAAACTTTAAATTATGGATGTAAACAATGCAGGATTTTAAATGCATGTTTTTAACGTTGTTTTCACAGCTTTTGTCCAATTCTTCATTTTAACTGAAAACCAAGTAAAGAAGAATTGGGATGTAGAAGCTGATTGCTAAATGAAAGCTCAGTATCTGTGTAGATGTAGCATCAACACTGACCTCGCCCAGAGCGGGCTCCTGCTCACCCAGTCCCACAATGATGATGCAGTCCGCCTGACGGATGCAGCGCTGGGTCCAGGGCGTGAGGCCAGAGTCCGACTGGTAGAGGACGATGCGATGGATGTCCTCCTGCTGCCCGAGCCAGCTGGACAGACGGTACTCGTGGACGCTTTAGAGGAGGAGCACATCTCAGTTTAACTTCAAAAAAATCAGAAGCTGATCTATCTAGGGTTGAATTACTTAAACAAATGTCTACCTGTCCAGAGCAGCAGAGCCTAGTCGCTGTTTGATGATGTCACTGGTCAAGAGTTGAGTAGGACCTTCAGAAAAATAGAAATAGATCAAGCAACCATTGGACAGACACAGAATGTGTTGACCAAAGATTGGATATGCGGCAGGTGTACACAGTCAGTACTGCAGGCCTTTACTTTTCTTCATAAAGCCGTGGACCTTCACGACAGAGGCTTTCAGGTAAAACCAGCCATCACAGTTTTGAAGTTTTTGTTACATGTTAGGCCTCATGGCTGGCTGTACATCTTCCAGCCTGGATCACATGCCCAAATAATATTTTGTTATTCTCTTTTTTTGTTTTGTTGTGTTTGTTTGGATCATATACTTTACAGTCTGTACTATGGATGAGAGAAGTCACTCTCATCTTCTTTTTTCGACATAAAGTTTAGTGAAGTGGGTAATTCCAGCATAGCTCCACCATGAGTCTTTAAATAAAAAAAGAAAAGGTTACTTGTGCTTCTGGATCTTTCTTTACTTTTACAGTTTGCATTAAATAAAGACTGGACCATTTTATTGAGAAAAAACATCTTCTCCTGCTGCTGGGTCAAGCTCCTCAGTTTCCTTTAATAATGAATATGATATATTCTGCTCACTTGGGTCACAAAGAAGAAATGACTTATGCGAGACTTCTATGAGGATCCAAAACAGAGAATTAGAGATGCCCTTTAATGCCAGAAACATTTACAGTATGTGTGTGAGTGCATCTGTGTGGATTATTGCTTTTATGGCTACAGATTAGCATTAATATTGTTATGAATATCAGCATGAAAGTTAGTGATGTTCATATTGAGCACAATCTGCAACAGAAGCCACACTGAAGGCAGCCTGTTTAGACTACTGTGTGTATGTTTGTGTGTGTGTGTGTGTGTGTGTGTGTGTGTGTGTGTGTGTGTGTGTGTGTGTGTGTGTGTGTGTGTGTGTGTGTGTGTACCAATGCCACTGAGCGCGTGCTGCAGCTCCAGAGTGAAGGAGGTGAGTGGGACCTCCTCAGACACAGGCAGGATGGCCACAGTGGACAGGTTGGAGGCCGGATTCCCAGCATCCCACTTACTGGTGGGGGTGTTGAGAGCCAGACTGCGCGCTGCGGGGGGAAAAAGGTGTTTCTCTTATCACACAGGCAACATAATCTCCTACGTACTCTCCATGATCATTTAAAATACAGCACTGGGTGTCCTTTCTTGCATATGGTCACTTGATTTGTAACTCAATCAGTCCCATCCTGACAAACACTAACAGAAGGAGTATATGAGTACCGGCCAGAGGTCCGTTGATCTGCTGCATGTTGCCCAGGATCTTCTGGCCCAGCAGGTGAATGAGCCTGGTGACCACCTGAGGATACCTCCTCTTGATTGAGTTCAGAGCTCCCTCAGGCAGCTTGGCCAGCTCGGAGTCTCTGACAGCATGGACGGTGGTGGCTCGGTTCATGTGCGTCAGGGCCTCCACCTGAACAGGCCACACAACAGGTGTCATACTGCAACTACCATAACGGACTCTTCCTGGAAATGTGTCCTCATTCCTTTATTTTTTTAAAGAAGTGTTTACATTTACTTTCCTTTGTTTTCAATTGAAAAAATTATGTTCCAAACCCATACAGGACCCCACATGCCACTCACCACACCAATTAAGTCCCCACGACCATACTCTCCAGCCATCTCCTTCTTCCCATCATCCTTTGCGATGACAGAGCGCAGTCGGCCACTGAGGACGATGAAGGTGCTGTCTGACTTGTCTCCTTGTCTAGAAACAATAATCAGCATTCAGGAAAACAACCAAATCCAACGACAGTTCACCTACATGCAAATATGATTTTATTAATTTCATATTTTCTTTTTCTTTCATAGATTTTGTACAATTTTCACAGTCTCTCATTTTTCCAGCATGATTGTAACAGACTTCTTTATGTCCTAGTTTCTTTGCTGTTCTTGTTTCCAAAGAGTAAATGTATTAAATTAACTGGTGTTCATATTGATAATGCATAGATTGTGTTAGTAAGAAGCCCATCTGTGGCTCCAGAGTAGATACCTGTAGACAGCACGGCCCGCCTCCACAGCCATCCAGTCCAGGGCGAAGTCGATCTGCCTGACAAACGGTGACACCCTCTTCACCACTGTGTGAGCCACATTCAACACCACCCTGGGCTCCTCGCGCATTATCCTGCAAAGTTGGAAACACGGGAGAGTTTTGTCTGCGTCCGAACTGAACTGAACAACCAAACATTTGGCGTGCACGAGCCTACTCATAGAAGTGAGCCTTGGAGATTGAGAGGAAGGTGCAGTCTCTGTGAGCACGGACGGAGAAGATGAGGGGCTCCCCCGTGAGGACGGCCAGGTGGCCCACCATCTCACCCGGGTGGGCGACGAACAGCAGGGACTCTTCCTCGCGGTCGATCATACGCTGGTAAACGTGGAGCAGCCCTGAGATGACAAACGCCACGCTCACATCCTGGAAGTAATGTGGAGGAGAATGAGTCAGTTAATCAGTATGAAAGTTTGATGAAGCTCAAGCAAAGGCTGGTTTTGTCTTTTGTGAGTTCAAAATATGTATATTCTTTTTTTTGGAGTTTTTGATCCCTAGTAGCTCTATGGAGCGATGATCTGATTGTATGTGTTTTTGTTTGTTTGTAGGCACACAGTCCTGCCCACAGAACACTATTCCTCTGAGCTACAGGTGCTGGTACAGAACCAATAAATGCAGCAATGTGCCAACAAAGACCAAGAGGAGAATGTCACCAAGGAAACATGGATGGAATCATTGCATTACTAAATTTGGTTTATACAAACTTTTCCTCCTTCATGTTGCTTCCCTTTGAGGCAGGGCAGTAACATTCAATCATGTCCATCATGACCATCATGACTTTGTCTCCTATCGTGTTTATTTTGAACAGTTATGCTCCACAACACCAACTCCTTGTCAATGATATCCTACTTAGTGAAACTCTAACTGATTTTATAATTACACAAAACATAATGAGCGGCCCAACACACTGACCTGGTCTCCCTGATGGGCCACGACAGAGCCAGTTTTGACCTGGCGAAGGTTCACCCTCCCCTCCAGCAGACTGTGGTCCTGAGGACATCACAACAATTTCAAGACACAGAGAGACAAGCATCTTGCGATAACTGCCTCACAAACATGGATACAACACCTACTTATCTATAACATTTTACTGTTTAATCTTCCCTGCTGCTGTCACACTCAAATTTTAATACATGTAGAATTAAATTGTGGTTTTCCCCATGTGGTTGAACACATGTAGTGTGTACTGGAAGCTACCTGTATTTGGATGACCTGCAGCAGATCCTTCTTGGCAGCCTGGAAGATGGCGTTGACTTTATTATGATGAACGTTTCCTCCTCCGGCATCACTGTATTGGTAAACAGCAGATGGAGCGTGCTGCATTGTGACACTTTTCTTTAGAATAGACTGAGAAAAGCAAAGAAAGAGAGTCACATGATGGCCGTTAGAAAAACCACCCACTCTGTCTGTGTGTGTGCACATGCAGTGTACAAAAATAACACACTAAATCCACTATGTAGCATCAACCACTGCTTAAATCCAGCTGTCTCTTCCTGTAAGCCTGAAAAAATATCTGTTTATTTCAGTTGAAAAGGCAGATCCTTAAAACTCCTTATCCTTAAAACAAACTAAATCAGTGGTGACGGGAAAAGAGAGAGATGTATTCTGTCTCCAATCATAGACGCTGCTTCATTTCCCTTGAGCAAGCAGTTGAACTTGTTCATTAGTGGGCAGTGTGGCTAATGATGAGACATGGGGGAAGAACAGTGGTTGTCAGAACTCCCACGCTCAGTGAACCGTCCACGACAGCCGACCTGTCTGGATTCAAGCCCGGTGTAAGAAAGACACTTCTGATCAGAGACCTTCACAGGACTGTTAGGCGCCATCTCCTCTTTGGTGGATGCAGACCGTTCATAAACTCTGTTGAGAGCGGCCGACATTTCCCCTGCATGACACACACACACATAAATCAATAAAATCACAGAGGGTTTTGTACCATCAACAATAATCATCAACACTACTTTTTTCACGTTTCTTTACAACTGAGATATCTGGTGGAATCGTTTACTGGCTCATCGGCTTAATTTCAAGTTTGCTGGTTGAATTAATTGATTTTGGTGAGCATAAACGTTGCATAGCAAGGCCTTGTGCACGAGCCTGATTATTAGCAGGAACATCGGTGGCAGAAGTTTGCAATTACTGATGATGTAGTTTTGTAAAAGTTATTATTGATGATTTGCAAAAAGACTTGAAATTGGCACACACGGAACTGACAGAAAGTTGGATTTCATGTTTGTTTTAAAATGTAATGCCTACTTATTTTTCCTTTTACAAACATTACACTTTGTTCAACTGTAATAAACTAAGCTAATAGCATGCAGCGCTGACATACGCCACATGAACAAATGTCATGGACCACCTACATGAGCTTTTGTGATACCCCGCTCTAAGTCCAGAGGCATTAACATGCACATGGGTCAATTCATCCAAAGGAATATTTGTGAGGTCAGACACTGATGTCCATTCTGGTTCAAACCCAAAGGTTCTGTCACACCGAACTCATCCAACCATGCCTTTATGGACTTAATGAAACACCTGAATTCAATGATTAAGACGTGTGGCCCAGTACTTTTTGTCTATTTAGTGTAGTTTGTTGAATTGCAAATGTCTTATTGAGACAAGAAAAGGGCTAAAAATAAAAATCTCTAAAATGTGTTCATGTGAAAGTATGAAAAAAAGATACTGTGTATACCTGTAACAGCTGTTGGGGTGGAGAGAGAACGAGATTTCTTGTATTTTGATGAGGACATGTCAGAGACGCTGGACTTTTCTGTTACAGTATACACCGGGGAAACAGACAACTTTAGACGACCGTCACTACACACACGCGTTACTCCAACCTGAGAGAGAGTGCTGTTTGTGACCTGCGTCGGCCTTTTCAGAGCCCAACTCGTCAGAGTGAGACGGCTGCCTGCGGAGGCCTCTGTGTGAATGAGCCTCACCCAGAACATGGGCCACCGACACCAAGGAGATGGCTTGGCTCTCCTGCAACACACACATCAAACAATATGTTCAAAAAAATCATCACGAACTAAATATAGAATATTGCTCCATTGACCTGATGAGTTGTTAATTATATATTCATATTCTGTGATGAAATTTCACATAGTTGCAATACATCCGCACGGAGGGATTGGAAAAATATAATTATGTTGAATTGAATGGATTGTCTCAAGCTATGAAGCTTCAATGTTGAATGTTAGGAAGTCCCACCACGCAGGCAGATGCAGGGGACAGTGTGACAAACAAAGACAAGTGGGACGACAAGTCCGTTCAGAAGCCCGAACATTCAAACTGGCATAGTTCTGTGGATGGGTCAACTGAACAATTATCAACAGCTATTCTGATAATCAATAATAAGCCATTGCTTAAGCAAAAATCCCAAACATTTGCAGGTTGCAGTTGTTCAGATATGAGGAGGATCTGCAGCTTCTGCAGCTTTTCTTGGTCAGGAGTGACAGTAAACTGGTCAGACGAAATCAAGTCATCTGAAGTTCTGCAACGGTTTGATGGGTGTTTTTTTCATTTTTCACTGACTAAATTATTTATCAACTAATTGAGGTCCGCAGCCCAGTCAGGAGCAGGAAATCTGAACTATACAGTGGCATATACAGGCTAACCGGGCTTAAAGACAGCTGAACTCTGATAAATGCACAAGAGGAAAGTATAGGTGATCCAATCATGTCAGACAACAGAGCGAGGAGCACAGGTACATGAAGGAAGAAGTACCGGATTGAAGAGCTCTGTGGTCAGGCCGAGGTAGTTGTATAAGACAGCCATGGCCAAAAGTTTTGAGAATGACACAAGTATTGGTTTTAAAAAAGTTTGCTGCTTCAGTGTTTTTAGTCTTTTGTCAGATGTTACTATAATATACTGAAGTATAATTACAAGCATTTCATAAGGGTCAAAGGCTTTTATTGACAATTACATTAAGTTTATGCAAAGAGTCAGTATTTGCAGTGTTGACCCTTCTTTTTCAAGACCTCTGCAATTCACCCTGGCATGCTGTCAATTAACTTCTGGGCCACATCCTGACTGATGACAGCCCATTCTTGCATAATCAATGCTTGGAGTTTGTCAGAATTTGTGGGTTTTTGTTTGTTCACCCGCCTCTTGAGGATTGACCACAAGTTCTCAATGGGATTAAGGTCTGTGGAGTTTCCTGGCCATGGACCCAAAATTTTGATGTTTTGTTCCCCGAGCCACGTAGTTATCACTTTTGCCTTATGACAAGGTGCTCCATCATGCTGGAAAAGGCATTGTTTGTCACCAAGCTGTTCTTGGATGGTTGGGAGAAGTTGCTCTCAGAGGATGTTTTGGTACCATTCTTTATTCATGGCTGTGTTCTTAGGCAAAATTGTGAGTGAGCCCAGTCCCTTGGCTGAGAAGCAACCCCACACATGAATGGTCTCAGGATGCTTTACTGTTGGCATGACACAGGACTGATGGTAGCGCTCACCTTTTCTTCTCTGGACAAGCTTTTTTCCCGAAGCCCCAAACAATCGGAAAGGGGATTCATCAGAGAAAATGACTTTACTCCAGTCCTCAGTAGTCCAATTCATGTACCTTTTGCAGAACATCAGCCTGTCCCTGATGTTTTTCCTGGAGAGAAGTGGCTTCTTTGTTGCCCTTCTTGACACCAGGCCATCCTCCAAAAGTCTTTGCCTCACTGTGCGTGCAGATGCACTCACACCTGCCTGCTGCCATTCCTGAGCAAGCTCTGCACTGGTGGTGCCCCGATCCCGCAGCTGAATCAACTTTAGGAGATGGTCCTGGAGTTTGCTGGACTTTCTTGGGCACCCTGAAGCCTTCTTCACAACAATTGAACCTCTCTCCTTGAAGTTCTTGATGATCCGATAAATGGTTGATTTAGGTGCAATCTTACTAGCAGCAATATCCTTGCCTGTAAAGCCCATTTTGTATAAAGCAATGATGACTGCATGTGTTTCCTTGCAGGTAACCATGGGTAACAGAGGAAGAACAATGATTTCAAGCACCACCCTCCTTTTAAAGCTTCCAGTCTGTTATTCTAAGTCAATCAGCATGACAGAGGGATGCCCAGCCTTGTCCTTGTCAACACTCTCACCTGTGTTTACGAGAGAATCACTGACATGATGTCAGCTGGCCCTTCTGTGGCAGAACTGAAATTCAGTGGAAATGTTTTTTGGGGGGATTAAGTTCATTTTCATGGCACAGTGGGACTTTGCAATTAATTGCAATTCATCTGATCACTCTTCATAACATTCTAGAGTACATGCAAATTGCCATCATAAAAAATGAGGCAGTAGACTTTGTGAAAATTAATATTTGTGTCATTCTCAAAACTTTTGGCCATGGCTGTACACCGTGTGTCAGTGGAACGCTTCATTTCTGCTAATTATCCTAAATTACAGACGCGCTGCACAATGCGGATGCATCATATCGTGCACAAAGTCAAAAGAACAGAAGGAGAGTGACATCAGACTTACAGTAATGATGTCCAGGATGCTCAGCAAACTGTGGACACTGTCTCCTGGTAAAACGTCTTTCACCACTGCATCTGTACCGTCCTACAGTTTGGAAACAACAACGGTTCAACAATCACAGCACAGAAATGATTTCCTACACAGCTCTCTTGTCTCTCCACACCGATCACCAGCGCACGCCAGACGACCGTCAGCCCCCGCGCTCTTACGCTCTCGTGGATGCACAGCTCCAGGCGGCCGTCTTGCACAACGTAAATGCTGTCATCTGTGTCGCCCGGTCGGAAGAGCGGCTCTCCCTGGTGCAGCTGAATCAGCACCATGTGACGGCACAGCTCCAGGAAGAGAGGCTTCTCGAAGTGGCCGAGCACCCTGGTTACAACACCCACACGCACATTAGACCGCTTATGATGACATTGACCAGCATGTAACACAATGAGCAATTTAGGGTCATGGTATTCCCACCATAGAACATGAAGCGTGTCAGATTCAGTTCTGAATCCCATTCCCCCAATCTCCAAAATGTTCGTACACGTGTTGGGTCAGAGTTCCTGTGCAGGTGTGTGCATTTTCCCATCAAGGTTGTTTTTATAAATCCCAACTTTGGCATATGCATCTTCCAGGCCTCATTTTGTGCACACACAACTTTTATAAACAAAGCTCTGGATGCTGAATGTGAATTTCGAGAAATCACATTCACCGACTTATCCTTAATAGGGTTCGTATGCTGCTGTGGGACAGCACAGAGATGCTGCTCCCGCTCATGAGGAGCAGACGGTTCGACTCACCTGACATTTTTCAACATGTACAGCACCTCTGAGGGGAGATGGGAGTTCTGCACATCAAACTCAGTCAGGTCAGCCTCCAGCAGACAGGGAGGAGGCTCTTTGGGCTGCAGGGTGGGTGGTTCCCTGCGGATCCGCAGGATCCTAACACAATGCATGTGTACTGTAAATGTTTTTCTATCTTCACATGGTAGAACAGTCCTCTTGAGAACCAAGCTCATAATTCTGAGCTGCAAAAACAGATTCTCTCATATACAATTAAAGTGCCCACTATAAATGCTAGTTGACTAAATAATATAATAATTCTTTAACATATACATATTGTATTTCGTGCACTTTTTGTAAAAACATCTATTGGAAATTCGGAATAATGGTGAAGCCGCTGAATGACTGTGTTGAAAAGGTGCTTTGAATTACTCCAAACCAAATCTTTTTTTCATTATTGATCATTTAGATCCAACATATAGCGGTGGTTTGCTTTTAATGTCCTCTGTCCTGCTTCCTGGTATGAATATACCATTATATCTTCTTTAAAAATAATCTCGACTCAAGGTCCACCTGGAGTCGAGATTATTTGGTCAAACATTTGCTCCCAGCGTAAAGAATGAACTGTCTGAATGACTCAAAGCTTATCTTCTGTTTACAAACCAGACTTAAAAAAGGGACTCACTTGCGAGCTATAGACAGGACTTTGGTCCTTTTCCTCACTCTCTGTCGGGAGGCTGAGTTTGAGTTGGAGGCCGGAGTGGAAGACAATGTCTGAACCTGCAGTTGCAAGAAAATGATACTGATTTGACATGTTTCTATTTCAGGGATGCTTTACAGAGGTCAAACAACCCATTTCTGATAGTAATATGTTTATACATACACATGCAAATTGTGTGTGCATGAACATATCTGTATGAATTTATAAAATAATGGAGAGAATCATAACACTTGAAACACTGAAATTATGGTTCATTTCATACAAATAATCATAATAATCTTTTCCAGCTACCATCTTTTCCTCGACAGAGAAATAGATTTGTAGTTTGAGAAATAGATCAAAACCATTCAGATGGTTCAAAATGTCTGAGGAATCAGAAATCTATTTAGAAAAGCAGGAAGGTATTAGTAAACAGCCATTTAAAGATATTTAATCTTTCAGACAAACTGATGTTTAGGCCTCTGCGAGTCAGAAGTGAAGCCAGGGATGTCGACGCCTCGGAATAGGCCAGGCAGCAGCAGTGGGTGAGACGCTGAAGAAGAAACTGACCTTTCTCATGATCTTCCGGCCGTAGAACATCACCTTGTCTCTCTTCCTGAAACGGTAATGAGGAACACCGGCCTGCTCCTCTGAAACACACCACACATCTTCTGTGAGACCGACGACAATCGTCCCATCTGTGCTTCTCACACTCACTCTGTACATCTGCATGAACGCACTATTGATTTCTTTTATTTTCGCATGAACATAACATTTAAAAAATAATTGCAATTGGTACTGGAAACTGATCCAAAACCTAATAATATATAAACAATATTTTGCACATCTTTACACTCTGAAATTCTGTTTAGCTACAGATGCACGGCACTGACTTGACCGCTTGTATCTCCTGTAGAGAAGGAACACGACGACTCCGACCACTGACATCACCGTCACAGCTCCAATAAGCACAGCTGTCCACTGTGAGAAAAAAAACAGATGAAATGTTCAAAATATTTGAAATCTGCAGAACAGCTCGTGTCATTTGTCATTTAAGCAGCTAACCCATATGTGACATCAGAACCCTCTCTTTTAGTCCACCTGTTTGCTCAGTTTACATTTATAAGTTTTTGATGGTGTTGGTAATAGTAGTTGTAATAGTTTCACCCCCATCACAGTAAATAAATTATGACTAGAGTCATTGTCATTGCAATTGCTTCTGGTTTCTCACCCCCACCTGCTCTCTCTCCCACTGTCCTTCTCTTCTCTTCACCCCTCCTTCTTCTTTCTCCCCTTTCTCTTTCAGCCCAACCAATCGAGGCAGATGCCCCCCCCAACACACACACACACACACACACACACACACACACACTCTGAGTCTGGTTTCGCTCCAGGTTTCTGCCTGTTAAAATGAAGTTTTCCCTCTCCACTGTCATCCAGTGCAGAGTTTCTCTCTTTAACACTGAGAGTTCTTTATCTCAGCGTGTAAAGCGCCTTGAGATGATGTAAATTGTGAATTGGTGCGATACGAATAAAATTGGATTGAAGTGGATCGAACACTCCCATTGAAATATTCATTACAGTCCTTATAACAAAATAAGCCAGTTGCCTGTTACCATGTTGACTTCTGTTCTTTCTTTCACAAACTGCTGCATTCTGGCCTTTATCTCGCTGCCGAGCGGGACCAGGATGGGCTGCGGTAAAAGAGCAGGAGAGCAATCAGAGCAGAACAAGGAGCGGGGCAGGACTGTTCAGTTAAAAATATGGCTATTTGTTTCTGTTTCTTTAGCATTTCCAGAGGGAAAAACCTGCTGAAAAACATTCAACGTTGCAGAATAGTACTATTCTGTATTTGTCATGTGTTTTACAGAAATACACATTTGAGGTACGACAACTTTTGTGTTGTCATAACCTTGTACCGAAATACCTCGCTAAGGACAAGGACATGGAACTGCTGAGGAATGACATACTGGGTAAATACTGCAGATCTCCTCTTCATTGTTGTCCTCCATGCCTGTTTACAAAGGTAATGAAACATTAAAAAAGGCATTTCTGATGGTGAGATGAAAATGTAAGCGAGACTCATTTCAAACTATGAACAGTAATATTTGATTTAGGTTCTGCGGTGCTATATTCATGATAGCTATGGGCTTTGTTCTACTCAAAGGGCACCTACACATTTTCCATTCCAAAATTCCACACTGGATTTTTCAGATGATATTTGAAATCTGAGTACAAATAGCTAGATAGTCACTATGTAAATTAAGGGTTTTCAAATCCAAATGGGCCAAAGGTTCATTTTCCAACAGGAGTAGCTTAGGAACAACTCTTTGTCCATGAGTGTCCCATCCAGAGCCTTGCCTTGAACCCTATCTGACCTGGAAGTGGCTCCACCAACAGTCCATATCCAACCTGACAGAGCTCCAAACAATCTGCAGAGAAGAACGGCAAAAAATCCCCAACTCCAGCTGTGCAAAGGTTGTCCCATCCCACCAAAGAAGACTCCAGGTCGCAATCGCTGCAAAGGTTACATCTACTAAGCACCTAGTGAAGGGTCTGAATTATTATGTCAAAGTGATAGTTCTGCTTTTACATTTTAAGAAATTTGTAAAAATTCTAAATCCTGTTTTTTTTTCATCATTTTATGTCATTTTGGGGTACTGAGTGTAAACTGGTGACGGGAAAATTAATTAGAATGATTTTAGTATAATGCTGCGATGAGTTACAATATGATACTATATACGTTATTGTCCCCGTGAGAAAATTTGAACTCAAATGCTGTGCACATACAGTAAATGCCACCACAACCAGAGCAGTAACCTTACAAGAACAAAACAGCACCGGCTGTGCCAATCACAGCAATAAACTTCACACAACAAAAATATTGCACTTGACCCATTAAAAAAAGAACCTTGCACAACTGCATGTGACAAATATTTTACACACACCTCATAATAGATAAATAAAGCACAATGAAACCATTGCGCAAACACGACAGCCACAAGCAGTTCAATGCACACCATTCTATTCACGCTGCAATGCTAAAACAGAACAATTTAAATAACTGTAAAATAACTGTATAACTTCAAACTAAACTAAATAGAGAGTTAAATTCCACTGACTTTGCTCTGTACAACACACACTCATTTCTACTACACCAGTCTCCATCCACCATGCTCTATCCCACAGTGGGAAACATAGAAAACAGAATATCTAGCAGTGGTCTGGAAACACAAATATTTTTCCCACACTCTTTTTTTTTCAATACTTATCAGCGATGCATCTTCCATATTTTTCCCACGCGGTGCAGCTGGGAGCCCCGTGTTCAGCAGCGCTTTCTGGGTTAAAGGCCACCGACACAGGTCACAAGCTCAGTGTTTGTAACAAGACACTTGTACACTATATACACTCTACACCAACACTGCTTTACAAACACAACTTCGAACATTGGTACAATGAAATCATGGCCTAACGTTTTTTTTTAAAGACTTTAGCGACGACCAAGCAATGACAGTGGGGGTGTTCTTTGTTGGCAGGATTTAAATGAAGTACTGTATGAAGTAATCAAACCAACCCACACGTTTGGAGTGTGATATTTACCTATAGCTGACACTAAGAGAATACGCAGAGAGCCCAAATGTAATGTCAAAGTAATTTACCACGCACTTTCACTTGTCGTCGCTTGCTCTCACAGACCCGACCCTCGGAATGCAATCCGCTACACAATACACGGACGGTGCAGCGTGTGCGAAACACTCACCGAACGAGTCTGCACTGACAGAGCCCAAAACAAATGCAAACCTACAAACACGCCTTCAGCTGACTGTTTTCGACTTGATCAACCAAATAATTTTCCCACGTACCTGTTTTGTATCAAAATTTTGGAGTATACATGTCTTATAATAGTGTAACGACTGCCAGGTATAAAAACAACCTGTATGTCCGGTCATACTTTAAAGTAAAAGCCTTCACACAAAAAATGTACGGAGACCCAATATAATATGAGCATAAAACGTACTGAAAGAATTATTTAACTTCTATAAATTACTTTTAGTGATCTAGAGCATATCAATACTTCAGCTCAACATTAATAAAGAACTTGGATACTTTTACACGTTTATTTTGACAGGTGATTTCGTCTGTTTTTCGGGGTTACTTGGTCTAACTCCACAGTCCCCAATCACTGACAGGCGAGTACGAGTATCCTGGATTGTAATTGGTGGATGGCGATGACTTTCAGCCAATCGCTGATCATTTCACTGGACAGTCGGGCACGTTGCTTACAGTGGACAGACTGTGTTCAAGGTGAGAAGAGTCGAATTTTGTAACAACTTTGAAACTCGTGGGCAGTTTTAAAACAAAAATATTAAAACTGTATCTACTGTTTTATTGTAAATCAATAATTAGCTTGCTAGCAGACGATGCTAAACGAACTGGCTCGTAAATTATCGTTAGCTAGCTAGTAGATGAAATACCCGCGTACCGTAGGCAGGACAACACTGTCAATTGTTTCCTAATCTAAATTAGGAATGTAAAAATGATTTCCTTACCTGAAATCATTTCTGCTCCACACCGAGCAGCTTCACAAAAACAAATGGTGTAACCTTAATCGATTCGGTAAGCAGCAAACAACCGATATTGACGGATATGGTGATTGCTTGAGACCCGTAATCTTTCGTCATTAGTATTCACAAGGATATGAATCATTATTGATTTTGATAAGTAAGACGACGTGAAGCGGCTGGCATGCTGGTGGAACATGTGGCTGTTCTGAGAAGTTGGCCTGAATTCTCTCCTCATCAGAGTACGTGTGTAAAACACCGTTTTCTTTCCTATCCGCAGGTTCTCTCTGTCCGGGAAGGAGAAAAAGCGGTGGCGTCATGGGTGTGCTGTCCAACTTGATGCGGGGTCTGGTGAGAGGGGCGGACAGGATGTCTGAGTTCACCAGCAAGCGCGGATCGAGGACTCATAACAAAGGGAGGGGAGCGAGGCCCACCGGCCTGAGGCTGTCCAGCAGGAAGTTTTTGTCCATAAGGGCCATGATTCCTGAGTTCGTGGTGCCTCACCTGGAGGGATTCAAACTCAAACCTTACGTCTCGTACCGCGCTCCCAGAGGAACTGAGCCTCCGCTCACAGCACAGAGTTTGTTTGCTGAGGTCGTGGCCCCTCAGATCAAGAAAGACTTTGAAGCTGGCACTTTTGATAAAGACCAGCTGGAGAAGTATGGATTAGAGCCCACACAGGATGGGAAGCTCTTCAAGCTCTATCCCAAGAACTACGTGCGTTAAAGAAGCTCTCGCGGTGCCATTTATTTGACACGGACTGATTAACTGCAAACTCGAGTGCGGCACTTTGACGAGACTCATCACACAAGGGACAATGTTTTCTGTTCAGGAAATCTGTTTTCTGCAAGTGGTTAACTGTTCTGTTACCAAAGGACCAGACAAAATAAACCTGAGGGAATGTAATCAATGTGGCAGAGTTGTTCGTTATTGCAGTTATCAGTCGAATAGTTTCATCTGAGGGCAGCCCAGTGGTGCGGCGGTCATCGCTGTCTCCTCACAGCAACAAGGTTCAGGTGGGTCCTCTCTGTGGCTGTGTGGATGTGTCAGCCCTGTGACAGGCTGCTGACCTGTCCAGGGTGCAGCACGCCCTCACCTCAGTGTCAGCTGGGATTGGTTCCAGCACCCACATACATGTTAATGTACAATCGGTATTGAAAACGGATGGATGTTGAGTTTCAGCTGATCGTCACCCTCCTGTCTAAACTATTACTAATTAAAGGCTTCTCTTGTCATAAAAAAAGATATTGCACGTGTGCTTGCATTAACTATAAACAGATGTTCTCTTCTGAGGCTTTTTTTGCTCAGGACCGCTCGACTTCAAAGAAATATTAACATACACATAGTGAACTGACAAGTTGTCAACGTATCTTTATTGGTCAGAAAGTGTAATGAATGTAACCAGAAATAAAAGCGGTAATGATGTTTCCAAAACGATCAGATGATGAAGATCGTCACCAGCGGCAGAGCAGAGGCTGGTGTAACACCAACAATGAGAAAAGGGGGAGATTCACTACCGGGGAGTCTTCTTAGCAGCCTTCACCCAGTTAGTCTGGGTCTAAACGAAAACCATCACGTGTGAACCCTGTCACAATGTCACTGAATCCAGGAGCACAAAGGGAGACTTTCCATTCGAGGCGCTATGATGTCATTGGAAATATTCTCTCACACACACACAATGCAAGGGTCCACAATGAATGTGTTACTTTTGGTGCTGGTCTTTTTGTGAACAATATTCCTTAACGAAATCACAAATTGCTTAAAAAAGCTATAATAAATGGAAGGGTTTTGGGTAAGTTATATTGCTACAGGATATTCAGTATAATGACTTTATGAATTGAATTTATGTGTAAATATAAGTTTATAAAAAAATCCTTATAATTATGAAAATATAGGGTTTTGTTATTTGCACATTCTGTGGCAAGGTGAAGGGTCCTTAATAACAGGATCATGCCCACATCATAACTGGGACGTATATGATGCTTTGCTTTGGTTCATTTTATAATCTGAGATTATGAGAAGAAGAGGTTTCTGTCAACCCATGTTCCAGCCCGGTCAGCGCTGCTCTGGTTCCCCCTGCGCCTCGTCTGGAGTCCAGTCCCAACGCCACACGTGGAGCATGTGGTCGTAGAACGAACAGCTCGCGAGCAGGCAAGACAGCGAGGGGGCGTCGGGGTCAGGGGCGGTGCCTGCGGCGGGGCCGGCGGATGGCGCCGCAACGTCCTCCGGGATGTATCGTCCAGCATCGTCCTCCAGGGAAGTGTCGAAGCTGGCGGTGGGAGACTCGTACTGAATCCTCACGTGTCCTCGGCTCTCTGCGAGGCTCTCCTTTGGCTCCGCGGCAGCGGGGGAGCAGGGAGCGGGTTTCTCCAGGGAGAGCCGGGACCAGTCAGCTCCGTACGCTAGGGAGTTGTGGAGGATGTAGGAGGCTACGACGGGACAAGCCCCTCCACTGCCCTCTGGACAACGAGAGGAAAACAACGTGGGTACAGAGAAACTTTACAAGTCTGTTTCGCTGGAGGAGCATAATGGACAAATTTTCAACAGATCCATGATCTGCAAGGATGCAATAAAAAAATACGTATAAAGTTAGAATCGAATGCGAGTCCTATCTCTTTCATACTGACCTAGGGCCTGCTGGCAGTGAAGAATATGGAAGTCATTGTGCATGCAGGCTGCCAGCAGCAGGTCCGGCTGGGTCGGATGCCACTTTAATCTCCACACTCCGCCGCCCAGGGCGCTCTCGCTGAGAGGCTGCCGCATGTTCCTGCCGTCCCACAGCAGAACCTGCTCATCGTAGCTGCAGGAAGAGAGGCGGGCGACACCAGGCTGAGCCAGTGTGCCGTTCGGCACGAGAAGGAAACAGCAGACGCCCGATCCGCCTCGCGCGCAGCTCGCTGGGATATTTACCTGCCTGTGGCCAGGACGTGCTCCCGATGCGGGTTGCTGTGAATGCTGCACACGCCCATCGAGTGCCTTCGAGAGAACGGGCCGGAAACCGTCACCACACTTCACCTCAACTGACAGTCCGGATCAACGCGTCAGTACCAACCTTTTACTGGTCCAAGTGGGGCAGGAGGGACCCACCCTGAGATCCCAGCCTTTAAGTTTGCAATCATCACCACCTGGTGAGGACAAAAAGCCCCAAAGAAACTGGTGTAATAATAATAATAATAATAAAAAAAACAAACTAATGACAGCCACAGGAAGAAAAGAGGTGGGGGGGTGTTACCAGAGTAAAGCAGCTGTGTGTCCCAGTATGAGAAGGCTGAGATCCAGGCCTCGAAGTCGTGAGCCTTCCACTGCGACAGAGCGGTCAGAGCGCCTTCATCCAGGGAGAGCACGCTGACGCAGCCCGCCGAGTCGCTGCACGCCACCCGCAAGTCGCCGCCGCCGCTGCTGCTGACACACACAGGGACTCCTGTACAACGTTTCACCCTGCTCAGCCGTCCTCGGCTCTGGACCGCGCCCAGCGCCTCACCTGTCCATTCTGCCGGTGGACCAGTCCAGCGACAGAGCCAGCCGCTCCGTCCCCACCTCCAGAGCGCTCAGAGCCTGCAGGCTGCGGCCGCCTTCCTACTGGAGACACACGTTCAATGAGTGCAGGTGACCACAACGCCCCCGCCAAGTCTAACTGATGAGAGTCACAGCTTAAACTCCTCATTTCTGCCATTCAACCCACTATTTCTCTGTGACATGAGCTGTATGCGTCACGATTTTATTTCTCCCTCTGTAAACACACATCTCAAGCCTGCGAAGCTTGCGATGATCTTGATATTGTGTCAGAGAGGAGCTGAGGCGCTGCACAACCTAAATGTCAGTGTTGCCGACTTCTGTAAAGAAACACGAGTGGCTGTGATCCTTCTGATGTCACACTTCTCACCTGACCGTCCGACAGCGCGTACAGCTGCAGCTCCCCCGTGGCGGCTGCTGCTCCCAGCACTGCCCTCCCTGACACCGGCACGTGGCACCTGAGGCGACGCATAACAGGACCAATAAGGACGAAGCGAACCCTGACAACGATCGCCAGTCACGCCACATTTCTCACCATTTCAAATCTAAAATGGCCGCCGTGTCCACGCGCTGCAGCTCGGTGAGAGGAGGACCCGTCGATCCATCTCGTCGAAAGTCGAAAAGGTACAGGCGGCCGGTTCGGCTCGGGCTGGCGTCCTCTGCCCCTGCCTACAGGAAGAAGGTGAGAGCAGCGCTCATCAGGCAGCGGGAGCGTGAGCTGCACTTGAGTGTAGTTACACAAACTTGCAGTTAAACATGTAATGTGACCTGTGGTGAACAGTGAGCGGGGGAGCTGGATGAAGATAAGGTCATTGACCTCTTGCTTCAGTGATGCATCCTAAACAAAGAATATGAATAAACCGACTGTGGCAGAGTGCCCCCGGGAACCTGCCCCCGGGAACCTGCCCCCCCCCCGTGGGTAGTTCAGCATTCTGGCCCTTAAATAAGCACTTGAAGCATCGTGGTTGCGCTTCAGACTGAACCAAAACAGTGGTACTGCGCCGCCGATCTGAGCTTCCCTGCGGACATGACCGATTCCAAACAAGTCCGAAGTCCTGTGTTTATTGAGAACTCATTACGAATACGCGTGGACACTGGTGATGGGTGGACCCGGACCGCCGGGGCCGCTCGTCCCCCGCGTGTTCTCACCCCTTTCTGCAGCTGGTATGTCCCGCAGACCAGGATGTCGTGGCTCGGCGAGACAGGACACCACTCCACCGTGTCGGCACTCTGCTCCGTGTCAAACACCTGTAGGCTACGAGTTCTCGACTTCCAAGCCATGACCAGCCGCTCCGCGGAGCATTACTGTGCTCCTGTCAGCGTCTGGAAGCACAAAAGAGCACGTAACCTCACACACTATATATAGGTAGCACGGTGATCCCTACGCGCTATTAACGAGCTAACTTTCATTAGGCTAACCGAGCTAACTAAAGCTGCCTGGGAGCTAGCTAGCAAGCTTCAATTAACTCCCCTGCAGGCGCAGGACACAATGTCAACAGCGCGTATTTCAGAGATGAAGGGTATTCTGCGGCTGGACGTCCAACTTCAAATTAACGTGTGTCTATTGCTGACAATAAACAGAAACTGTTAGCTGCTACACTCACATGGAAGGCAGCCGGGTACATGGAGCCCCTGAAAGCACCGCGGTGGACTATGGGAATGTGGCGCTGACCAGGATGCGTTTTAAAAAAAAGACAGAAATCCAGAGATGGGATTTACATCGTGGGTCTGTGTCACAGAGGCCTGAACCGATACCACAAAGCTATCTGTCACTGACGTGTCAACTTTCAGTCCTTTCTCATGAATGATGCAATTGGCAGTCAAATGAGCAAACTGTGAAGATGTTCTGCACCGGAGTCGAACACGGAAACAGGCAAACGGCAGACATCAAATCATCGCAGTCTTATCTTAAAAAATAGAAATGACAACAGCCCGTTTTATACAGTTTCTTTTAATTAAAACAGTGCTACAAAGTTTGTGATGTCCTTTGCTTCGTCGCTTAACATAAGTAATAGTAGAAAAATGGTAGACAGACGGAAAGAAAATAAAAAGCTGTGAACTGATGATATCATACCCCACAATCACACACTGATGCCACTGGGCCACCAGGACAACATAGAACTTTTGGAAATAAAGGCCATAAGTCTTGACATCAACAGTAAACTGGACTGAGCTGACAACACCAGCAGTGAATATGAAGGGTCAGAGCAAGATCTATCTGCTCATCAGTAACAAGAGATGCACCAGCTCCCTCTGCTGGTTACAAAGAGAAATGAAAAAGCTTGCGGTACCTGGTATTTTCAGGTGATCTCTCATTGGTAGTTTAATGGACGGCAAGGCCAACCCCTGTAACAATGTAAATGTCTGTGTGTGTGTGTGTGTGTGTGTGTGTGTGTGTGTGTGTGTGTGTGTTTGTGTGAAAGCCGGGCATAGAAATGTCAAAAAGTGTCATAGTATACTCAGGCAAAAAAGATAGAGCTAAACTCACATTATGAGATGTGATCTAGTTTCAGGAATATCAGAAGATGAGCTCTTCCAGCCAAAATCCAATATTGTGGACATACCCGAAGCAGCAAAATGACCAGATAGTTATATTTTCTTGAAAACTGTGAAAGAAATCTGTATTTGGTTTTCCTGCATTACCTACCCAGGGCATGGCAGCTGTGTGAACTGAAGATTTTGGGGAGTTTTCACAGAACGGGCCTGTTGTTGAAAGTGGAATTATCATTGCTGTAACCACTGCAATATTGTGTTATTTATGAGAAGGATGTGATTCTATGTTGACCCTCTGGGCATGACATTGAATATAGGGTCAATTTACATAGCTGTGTTTGTGGAACATCTCTGATTAAAAATGGATCCTTGAGAAATCCAATGAGCAAATCTTCCCTTGTAACAATCAGAGCAATAAGATGAGAATAGTTTGTTTTGCAGTCTTTTTTGAAGCATTTCTGTAGTGTATTAGACTGAAATCTTTATGTTATACCCACTCACTCACATGTCTCAAACTGAAAGGAAGAGGAGGTGGTTTACTTTAAACACGTAAAAGGAAATATATATATATATTTTTAAATGAAATAACAAAAAAAGAACAACATTTCATACAGAAGAGCTGCTTTTGTCATTCACTCATAGAAGTGTAGCTGGATTGCTATTGGTGAAACCAGCGCATGTCCCGCCTCCTTGGTGCAGGTTAATGAGACACATTGACAATGAAAGAAATGAATGGAAAGGCCTTTGTCATCTGAGAAGCCAGCGTGGAGCATGACCCGTAAAACCATATTTCACCCACTGTATTTCACCACTTTCCATCTGTTTCCCTCTTATTTTTGTCTGATTCCACCTTTCATTTCCTGGACTTGTGACACATTTGCATTTTGATTTTTAGTGTACATCTGATTTTTGAACTTTGTCAAAAGTGAGTGTAAACTGGCCTAAAAAATAGATTCTGTCAGCACATTAAAAGTGACATTCATACAAATTCTATTAATGACAGTCATTGCTGTTAGCATTTGAATATAAATAAGAAGGTTGCCAATGGCAACCACTTGACCAGAGAAGGCAATATGTATTGAGGATCAAAGGATCAAAGGCTCAGACTGGTATAAAAGCAGCCAAACTTATCCAAGGTCATCAAAGCCACTACTGACGACCGGAGCCTCCACATCAACCCTGCAACCGACCAACATGGCTTTTTACTTCAGCTGCCCGCAGAGTGAAGTGTGCGTTCAACTGCACAGCTCAGCTGAACTCACCCTAAGGAAGACCGAGGGAAGAGTTGTGCTGGAACTGCCGGAGGAAACGCTGGCATTGTTACTGGAATCGCTCCTAGAGAATGGAATCCAGGATGCCGGCCTTGCGAGGGTTACACGCAGCAGTCTGAACGAAACCAGAGAGCTGCACAAAGATCTGCAGGAGCTGCTGA